>PVHT021183584.1:17379988-17610213 GCA_004024745.2 Catagonus wagneri
GAGTTTCATACATTTCATATTATTTTGAGTATTGTTATCATAAATATGGTTTGTAGGCTATCTCTTATTTTGTAGGTTGCCTCAATTTTGTTGCTTCTCTTGCTTTTTGTAAGTTTTTTAGTTTGATGTGGTCCCACTAATTTTTGCTTTTGTTACTTGTGATTTAGGTTTCATGCTCAAAAAATCCTTGCCAAGACCTACATCAAGAAATTGTTCATCATGTTGAGTTAATTTTTGTGAGTGATATAAGATAGGGATCCAATTTCATCATCTACCTGTGATTATCTGCTTTTCCCAACAGCATTTATTGAGGAGACTTTCTTTTCCCTAGTGAGTATTCTTGGCTCCCTTATCTAATAGTGGTTGATTACATTGGGTTTATTTCTGGATTCTCCATTCTGTCATTGGTTTGTGTGTCTATTTTATGTCAATACTATATTATTTTGATTACTATATATTTGTAGTATAGCTTGAAATCACAAAGTGTGACATCTCTCACTTTGTTGTTCTTTCTCAGAATTGCTTTGGCTATTTGGGGACTTTTGTGGTTCCCTACAGAAATGTTAGAATTGTTTTACTATTTAGGTAAAAAGTGCCATTAGAATTTAGACAGTGAGTGCTTTGAATCTACAGATGGCTTTAAGTAGTATAGGTGTTTTAACAATGTCATGTCTTCTAATCTATGAATACAGGATATTACTTCATTTATTTGTGTCTTCAACTTCTTTCTCAAAGTCTTGTTTTTGGGTACAGATCTTTCACCTCCTTTGTTAAATGTATTCCTAAATATTATTTTTGATGCTATTGTAAATAGTATCATTTTCTTGTACCTTTTTCAGGTACAGAGGTCCCTAACTTACAGTGAATCCAGTTATAATTTTTCAGCTTTACCATGGTGTGAAAGCAATATGCATTCAATAGAAACCATGCTTCAAATTTGAATCTTGGTCTTTGCTCAGGCTAGCAATGTGTGCAGTAATTCCCTGTGATGCCAGGCAGCAGCAGTGAGACATAGCTTCCTTCCAGACACATTATCATGAGGGTAAGCAATTGATGCACACACAACCATCTTGTACCCATACAACCATTGTGTTTTTCATTTTAAGTAGAGTGTTCAATAAACTACATGAGATATTAACATTTTATTATAAAATGGGCTCTATATTAGGTGGTTTTGCCCAGTTGTAGGCTAATATAAGTATTCTGGGCATGTGTAAGGTAGCCGTGGCTAAGCTGTGATGTTTGGTAGGTTAGGTATATTAAATGCATTTTCACTTTATGATATTTTCAACTTAGTATGGGTTTATCAAAATGTAACTCTATCACAAGTTAAGGAAGATCAGTATTTTGTTGTTAGTGTATAGAAATTCAACTGATTTTGCTATGTTGATTTTGTATCTTACAACTTTTCTGATTTTGTTGATTAGGTTTAACAGTTTCCTGGTAGAGTTTCTTAAGATTTTCTGTATTCAAGCTCATGTTATCTACAAAGAATTTTTCTTCTTCCTTTCAGATTTGGAGGCCTTTTATTTCTTCTTTTTCTTTCATGATTGCTATGGATAGGACTTCCTGTGTTACATTGAATTGTTCCTAGTCTTAGAGAAAAAGCTTTCAAATTTTTAGCACAGAATATGAGGTTAGCTGTAGGCTTTTCACATATGGCCTTTATTATTTTGAGATTTATTCCCTCTATATGTTGGAGTTTTTGTCATGAAAAGATGCTGTATTTTGTTTAATGCATGTTTTACACTTTGAGAAGATTATATATGATTTTTGTCTTTCATTCTATTAATATGTTATATCATATTGATTGATTTCTGGATGTTGAATCATCCTTGCACCTCGGGGATGCTCTGTATTACAATTTCATTTCACTCCTTGTATAATTCATCTTCTGAATATCTGCTTGATTCTTTTTGATAGTTTCTATCTCTTTTTTTATTTTGCTCACGTCGTGTACTGTTTTCCTAATTTCATTGAATTATCTTTCTTTTTTTCTTGTAGCTCATTAAGCTTCCTTTCAACAGCTATTTTGGATTATTTATCAGATCTCCATGCTTTCAAAGTCAGTTACTAGAAGATTTTTGTGATCTTTTGATCGTACCATGTTACTTTGATATTTTATGTTTCTTGAATAGCTGTATTGCTCTTTTTGCTTTTTTGTAGGATTATTCACCTCCTTCAGTATTTACTAACTTGCTTTTAAGAGAGAAGTACCTTCTGTCAGCTCTGCTACAGATTCTGAGGCTTTCTTAGATCATCTATGGATATGCCAGTTCTAAGCTTTTGCCTTCCTTTGTGGCTGAATTCTTAAGTTTGTATGCCTTCTCTCAGTCTTACAACATACAGGTCAGGTGCTGACAACCTTCCTTTTGCTTTCACTTGTTGTCTCTCCTGGCCTTCAGGTTGGACCAGCTTTCTGTAAAAGCTCATGGGCCGTCTACTGAAGCTTGCTCTCTCTACCATCAGGAACATGCACAGAGAGCTAGCCACAGGGTGGGGGTGGTTGTGGGTGAGCCACATGGAGTGCTGGGGCGCCCTTGGGCCAATTGGGGGAATTCTTGGCAAGTTGTTCCCAATAGCTCATCAATAGACTACTTGATGTTTTCTGCGATGTAATTAGTAGGATTCATATTCCTTTAATTTCCTAAAGAGCTTTATGTGCTACTCTCCCAACCTCTTTTTGCTCAGGTAGCTCACATGAGCCTCTTTTGCCATAACCCACATAGCTGGGGAACCTGGGCACTCACTCACATCCTCTCACCTTCCCTGCAGAAGAAATCTCAGGCTGAGGAGACCTCTCTTGGTTCTGAGATGTGCCCTCTGGGGGAAAGTTGTTGTAGTTAAGGTGAAACTCTTCCTCTTACTCTGTCCAATGTGTCCAAACTTGTAGTTTTGGTTTGTTTGTTTCAGTAGTGTGTTGGAATTCCTCCACTGGAAACCTAGACTTCCAAAAAGGTTCTCTCACCCATGAGTGATTGTCTAAGGCAACATTCTTCAGGGGCTCCAGGGCCATGGCTGAGAGAGGCTGGAGCCAGTTCGCAGCCCGCTGCCACGTCCATAGTTGAGATGAGTCTGTATACCTGTTATTGGATGCATGAATGGGTGAGAACTTCTGGGTCCCTTGGTGTATAGTCCTGGATTCCACACCTCCCACAAAGGTATGTTTATCCATGGATGGATGCCAAATTGTTGTTGAGGAGAGAGACAATGAGATCTGTCTTCCTCAGCTATGTTGCTGACATCACTCCTCTGAATCATTTTTATAAAGGTTGTTGAAGGAAAGGAAACTAAGAGGCACATGAAATAGTGAGGAAGGCAATGGGAATGATAGCACAGTCTTGGCTCCAGTGTTGTAAACTTGTGTTAGGGCTTTGGGGGAACAAAGCTCTAAATGCAGAAAACAAACAATTTTTTATGGTGTTATTTTTGGGGGGTAAAAGCACGGCTGCAAGAGGCAAGATAACAAAATGTTAGGCATCTTAGGAAAGTCCGTTCTATTTCCTTGCACAATGCAAAGTTTGTTAGATTCACCGAGACTTCAGAAAAGCTGGTCCTACTTTGGGCTTTTGAACATTGCAAGACTGTACATTTACCACAAATGCCATCCTTATGTCATTGAGCCTTAGAAATAAGGGAAGAACCAATGGGCCCTCAAATGGCTTTTAAGTCAGCCACTATCATCCAGGAAGGCCAGAACTCAATTTCATTAAAAAAGAGTTCCCAGAATTAACTTAAAAGTTTTGTGTGGAAGTAAGGAATGAATCTATTTCTATGCAAGTTGGGGAGATAATCACTGAAAAGTGGACTGTACTAATGCATTACCAGTGTCCTGCTGCACTGGTGCACTGTGTTTACAATGGTTCAAAAAAATGAGTAGTCCTTAAATTGATTATAGTGCAAATTTAAGATTCTAAGCTAATGCTCCAAAAGGATTTTAATTATTTTTTATTCTTCAAATAATTATCTTTTATATTTAATATCAAATATACCTTAAGAATATATCCAAATGTGGCAAATCTGTTCCAGTTATAAAAAATAGTCTATGCTTTTGTTAGTATGAGAAATTAAACTTAGTATTGTTTAAATAAAGTACTTATTTCTCTACAAATATGAAATAAGCTTGTTGTCCCCCCAATTTTATTTTATTTTATTTTTTGCTTTTTTAGGGTCGCACCCACAGCTTATGGAGATTCCCAGGCTAGGGGTCCAATAGGAGCTACAGCTGCCGGCAGACACCACAGCCACAGAGACACAGAATCCTAGCCATGTCTGCAATCTACACCACAGCTCATGGCAATGCCAGATCCTTAACCCACTGAGCGAGGCCAGGGATTGAACCCGCAACATCATGGTTCCTTGTTGGATTTGTTTCTGCTGTGCCATGACAGGAACTCCCTGTCCCCCAATTTTAATATTCTATACTTTCTCATTTTCAGGTTTATTGGGAAAATGCATAATTATTGTTTCTTAGGGAAAATGTATGTGAATATATGTATGTGTGAATATATATGTATTAACTTTTGTAGATAGACAAGACTTCTGATTGTTAATAACTAATTGCTTCTTTGAGAAAACTCCAGTGCCTTGCGTTCTGATATGTACTAGTTGCTATAACACTGCTTAGTTTGTATTTTGGTACCATTAAACCTTTTTTCATTTCTTTTTGCATATCTTACACAGATTAAATTTGTGTATGTACACACACACACACACACACACACGTTGAGCCTCCTTCTTTCTGCATTATGTAATTCAGGTTGCCCACACATTATCTTTTCTGGAAACTCCTGACACCAATAATTTAACCTATCAGAGGGTAAATTAATCATCTCTGCTACCAACAGTCACCCATTCCCGACGTCACCACCAGCATTAAAATCTTTGTCTTCCTTCTAGTCCCTCAGGGTTACTATCTTAAAATTAAGATATTTAATTAAATGAAGATACTTAATTTTAAGATATTAACATTTTGTATTTTTAATAGAAACTTTTAAACTTTCTTTTTCTATTTTCCTCACTAGATCTAATCCATCACCAAGCTTGGACACGTTTTTTGTGGGAGCAGCTCTTCTATTTCTTGAGCCTCACCTTCCAACTTACCAGCCAACACTTTATCCCAGACAACAAGATCTTCCACCTGCATGATGCTTCCTTGCCTCCAGAGCTTCTCCACTGTACTTAATTCCCCTGTATCCTCTGGAATACCTTTCCTCCAAAGATCTTTTCTTTCCATCAAGTCATTTTTTTACATTTCCTTATTTTAAATCTACTGTTTTACCTTTGCTCTAGGAGTTTTAGTGCCAACTGCATTTCCTACCTTTACACTTCTTGCTCTTTAGAATCTCTGCTCTTGTCAGGTTAAATATACATTCCTGCCCTACCCTTACCCATTTTACCCCCCAGCCATCATGTCACATTCTTCCTTTCCCACAGCTTTCCCGTATGTTAAGCCCTGCATTCCTTGTCTTAAATGTTCAAAAATAGGGAACGGTTCAGTAAAATATGAGCGTGAAAGACCACAAAGTCCCTGAAAATATTTCACATTCATAAGCTGAGTGATTGTAAATATTTTCAAGTGGTTGAAAACAGCTTAAAAAATCAGTTGGAAAGTGTTTTAGGTGAAATTTCCTGGATTTGAAAATTTCCTGGATTTTCCTAGATGCTGAGATAGACATCCGCTCACAGGAAGTTTTGTGAAGACTACACTTGTGATCAACACCTTTAGGGAGTGAGAGAAGCAATGCTGAGCTAAGGAAGTTGTTGAAATATAACCTCGTTTGGACAGGGGATTAAGGCAATTTCATAAGGATCTTTTCATTTCAGAGTGATTCTCAAAGAGCCACTCAGCTGCAGGCTAACAGTTCCAGCATCCCAGAAACTGGGGAATGAATGCCTCAGGGCTGAACTTACATCTGGGAGGTATGCCACAGTATCCACTTAGAGAGGAGATAGACGCCCCCCTCATAAAATTCCATCAGCATAGGAGCAAGAGCTGCAGAGAAACACAGGAGCATGTTTATTATCTCCAGCTAGTAAGACTGTAAGTGAATTTTATATATTCTTATTTAAATTTGCTAATATTTTCTATATTGGCTGCAGAAAAAGGAATGAATAAAGTTTTAATTAAGTACAAATAATATATTACTTTAAAAAAACTCGTCTTTGACATTTTCCTTGACTTTCTTAAATTTTGTTAAGTAAGCAATCTGGTTACTCTATCCTCCTTAAACAGTTTTTTTGGGGATCAAAGTTTATCACTTTTTTGTTTCTTACTACAGCTTCTAAGCCATCTATGGGTCTCTCTCTCTTTCCATAGATCTTAAACTTCTCAGGAGAGGTGTCTTGTCTCCATGTCTTATTTGGAGTCTCTTTTTAGTGTGTATTTTATTATTCTCTTTATTTATGTTTTATGTATATATATAATTGAATTATATAAAATACGTATAGTTCATATATACTTGAAGCTGCTAAATGAGGTTTTGTGTAGAGGAGATAACTATATTTTTGAGCGATTGGAGGAAAGGAAATCCAGATCTATGTTAGGCTTAATTTTACCAAGTAGCCACAAGTTACCACCAGATCCTGACTTAGATGCAACATTGTGTCTACAGTTGAGGTTTTTGTGCACTGCCTATGTAACCCCCTCATTCTGTTTTGGGACAAACTAGCTAAAAGAAATTTATAAGCTTACAGCTAAGAATAACTGTGATTATTCTTTGGATTGGCCTGATAATATTTTTTGGAAGATTTATGCTGGGACTTCAGCTTGGCCTATTATACATTTGCCTTTACAATAGAATGATAAACCCCATAAAGCAATAAAAAAATCATTTGAAAAGTTGAAATGGGCCCTGATGTTCCTAAGTTCCATGGGTCACAGACTTTTCAGTCATTTTTAGATCAGCAGTTGTTCATCAATAATAGTTTATGTAAGGAATTCTTATGAGGATGCTTTTAAAATAGACAAAGTATCTGAAACTCTAATAGCTTTTTTTTGAATTTGACATTAAAGGGAAAAAAGACAGAAATATCTATTTTTGCTATCTGTCAAACTCAAGAAAACTTGAGTCAGAATAAACTAAATATAGCTGATGGAGTCATTTACGATATTACTTAGAAATAGCTCCAAGCCCCAAGGTTATATTGAGCTTAAAGCTATTCAGTCCAAATAACTCAAATGTATCCTCCTAAAAGAGGACAGTTACAAACTAATGCTTATCACAGAAGATTCACTAAAACTCAGTAGTTACTTGCTGTGCATGTTTCGGAAGAAACCTGATTTCAAAATACAGGTAGGATTTCTAAAAATGAGTTCACAGATTTAAAGCGTAGTATACATTTCAAAAAGTTTAAAGTGATAAGAAAGCTAATTTGATTGGAAATTTTTTATTTGCATGTTGGCTTAAATTTAGGATTTTATGTTTAGTAATATTCTAGTATATATATATTACTAACAGTTACAACAATGTTTAAAGAACATATTTTAATGAAATAATAGGTTTCCTCATGGTTTTCTTTATCTTGCCTAATAAAAAACACATTTTTTATCTCACTTTAAGTTCAGATATTTGTCTAAAAATGTATCCTGTTATCCATTTCCTTCCCGTGGTCTTCAAGGAAATCACTTTCTTTTACTGCTTGTATTTCTATTCTCTAAATATTAACCCAGAGCTCATTATCTTATAAAACCTGTTGTGACCTTAGATTTGGCTTCTTCATTCAGTTGACAAAGTGTAGATTCTACATCTTCCTTGGCCTCAGGGATCACTCTTGAATTTTGCTTCTTTTCCTCCTTCCTTTTCCATTGCCTTAGTCTAGGCCTTCATCAAGCAATGAGCTTCAAAAGTCCTTCCTTACATTAGTCTCCAATCTGTCCTTAGTTTCACCACTCATTGACCTCACTCCCTATAAACTTGACTGTTTAAAACTTTCTTATTGCCTAAAGATAAAACTTAAAATATCTCTGAAAGAGAAATGTCTGCCTCCACTATCTGATTCTCTCTTTTTTTCAGACTTGTCTCCCATTACTTTTCTTCAGGCATTCTCTAACCTTCTTTGATCAAGAAGGTAGATCTGGTAAGGAGTCTCATGGAGCTGTGTAGAAAGATAAAGGCACCTGTTTAGTTGGCCAGAAAATAACCTTCTGGCTACATATGTGATGTCAGAGTTTGGAGCACATCACCTTCGCTCTCCCAGTTAACCTACATTCCCAGTGTTCTAAATCTCTTATAATTTTTCATACTCCTTGCAGTTTTTTGAACTTTTAATCTTGAAACTTTTATTTCAGGTTCAGTTTCAACCATTTTTAAAATGTGATTGATGTCTTCTGGTTCTTTAAGATGCACCTAAAATGTCACCTCTTCAGTGAAATTTCTTCAGTACTTTTAGGAAGTCATTATTTGTGTTCTTGTTCTTATAGCTGGGAATTCATTCCTATGAGTTATGTTTCTAGCCCTCATAAAGCTATATTAATATCCATCCCTTGGCTGGATAGAGAATTGATCTCTATGCCTTCAGTGCCTAGCTCAGGGAAAAGAGCTCAATAAACTTTTGCTAATTAATTGAACAAACTAATACAACAATTTTCCAAAGCTAGAGGAGTCTGTCGGGGATGTGCATAGCAGGGTCCATTCTTAAAAAATGAAGAAACATTATTTCTTATAACTATCTTAATTTCAGGACATTACAGAAATAGCTCAAGCAAAATATAATGGTAGTCCCAATTAGAAATGTAACTATGGTAATAGAAATAAATAGATTAAAATGAATGATAAATTTCGGATATAGTAAAAAATATCCAGGTGACATTTGATAAGAGGGGGAAAGAGGGAATGATAACTTTATTCCTGAGATCTTTTTTAAGTATATAAATATTTTATATTTTATGTTTATTATTTGCATCTATGTGCTCTTTCATACCCAGTGAACAAAGCATTAAAGTTTTTTTTTTCAATAATTTACAAGTTAGCTGGAAATAATAGTGACTTTTTCATAGTATTGGTGAATAGAGAATTCTTTCAGTGTGAGCAAATACATCTAAGGGGAAAAGCCAAAAGTAGTTACATTATGCAAAAAAACAGTGTCAAAATCAACAGCCACAGGAAATAAAAAGGTGACTGAGTGTTAGAGGGCCTGGGCTCTTGTTTCAGATCAACCTTCTGTCACTATGACTTTGGGAAATTGAGTTAAAATTTCCAGTTGCAATTACCATCTTAGTAAAACACTGGCTTCTATAATTTTTTAATAATTCTAAAAGACTATATAAATTTGACTTTTTAACTATCAACCTTCAAGTCAAGAAATATGTTGATTTTTATGTAGAATAAGGTTTAAAGGAAATGTATGGGTATCAGTGGGTTTTTTTATAATTATAACAATTTTTGTAGTTGGCTATTCAAAAAATTTATCTTCTCTTGGATAGGAAAAAGAGAGTCAAATATCTCCCAATTAATTTCTCTTGGACAATGTTACTACAGTTTGTCTGAATTGAAGAATATGTGGTTGATTTTCAAACCTGTCTAATAACTCTTATCTAAATCTTCCCTCTGTTTAGGCTTTCTAGCTAGTCCCAAGCTGCTACTAGAGACATATGCAAATCATCTAAGAAGTGTGTGCTTGAAATTTTCTCAGTTAAATATACTATAGATGGGTAGGCTTTTAAAGCTACCCAAATTTACAAATATAATTTAAGTTACTAAACATTCAATCATTCATTCATTCACTCGACATGTTTTGTGTACAACTGTTAAATCTACTGTGAATATTGCAATGAATAAGACAGTTATATCAATCAAATTAGGCAAATTGCTACAATCAACAACTCTAAAATCTTAGTGACTGTATGCATTAGATGCTATTTTTCACTCCTATTGAAGTCCAAATGAGTTTTGGATTTAGTACTCCATACATTGATCCAGAGATCATAGCTCTGCCTGCTGTTGGTTTCTCAATGTCTCCCAGTACGTGGTTTAAAGCAACCTGGGTAATGAAGAGAGATCCTGGAAGGTCCTAGGATGTTTTAAAATCAGGCATGAAAGTATTGCAGGAAATTCCTGCCCACAATTCACTGGCTGTCAATTGACCACATCTAGCTGCCAGGGAAGCAGAAAATACAGTCTGTGTGCCCAAAAGGTAAAGAAAACGGGACATGTGGACATATAGCATTGTCTGTGCCAAACAAGGATTCTCCTTCTCATGGAACTGGTGTACTATTGTGGGAGGGGGTAGCAATAACCAATTAAACAGATAAATTAAGCAAATTTCGGATAGTAACCGAAAGCTACATGATGTGTTATGATAATAAGTGACTGAAGGCTGGGAAAGCTAATGTAGATTGAGTGGTCAAGGAAGTTTTCACAGGGTGAAAATTTTTGAGCCGAGACCTAACTTATAAAAAGGAAAAAGAAAAAGCAAGTGAGAGGTTTCTATGACAAGATGTGGGTATACAGACTGCTCTAGGGAAGGACAGTAGCCAGTATTATGGCACTAAGTTAAAACTAGCTTGTGTTTTCAAACAACAAAAAGAAGACTTGAGAGGCTTTGGTAGAATGATGTGGGATCAAAAACGTGGGTAAGAGGTGGCTCATGTAAAGTCTTTTAGGTGATCATGAGGGGTTTTTGTGTTATTCAGAATGCTATGGGCAACCACTGAAGGATTCGTAAGAGAAGAGAAGATCAGATTCCCATTGAGGAAATTATTCTTTTTGGTATGTGGTAAGTGGGTTCTAGATGACAAGGATGGAAATGGGAGAGCAGTTAGTGGCCTACTGCAACTGTCAAGCAAGGAATGCTGTTGTGGGATAAACTGGTAACACTGGAGATCTAAAAAAGTGGTTGAGTTTGGAATACCTACTAGATGATAGATTTGCTTTTGGATTGGACACGGCTGTAGGTGAAGGGTAAATAATTAAAGATAACTTTTATGCTTTTGTCTTGACCAGTTTGATGGATAATAGTGACACATAATGAGATGCAAAAGGTGAGAGAGAAGCAGATTTCTGGGAGGGATTAGGAAATCAAGAATTCTACTTTGACCATATATATTTTGAGACACTCAGCAGATAAATGCCAGGTGAGTAGTTGAGTGTATGAGTGTAACAGTATGCTCCATGCTACCTTTATGTTGCTCAGGTGCATGACCAAATTTCCAAAGCTGAAGTATTCCTTAATAGGTTCTAGGCATAGTCCATGATTACTGAAAGCCACCAAAATACTGCCAGTTATATATCCCATTTCAGGACTTTGAGGAGCTGGTAGGAAGCAATTATAAAATTGGATATGAGATTAAATTTTAAACTGAATTTGGTTTCATTAATATAGTAGCAGAAAGTGTTGGGAAAGGTATGTTCACTGCCATAGGTATTATTATGGGATATTCAACAGATCATAGTTGAAGGCAATAATCTGAAAAAAAAAAAAACTTTCATGATTCCATCCTCTTTAAACTGTTTATACTTCTCTAAGAGCATTTATAAAAATTTCTGGAGTCTCATCCTTAAAGAGACCAGATTTGGATTGTTTATAAAGTCATGATTTGGAATGGTATTACCTGGGCAGAGATTCAATACAGAGAGAATAAAGGACCTACACTGAAACCCTGGATCCTACCAGGACATACAATTTAAACAAAGGAGGACAGTCAGCAGTCGGATTACAAGAGGGAAACAAGCAGAGAATGTGAGGAAGCTGAGAATGGAAAAGTAATTATTAGATTTTGCAGCACACACAAGACCCTTGTATGACTTTGATGAGACAAATTTCATCGAAAAAGTGGACACTGGAAACTGTTGCCTAGCAGTTAAGCAATTCCATGTTGCCACTGCTGTGGCTTGGGTTTAATCCCTGGCCTGGGGCCTGGGAACTTCTACATGTCATGGATGTAGCCAAAAAAAGTGGATACTGACATTTTATTGGACAGGTTAAGGAATAAAAATGGGAAAGTTCCCGCTGTGGCTCAGCAGAAATGAAACCAATTAGGAACCATGAGGTTGCGGGTTCAGATCCCTGGCTGCGCTCAGTAAGTTAAGGATCTGGTTGTTACCATGACCTGTGGTGTAGGTTGCAGAGGAGGCTCAGATCTGACGTTGCTGTCGTTGTGGCATAGGCCAGAGGCTACAACTCCTATTCAGTTCCTAGCCTGGGAACCTCTGTGTACCTTGGATGTGGCCCTAAAAAGCCAAAAAAAAAAAAAAAAAGGAAAAGAAAATGGTATAAGGCTTGGACAGAGGGAATATAGACATTTTGTAACATTTTCTGTGAATGAGAGTCAAAATATTGAGTATGAGATCAAAAGTGGAACTTTTAGGATGGAAGATCCTAGAGAATATTTGTACACTAATAGGCAAAAGATAGAAAAAAAGGAAATTTATTAACTTGAGATAAACTTCCTTTTTTTTTTTTTTTTTAGGGCAGCATACCCTGCATATGGAAGTTCCCAGGCTAGCGGTCAAATCAGAGCTGTAGCCGCTGACCTATGCTACAGCCACAACAACACCAGATCCAAGCCGCATCTGTGACCTACACTACAGCTCACGGCAACCCCGGATCTTTAACCCACTGAGCAAGGCCAGGGATCAAACCCTCATATTCATCGATCCTAGTCGGGTTCATTAACCACTGATCCACAAAGGGAACTCCAGACTCAAGATAAATTTCAACTGAAAGTGCAAAATCTCTAATGTGAAATCTAGACTCTCAGCAAAGGATATGACTTTAGACACCAGCGGGTGCACTTAACTCATTGTTAACTGAAGGATTATTAGAAAGTAGATCTATTTCATGGGAAGAAATATCAGCTAAGACTGTGTGTCTCTTTGTCGGGGTGTGTATGCGCCTGTGTATGGGGTAATTGTAGCTACGAGTTTTAGGTGAGCCCCTGGAAGGCTGGAGAGCATGTTGAGAGTTTGAATAGAAAAGTTATTGAGAAATAGTCATTTTTTTGCAAGTAAATATTAATATATTTGGTAAGAGTGATAAAATGGTCACTTTTGTCTGCATGTTCAGTTGAGGTTTATGGTCATTAAGGCTACTCAGCATTTGAAGATTTTTTTTCCCTACCTAGTCCACAGCCCTATTATAGACACGAACTAGGTGAATATTTGAGTTTAGGTTTCAACTGGTGGTGTGGGTCTGTCAGGAAATTTCAAGGAGGGAGAGGAATGCAAGAAAAATGTGGTCAGTTTCAGACGAGTGTTTACAGAGATGGCAGCGAAAAATGGTTTATTTTGAATCAACTATTTGGACTATTTCTTAAAACTCCATTGCAAAATACTAGTATAAATTTATGTGGAAACAATATTTAAAATTTTTGCTGTTGTTGTTTTAGTATTATTTAACCTGATGTTTTATATTATCATTTAACTTACATTATTCAGCTAATCCTTAAATTATTTTGAGGGACAATTTAAAAACAAGGAAATAGGGGATTTCCCATCGTGGCTCAGTGGTAGTGAACCCGACTAGCATCCAAGAGGATGTGGGTTCAATCCCTGACCTTGCTCAGTGGGTTAAGGATCTGGCATTGCCGTGAGCTGTGGTACTGCTTATAGATGCAACTTGGATCCAACGTTGCTGTGGCTGTGGTATAGACCAGAAGTTGCATCTCTGATTCAACCCCTAGCCTTGGAACATTCTTATGCCCCAAGTGAGGCCCTAAAAAGCAAAAATAAATAAATAAGTAAATAAAATTTAAAAAACGAGGAAATAAAAGCCCGTGATAGCTAGTATTCATACACTTGGGGCCTAGGACAATTTAACTCCAAGGAAGAAAAATAAGTAACTACTCATTTCCCTAGAAATTATTAAAATAGTTCTGCTTATAAAATTCCTTTGGATAATTTGTCCATTCTAAGACTTAGAAGTATGGTGACCAAGAATGTATTTGCAATCTTTTTGGCCGGTTGGTTGCTATTCTTATTCCTAGTTTTGTAATACTGTCCTATCCAAAGCCAGTCACAATGGAACAGTCCAAAAAAATTAGTTGGACCTCAGATATTATTTTCAAACATGGATATTTTTATAGTATTTTCTAATTAGTTGATTTACGTTCTTAAAATTATGAAATGTTTATATGAAAATGTGGAAATAGTGGGAGCAAGGGATGAGTGGTTTCTGTGTAGCAGATACTTTATAACCTGATTTAATCACCAAAATTAACTCTACGAGGCAGATATTGTTATCCCCACTTTAGACAATGAGAAACCAAGATTAAGAAAATTTATATCATTTGCTCAAAGGCACACATTTAGTAAGTGACTGAACCTGGATTTGGGCATGGATCTGTCAGTCCACTAAATCTGTGTGCTTTTTGGGTCAGAAACTTGCCTCCAGGTTTCTAACTCAATGTCCGTATCAGTTTAATTTGTGCAACCGTGTAATATTTAAACTAATGGATGTGATGAAAAAAGGCACATAAACAGATAATCTAGCTGTTTGATAACACTTAAAGCATATATAAAGCAATTCAAAATTTTCCTTATGCAGTATAAAGCTTTCAAGATTAGTGGCATGTGGATTTAGTATTTACTAACATTTGAAATAATTGTTGATAATATAAAATAGTCTTAATTATCTATAGTTTGTCCAATATTAAAGGAAAGGTTATATGCTTCTGATTACGGAAACAAAGACTATTCTGTCTCTGTCTTCGCAGCTCACTCAAATGAAACCAGATAATTCCATCTGTTTAATTCCCTTTGACCCAGTTCACAGTCACCCCTAAATGGATTCCAGAAATACCAGATTTGCTGCTTGCAGAGTTTTCTTAAAGCAAGCCTAATGGATCAAAGTGTGTCATTCTATCTAGTATCAATTTATTCATCATGCAATACATTTACATTTTATGTAAGGCTTAACAATGTTTGGGGAAGATAAAGCCAAAAGAGCCTTGACCTCAATGACAGATGTATATCTATGTCTACACTGATATAGGTGTGTGTGTGTGTGTGTGTGTATGATGTATATATACACCTATTTCACATACCTATATAAACTATATGAGGTACATATAGATAGATACAGATATGCAAACATATATGTAAAAACATACACATGCAAATATAAACACATGTTAATGTCTTCAGCAGAGTACCAAATTATAACCAAAGAATTGCTATGGATTGCAATATATTTTACTCATAAAAATTCAGAGGAGAGCAAGATGAACATGGCCCATAGTGTTAGTAATACAGTTAGCAGTTAATGTTTTCTTGGTACTACTAAGCTCTTTCCATGAATTACCTAATTTAATTCATCTTTTAGTCACCTCTTGTTAGATAACAAATTATGCTCCAAATTAGCAGCTTAGAACTATAAACATGTATTATCTCATAGTTTCTGTGGGTCAGGAGTCCAGTTGCTTAGCTGGGTCCTCTGGCTCCAGGTGTCTTATGAGGTTGCAGTCAAGCTGTCATCGGGTCAATGCTATAGTAACTTTAAGGCTCAAGGCGGGGCTAAAGAACACACTTCTAAACTTACTTGGTTATTAGCAGGCCTCAGAAGGTCTCCTTCCAAGTTCACTCAACTGCGCCACCTCACAGAACTACATCATGACATGGCAGCTGGCTTTCTCCAAAGTGAACCATCCATAGAAATCTAGAGAGACACCCCAGATGGAAGTGGCAGTCATCTGTAACTTAATTATAGAAGTGACATCTGTTGCTTCTGCCGTATTTTATACATTAGAAGCAAGTTGAGAAGTTCAGCTCATTATCAGGGAGATGGCATTACACAAGGGTATGAAAACCAGAAAGCCAAGGAATGCTAGAGTCCATCTTAGAGACTGTCTACCACAATCTTAAAAAAATAAAATAAAACAGGCTTATGAGGTAAGGGCTATTTTATATAGATAAGACAAGTGAGGGCCAGGTTAGTTAAATGCTTTCCTCAGTGTTTCAGCTGAAAAAAATGAGAAGGCTGGAATTCAAACTCAGAAAGTATTATTGCAGAGCCTAAAAAGACTCCCAGAAGTTACAGTTCAAATGGGGAAAATTCTTTATTCTAGGTAAGAAATAAAATGTAAGCGCAAACCAGAGATGCAAGTATGAAATTACGTGTAATATTAATAATGCAAAGAAACTGATTTAGAAGTCGGTAGGAAATCTAGTTGGAAAAATTGGATGATGTTAGAGAGCTTTTACTGTATGGCTAAGGAGTATAGATTAATGAATAAATGAAAAGTCATCAGTTTATTTTAAATTTTATTTCATTGTGGTAAGAACACTTAGTCATCATTTTTTTTTTTTTTTAAAGAAGGCAATCACATATTCAGTGACTGGCTTTGTGAATATCTGTCTGGAAATTTGTTGGACAGTCTGGAGTGGTGTTATGTGAAAAGTAAGGAGAACTGTTTAGTAGTCATATATGTGGCCACAAGGGTGTGACCAAGGGCTAAGTCAGTGGAAAGAATAGGCAACATCTCCCAGTAAGAATTCCAAGTATTTATTGATGAGTTCAATGAAAAATGGAAAAAAATGACACAAATTATTGCAAGGTTTTGAAAGAGGAATATTGTCAAAGTGCAATGAAAACATCCAATGGGTTAGTTTTCTTTATCTGATTTTTTTTTCCACTTTTGCTCTGTGGAGCCTAGAATATGTCACACCCACAAGCAAGCAAAAAAAAAAAACAAAAAAAAAAAAAGGAAAGAGAAATGAAAAAAACTTTGAATAAATAAATAAAAGAAGCTGCAGTTTACTGGACTAAGATTCACTAATCTTAGCTCAAACAAAAACAAAAAAGAAATGTAAGGGAGGGTTTAGATTATACGGTTTCATGCCATTAAAACAGAGCTAGGAGTTCCTGTCATGGTGCAGAGGTAGTAAAGCTGACTAGTATCCACCAGGTTGCAGGTTCGATCACTGGCCTCGCTCCTAGTGAGTGGGGAATCTGGCGTTGCCGTGAGCCGTGGTATAGGTCCCAGACATGGGATCTGGTGTTGCTGTGGCTGTGGTGTAGGCTGGCAGCTACAGCTCAGATTTGACCCGTCATCTGGAAACTTCCATATGCCATAGGCGTGGCCCCCCAAAAGCAAAAACAAACAAAAGCACACCCAGATTTCATGAGAACCAGCGAACATCAAGACCTAGGACTATTGTGCTCACTTGGATGTGGTTGTATGCTAAATCTCTCTCTTTCCCTCTTCATTACGTTATACCTTCGGGTACCTTAACCTATTTTTATAAGCAGGTCTGCACCATTCTCCACTGTTGGCAGGCTGTGTGAATGCTTCCCTGTAATTTCAACTTGCATTTAACTTTGTCTTGCATTGATGAACATGCCTAGATTTTATAGAATAAAAGGTCTGTTCTCAAGTGCTGTTGAACTCTTCCTGTGTTCGTTCAAATGAGAGAGAGAGAACTTAGGATTTCTCTCTGGCTCAGGCTTGGGTCAAATGTCTCCTCTGGTCTAATTAGCATTGACAGTGGGTAGGCAGGTAGGAAGTTATGAGACTTATTTCTCTCAAAGTTGGCTGGAGGAAACATACTCTCCAGAAAGTTTGCATAAATGAGGTAGGCAATTCAAACTTTTGTGGTCATGTGGAATGCAATATACATTATTTTTAATCCTTGACAATGGCTCATCATCAGTTCTAAATATCAGAAGAGGAAACTCAGACTTTGAAGGATTTAGGCAAAATGCTGTTACATAGCTCATCAGTAGTTTGGACAAGATTCTAAACCCACTGTTTTCTGACTCTATAACTGCTGTCTCACTCTCTCTTATTGCAACATACCAGTAAGACAAGTAAGGAAGTTAAAATCAGCATGGTTGTTTGTTTAATCGCGAGTCATGTAGGCCAGCCTCTAATGGGCCAGGTGTTAGTAATTGTTAGTAATTGTTAGTAATCCCTAAGTCTTATCATTGCCCAGGCCCTGTATCAACCTCGCCCCATGCCTGACATATAGTGAGACTCCAGGGTGGGTGAGGTCTGTCTTAACACTTTTCTGGCTATTAAACACTAGATGTTTAATGGTTTATATTTAGCCTCGGCAAATAGAGCTGTTCTTCAAAATGCCTTATAGTGGAGATCATAGTTATTAAGCATCGGCTATAGAATTTTGGCAGAAAATAGAAACTGTAGAGTTACATAACATCAATCAAATACAGATTAAGATTGTTAATTAATTAGCTGCTTTGTTCTAGGGAGTGGGTAACTTGTGCTTTTACAAAGAAAAGAGTTTTTGAAAAGAGAATGATTATAAACAGGAGACAGAAAACTAATGCAATGAGGAAAATAAGGGAAGAGGGAATGGGGATGAAATCATTGCTTAAAAAGTAGGTAAAGACATGCATCTCTTCTTAAGTGACAAGAGGGAAAATATGTGGCTGAATGAGAAAAACCTTCCCAGGTACTACATTCTAAATAAAGTAAGAAATGATATGCTTTGCTAGGAATAAGGGATAGAATAGAATTATACCTAAGGAGTGCAGAGAAGGTTTGGAATAGAATTTATACATGAGATTCTCTTAAGATTTAAATGGAATTACATTGACATGGATACTCCAACATTAATTTATACTATTGTAATATTATATAGTAATCTAGAACAGGAAATAATCTTCAAGTATCTTTGTATGATTCATAGATTCTACCACACTTTGATTCAGTTAGGAGACCCTTAATAAAAGTTTGATGGGTAACTAAATCAAATAATGAATAAATGAATAATACTGACGGTCTATATTTCATTTAATAAGTTTTGTCATACTTTGAAAATATGAATATTTTGCACCTATTCAAGGAATTACTTGAGAGTTTTAAAACTCTGCTTATGTATTGTAAATTAGCTATCATATAAAGAATTCATAATAGCAATTTATAACCAAAACTATTTGTTTTGTTTGTGATATATTAAATGGGTAAGAAGGATGACTTTACTACGAAATATCGTTGAAAAATTTCTCAAATTTATTTTCCTAAAAAGGAAGAAATTATTGATAAACACGTCTAAATTTGCAGATTGGTTATTTTCAGAGGTTATTTGGGGTCGTAATTGTAAATCTCATTACCCTGCATGAAGGAGGTCTCTTTCATTATTACGGTGCTGAGGTCCATATCCCTGAAGCTAATTGCAAGGTAGAGCTGCAGAGTTCTAATTGTTTGCCATCAAAATAGCTGTGTAAGCTTGATTAACAGTGTTCAGCAACATTCATAATAGTCCAAGCCTGGCCCTGCATAAAATAGAAACTGGGAAAAAATCAATAAGATTTAATAAGATCAGGAACAATCACTTACAATAGTACATCAATCACACAAAGTAATAGGTGCAGGATTTGATAGGGTCCTGAACTGCCTGAGAGATTCATAACCAGTACTCGTTAATGATTTGTTCATTTGCATTTTATCAATCCAGCTACAGTTGACAAGCAGAAGGAGCAAGAAAGAAATATGTTGACTTAAACTCATCAGCTTTGCAATTAAAAAAATAACATATAATAGCAAATGCTTGTCACATGGAAATCTAATATTATTACAAAGATGTGTGCAATTGTTGGCTCTTCAGCCTGGGCCGGCAGTTAGACTTGCAGAATAGCCAGCGTGACAGTGTCCCTGTGGTCACTAGGAAGTCTCAGAGGTCAGAAAGAATGTACACGTGAATATAAATTTCCTCTCCACCTTTCATAGACTTTGATTGCATAATAATATTTAATGCAAAATGTGCATATTTCCATGTTTTTATCTCTTTGAAATAAATGAACCTCCTGGCTTTGCCTTAGGCAAACCTTCTATCAAATGCTAAAGCAATCATAATGAGAAGGCTTTCTGGTGATTATTGCTTATCATTATATCCTATTTCAGTTGATGTTATGACTATATAAAGTAATCATGCTGTATTTACCATCTATATTAAAACACATCTTGGGAAGAAAGGTAAATGGGTAAGATAAAACTGTGTAAACAAATTTCTAATTCTAAATAAATGATATTATTTAATGTGAAAAAATGATCCCCCTATAAACATCAGAAGTATTATGAAAAGTCTGAGCTATTTCCAAGAAATTCATGTGGATTCTTGCTTGGAACATTTCATACAGATTTTCTATGAAGAGAATTATGTGAGTGGTCGGATACAGAGCACATTGTCAGAAGCCAGCGGTGGAACCATCCAAAATGTGGATTAATTAGTCTCTGTCCAAAACTGCAGTAAATAAAGTACTCCTTCAGAGAAAAACATTATGATTCAGGTCCTTGTGGATGATGTTTAAATAGCTTATTTGTATATAGGATCCATTAATTCAATCAAAGTACAGGTAAAATCCCATTATAATAGATGCCATGGGGCCTCTAAATTGTTCTGTTGTGGTAGAATCTGGTTAAAATGAATAAATACATTTATCACATTCCCAGTATGTAGTACATACTAGAGAAGACAGACTTGATGCCCAGTCTCCCTTCTATTGAATTAACACATGAAAGGAAGTGCTTTGAGTAGGAAGAGGAGAACCAGGAGCAAAGTATACCACTCACATACCTTTTAGGCTTTCTCTAAATCCTGGTGAATTTCAGAATGATTTTGGCATGATGATAAAGGTTTTTTTTCTTTTCCTCTTTAAAGATAGGATTCATTAGGCTGAACAAAATATTGATATCTAAAAGACTGAAGAAAATAAAAGGTAATTATTATTTGTTAGCCTGACAAAAATAACTCTAAAGAAGTCAATTTTATGCAGCTTAATTTGTTCTCCCTACAAAGCGAACCACCCAGAATCAAATGCTTCAATTATACAGGTTGACTCTTCTAAGGCCATTAAACAGAGAGCATTAGTAAATTTATGAAGAATCAATTCATAGGATGCCAATTTCCCTAAAAGCAAATTGATAAATGTCCAATTTAGTGAAAGACCAGTTCACACTCATTTTTGGCATTCAATGATTTGTTTTTGGTGAATTAGTTTGCTTCATATATACAGTTATCAGTTGTGTAGGAATCATTATTATTAGTCTGCTGGAAAATGGAAATAGTTTTAATTATTCTGAACATTCTTACCTTTCACTTACTGAAGAACCATTTTTGACACTGCTATTGTAACAGGCCTTGGATATGTAGATACTAAAAAAGTGTGTATTCCAAATGTTCACATTTTAATAGAAGAAACATATGTTAAAAATATTCTTTTAAAATAGTAATAATGTACTCTCTGGGTTCAGAATAACGCTTGCTTAATTGTGGGTAGGTATCATCTCTAAACAATGGTATCCTCAATGGCGAAAACTAAGCTATTAATACCTGTTTTGAAACAATAGAACTATAACAAGGGCTACTTCAAGCAAACCAGAATATACTTTCACTTTAGTTATGAGAAATAGGGAAAGTATGGTCTGTTGAAGAAAATTATGAAGAAACTGGTGATATTTTAGTTGAGATGTTAGAAATAAGTAAATTTCCCTATTCTGTGTGAAGAAAATCCATACAAAGGCAAATAGCGTGAGCTATAGTACAGCCAAGAGGTGACTTGTGTGTCCAGTATATAGTGGAAGACAGAGCAAAATAGAACTTTCTTACTATGGGAGACCTTAAATTAGGATTTTTTTTTTTTTCTGTAGGATAGAGAGATTATTTGAAAATGTTTGAGGAAAAAATAGCAAAAGATGAGTAAACCGTATATTATCAAGTGGTTAATATTTTGTGTCTAGCAACAAAAATACTTAGGTTTGCATGCCAGCTCCAGCACATGAGTTACTCTTGGGCTTTGAGCTTCTATATCCTATATATTATTATACATTCTATAAGCTTCATTTTCTTCACTACATATGATGTGTTCAACCCATGTACAACAGTGGCACATAGTAAGCACTTAATGCCATTAGTTTTTATTATTAATAGAAAAATAAGTATGGTATAATGGAAAGAGCTTATTTCTAATCCTATGGATTCAACTATGATAAAATCACCTAATTTATCTGAGGCTTAAAATTGCTATTTTGGTGAGAATATATACATATACTACTCTTTAAAACTATAATATTCTCTTCAAATGATGTGGTTTGTATAATATCTCTGTTTCATAAAGACAAAAAATACATGCCAGTAGCAACCTTAAGCATGACTGAGGCAGGAGACTTAGAGTGAGACTGAAGACAGGAAAGTTATTTAAGGCAGACAGTTTCTTTGGTGGCCTTCAGTGAACTAATCCTCTTGGAATTAATACCTTTGTGTATTCTTCTCTCCCATTGATTCCAAACTTGACCATGCAGCTACATGTGATCAGCTTTGGCTGCTGGAATATAGAAGAATAATGCAAGTGGAAGCTCATTAAGCACTTGCACACTAGACCTGTCTTCCGTGACTCCTTGTCTTTGGAGGAGTCAAGGAAGAAGTCAGTAATGCAAGTGGAAGCTTGGTAAGCACTTGCACACTAGGCCTTGTCTTCCTTGACTCCTTGTCATCATTCCCTGTGATGAACTGACACTGTACCACCCCTCACTCACTCTTTTTTTGTAACCCAGTTTCTATGTCTTGAGGAATTCATGGAAAAGCCATATGGGGAGAGAGAGGGAGAGAAAAGGAGAGAGAGAGAAGAACGGAGAGAGAGAGAGAGAGGTGTTCAGCCTGGCTCCAATTGTTCTAACTATCCCACTTTAGACACCAAATATGTGGAGAAGAAGCACTTACAGTCATCTAACCCTAGCATATACAGCAGGGAACACTGACTGTTCCAATAAAGCCCAGTCAATATTACAGAATTACAAACAGATAAATACTTATTTCTTTAATCCATTAGATTTTAAGGTGTTTTCTTATATAGCAACAGATAACTGCAACAGAAATTGATACCCTGAATTAGGGTCCTACGTAACAAAATAGTAAAATACATGGCATGTATTTGGGGACCAGGTATCAGGTGGACCTGAAGGACATAGAGGAAATTGCTATCAGAGGTAAAGTGAAAAGGATTCAAAATTTGTACTACAGAACAATTAGTGAGAATGTCAACTGCAGTAATATGAATAAATATTAGTAGTTCTGATAAGATTTCTAGAAAAAGTATTGGAAATGCCAGTTGGATACATTTAGCTTCCTAATGTAAAATATGTGAAAAGTTAGGTGAACTTAAATAACTTCATATTTAAGCAAGATTAGAGGAAATGTGAAAGAGATATGACTTGCTGTATTAAAAAAGAAAATTGTTTCCTGTCCTCAGGGTTTCCTGGCAAAAGACGAAAAATTAGAAACCAATTTTGATAAGATTATATTCTGGATGCTGCTAGTGACACACAATCTCATAGTAAACCTCAAACCTAGGGTGAGAGTGAAGGGCACCTTCTGAAGCCTCAGAAAGATTGAAAGCTGTGTCTCAGAAAGCTAGATGAAAAGGCTTCTTGGAATCTTAAAGGCATTGTCCACAGCACCCTAAATCAAAAGGTTTCAAGAAAATTGTTTTGGGTGAACCACTGCTAGCTTGGATTAAAAGTCCTAAGAAAAAAGAAAAAATCTGTTCTAGGAGAAAGAAGAAAGTTGAGCAGGCTACTCAGTTGCAAATATAGGCCAGTTGTTCTGAAAAGAAAGAAAACTCTGGGGATAGGGCCAAGGGCCAAGATGGCTCAGCTGAAGCTGTGTAGAGCCACTTCAAGGGAGCAAAACTGGGCCCCAAACAAGGAGCTTGTGAGATAATAAACAGAGGTTGTTTTAAGCCACTAAGGTTTGTGCTAATTTTTTATGACAGCAATAAAAAAAAAAAAACTCATATGCCTGTTCTCCAGATTCTGTTATTTGCTACTGGCTTATTTTGGACACCATTTATGCATCACTTCAGAACCTGTTGGACTTATCTCTCTTTTATTCCATCCATTAATGTAGTGACCAGTTCTGCAAAGACTCTGATAAACAGAATTATCTTGACATTCTGCAGATGCCATGCCGTCATACTGGTTCACAGTATTGATAATATTATTTCAGTTGAACCCGGTGAGCAAGGATCAGAAAAGATGTTTGGTGCCCTAGTAAACCACAAGGCATGTGTGAGAGGGTGGAAGACTAAGCCTTCAGAAAAAAAAAAAGTGAAGATAGGAGGTATCCATCCTGCTGCGTCCACTTCCTCTCCCCTCCCCCACCCACAATTTCTTTAACAATTTCTTTAACTGCCAGAGTGCCAGTGTTTGGGGGAATTCTATGCATTTTGAAGGCAATTTACTCTGCTCTTAGATACAGAAAGCTGCCAGTTTCATACAGAGCCTAGGTTAGGATGCAGTCTTCATGTCGCATGGGCTATATGGGCTATATGGTCAAGTATTTCTGTTTCATAAGGATGCTATGTAGCAAGGCTCAATAGTAGAGCTGAAGTATAGACTAGATTTCAGAGCAAGGATATAACCTTCTGTAGTTAAGAATAAGCACTCTAAAAATATCTCCAGTATCTCTGGCCACTATAGTTTTTCACTAATGATTCTGTATTACTTATCTGCAGAGATTGTATTTGACCAACATCTGAGCTGACCCTGTGATGAACTGACACTGTACCACCCCTCGCCACAAAAATTAGGCTCCACAAAGTAGGTTAGTGGCCAGCTATAATAAAGGGCATGAACAATCTGGTGCCAGGTTGGTCACTTCATTTATACTACTTCTGACATTCCATCTCACCTGATTCTTTCCAGCCATCTCTGTGGAAACCAGGTCAGCACAGTTTTTTGCAATATCCTAGTTGATCTCACATCACCCCAAGCCCATGCCGCATACCTTCAACTTCCTTTCCTAATTCTCTGATTGCTTCTACAGTGTCAAATGAGAAGGATCCCGTTCTGTTCATAATCATGTACAACTTGGAAGTGTAAGAGAGGTAATACCCATTTGGCAACCCATAAAACCATAAAATATGATAGCTACTAGAAAAATTCTTTTCTTATTTACCTCATCAGTAATCAGTCCTGAAAGACATTTTACATAGTTTATTCGAGTCCCACAGATTGACACAACCAGTAATCAACAAAGGCTATCTTGAAAGCTCATATTTTTTGCAAAACTACTAAGACTACCTTTTTTTAAGAAAAACCTATTGAGAGTAAGTTGCTGACATGACATTTTATTACTTTCAAGTGTTCAAGTGGGAAATTCCTGTAATGTCACAATATAATCATCAACATTGAGAACTAAACATTGACACATGACTGTATCAATGTAGTGACTCATTACTTTTTTGCCAATTATTTTAATAATTTCTTTTATAGCAAAAGGGTCTGATCAAGGATCACATATTGATTTTAGTTGTCATGTCTTTTCAGTCTTCTGGAATGGTCAGTTTTTTCCTAGCTTTTATAACCTTGACATGTTTAACTATTACAGACCAGTTATTTTGCATAATATCCTTCATTTTGGGTTTATCTAATATTTCCTCATGATTAAATTCATGTTATCTACTTTGTCAAGAACACCATTGAGGTGATTTTGTCTCCCTTCAATTGCAGCTTATCACATGGGACATGATTTTGATTTGTACCATTAATCTTTACATTAATTTAAACATTTTTAAATTTTATGGTTACAGCCATGGCATGTGGAAGTTCCTGGGCCAGTGATCACATCTGAGCTGCAGCTGTGACCTATGCTGAAGCTGAGACTTATGCCACAGCTACAGCAGTGCTGGATCCTTTAACCCACTGGACTGGGGTGGGGATCAAATCTGTGCCTCTGTAGTGACTGAGCCCTTGCACTCAGATTCCTAACCCACTGTGCCATGGCAGGAACTCCCAATTGTTACATTAATTTTAACCATTTGATTAATGTGGTGTTTTCTAAGTTTCTCCATTGTAAAGTTACTGTTTTTACATCTTTGTTATTAATAAGTATTTTGTGGGCAGGTTCTTTGAAACTATGTAAATATTCCATTTATTAAGAAAAAAAGCTTAACCCACCAGTCTTAACATCTATTGATGTCCACTGTGACATTTGCCAAATAATTATTTTCTAATTCTAATTCCGTAATTCCTACTAAATGCATTAGTTAACATCCTAGTGTAAGGAAAAACTTTTTTTCTCTCTCTCTTTCTCTGTATGTTCGTATTTATATATATAAACACTTACAAGTATATACACATATTTACACCTGTTGGTCTTATGAATTCCTATTTCATTCGGTGGGTTAACAATACTGTTAATGTTATGTTAATGTTCAAATCATCCCATATTTGAAAGTGGGAACCCCTTCAAGCTGGCTTCTTTTTGGCATGTTTCATAATTCTTTTAGCATGTTTTAAATTTATGTCACAAGAAGATGTTCCAAGCTCATTTTGTACTTTCTCTGACCAAGCCTATATCCCCCAAGAATTGCCACTTCCAAGAATTTTAATCAATCATTATATCCTGTTATCTGCGCCCAAGTGCTCTGTTGCTTCAGAGAAGAAAGTCATAGTTTTCCCACTGCAGAGCCCATTAGTTGTTCAAAATTACAATTTGCTAAGTATATGTTATTCAGATTTTTAAATTTACATACATTAAAATTCATACTGTTGGGTCAATAATTCTAGAAGTGTTGATAAATCTACATGTTTTGATAAATGCCTATACTCATAACCACTACTGCAATTAAGATTCAGTATAGTTCTGTCACCCTCTCCCCTGTACTATTCCCTGTATTTAAGTCCTCCCATCTCTCTTAACCCCCGGCAATCAATAATTTGTTCTCCATTCTTATAATTTTGTCATTTCTAGAATGTCCTTTAAGAGGAAGGGTAGAATATTTACATTTTACTCACTTCTTTCATCTACACTAATGTATTTGGGATTCATTCACATGGTTGCAAGTTTCAATAGTCAGTTCTTTTCATTGCTGGTAATATTCCCTTAATGTCAGTGCATCACATTTTGTTATTCCCTTCTTGCTTGAGAGACATTTAGGTTGCTTCCAGTTTTGTGCTATTACAAATAAGGCTGCTTTATACATGCATACACAGATTTTTGTATAAATATAAAACCATCAAACGGTTTTCCAGAGTGATTGTATCAGTTTGCATCTTCACCAGCAATATATGACAGCTCAAGATGCTCCACATCCTTGTCCTCACCTGGAATTGTCAGTTTTAATTTTAATTTGGTAGTCATTATATTAGGTAACTCACTTTGGATTTAATTTGCATTTTTCTAATGACTAATGATATTGAACATAAAGTAGCATAATTTCATGTATGGCAGAAGCTCTCCATGGCAATTATTCTCACACAGTAACTTGATTGGGGCCTGAAACATCAGTCTCTCCACAGTGATTATGTGCAGTTCTATAATAGTTCTGGTGATTCTGATCTTACCTGCCTCTAAATCCCAAGAAGAGAGTCATGCATCATGTTAAAAATCATTGTCCCCTAAAGCAAGATAGAAAGGAATAAAAATTGGGTGAAAGGATAAAGATGTTTGGAAGTAGCATAAAAGGACTGCAAACATTAAGCTTCTTTGCTCTTCATGCAGTCACTCAAGAAGTTGGATCATCTATTCAAAATGAAGTGTAAGGGGTTTTATTACAACAGAGATATTTTGTTTTATTATGGAAATTCGTACAATCATTTTCTTTTTCTTTTCTCTCTCTTTTTTCAGTGGGTAGAAGTATGAAGTAACATCAGGTAGAACTATTTTACAAGAATTTAATTTTTTCATTGTGATGACATGAAGCAAGTTTGCCTGCAAGCCCATCCATAAGTAAAAGTAAGCCAGTTTCAGTTTACATTTTTCGAGTAGAAATTTATCAATTAAACATCTTTGAATGACTTTGGCATTGGCACTGAACCTGCTGGCTCTCTTTTGTGTGAGGACAATGTGAGGTAATTTTCTTGGTAGGATATATCATGTGGCTGAGATCCTGGTAGGCAAGAATAATCTTAACAGCCTTCGTGACTTTCTGTTGAAGATGTAAAGTTGTGACAGAAGTTGTTTGTTTCTGTAGGAGTGTCAAAGTCCTGAAGGATTTTATTTTTAGATTAAATCTCTATATATGGAAAAAGTGGGAAAGGACAAATACTTAATATTAAAGAATTATCAGTAGTCCCTGCAGCCTTTTTGATAATGAACGTTAACGTGATTAGAATTGATTAAAGTGCTATGCTTGTCTTGTAAGTTGTTTTATTGTGGAAATTTGTACAATCATTTTCTTTTTCTTTTCTCTCTCTCTTTTCACCTATAGCCACTTATTATAAGAAGAACCATTTCTTTAGTAGCAGCCCAAAACTGTCAAAAATTTCTTCTTCTTTCTTTGATATTGTATATAAATGTAATATCAAATGTATTGTTTTAGAATATTTTCTGTGGTATAGCCAAATAAATTATAGCAAAGTGATGATTTTTCCTCTTAAATTTAATATGGGATGTTGACCCTCAGTGGTGGAGACTATCTCTTCTGATGTATTATGCAATTACATTGATGGATGGTTAATTGAGTCTCCGTGGCAGATCATATGTTTACTCATGACCCACATGTCATTGGTCAGGTTGTGGCTTCAGATATCTGGCCTATAAACTTACCTTGTATTGGAAAATACCTGTTTTAAATATCAACTTCTGGTTTAAAATGCCCATAGTAAAATAAATTAACTTCATAACCAGAAATTTGCACACAGTTGCTTAGATGGTTGTTTACATGGCTTGAAACTACCAGTAAAGGTAATAAAATTTTTGTGTAAATGATTAACTTGTCTCAGTTTAGGTGTTCTCTCATATTAATAGAAAGGTCACTTGAATTTTGATAACTATCTGTAGATATAGCTCTTTAGCTAGTAATCAAATATCTAGTTTATTGAGAAAGAGTGCCGAAGAAAATACATCCAGGACTGGCCTTTATCAATATGGTATAGTTAATCAAGATTACCTTTGGTTTTCTCAGTTTTCCGCTGTCTTTGATCAACACAGCTTCTGTGCGTCCCAGAATATAAGAGATGTCTTTTGAGGTAATGGACTCTGATAACTGTTTTAACTGACAGGGACATTTTTTAGTGTCCCTGAATATCAGTAGGTAAGCAGCCATCTGCTTTTGAGGTCAGGTTAGGTAACTGAAGTTACTAGGTTCCTGTAACTTTTAGTGGAGGTATGTAGCAGAGAGGAATGGCTGCCAGCATAGCCCTGAGTTGGAATCTTCACTCTGCTACCAACCAGTTCTGGGCTTTGAGTATGTCTTCTAATAACCCTAATCAGTTTCCATATCTGCACAATGGAAATAATAATAGTAACTATATCATAAAAGATTGTGTGTGTTAAAGTTCTCTTCATATTGCATCGATTATAACGTCTATACTGTACTTATATAATAATTATGTAAAATTATTTTATACTTTGTTATTTTTTACTTTTTGTTATTCCTTGAATATCCTACATAAATTCTTGAGTAATTATAACAACAAAAATAATAATAAAAACCACCTTTTACTGAGCACTTATTGACTTCATGAAGAATTAGGCTACATCCTTTGTTCCAGTTTGGTTCACAAATATTGTATGACCATTATTATTTCCATTTTATAAGATAAAGGGTGTGTATTAGCTTATTTAAGATCACAAAGCTAATAAGTGACAGAGTATGAAATCAAATTCATGTTGTGTGATCCCCAAACTGACCCATTGATACACATACACATACTAAATTCTCATTCAGTAATGAAAAAAATCGTTTTCATATTCAGTTCTCTTTTTTGCCTGTTTGCATTTTTATATCTTACCCAAATGTCTACTAATACCAGTAAAGAAAAAAAATGATAGGAAAACTGAGGTGAATTAGATTCTTGACCAGATTGCTTCTATAAACTACCCGAGTTACCTTTCAGTGTTATTTGATTTGAGGTTATGATTGTGCTCTTCTATTACTGGCAATTTTGAAAAGGAAGAGAAAGCGTCAATTACCTCGTACCGTCTATAGAATGTTATATGAAAAACAATAATTCTGTAATCTGTACACTCATTTTCTGTCTTGGAAAGAAATTACACTTTAATTTTTCAAATAGATTTCTTAGGTATCACTTTATCACATGTACTCTATCTTGTGTCTGAGACACCTGTCTCATGAAATAACCAAATGCATTTGTATCACATGGTAGAAAAATTCTAAGGTGACCCCATGATATCCACCTTCTGATGTAAGCATCCTACACAATCCCTAGGCCTGTGAATACTAGGGTTTTATTTTTTACTCCCCAGATTTGATGAATTTATATGTCACAGTAGACTTTAACAGAGGGAGATTTGTTAGGATAAGCCTGACCCAATCAGCTGAGCCCTTAAAAGTACTGGGCTTTTTCTAGACTCAGAAATTTAGATGATAAGAGGGATTCCACACGAGAGATATTCTCCATTGCTGGCTTTGAAGAAAAGGTAGAGGGACTGTAAGACAATGGCAGTCGTCTTCTACCAGCAGAGTGGGCCCCCAAATAATAGCCCCCGATGAAACACATACTTCCATCACCAGGAATTGAATTCCTCCAATAACCTCCAGAGGAAGACTCAGTTTGGCTGATGCCTTGATTTCAGACTTAGAATGGGTGAATTCTGACCAGGATCAGAAATCTTGAGCCCATCATGCTGTGCCTGGACTCATTAATATACTAGTGTTATTTTAGGTACTAAATTTGTGATAACTTGTCACAGAGAAATACAAAACTAATATACACCATCGATAATATAACTTATTTACAAGCAAAACAGTTGTTTTTAGGAGCTAACGAAAATATAAAAGGCTAAACATGCTTGTGAAGTAAAATAACCACAGGTTCTACTAGCTCACCTGTGCTGTGCTTCTTTACAATATAAATGTGATTACAAAGGGTGGTATTTCAGTAAAATACTTGAACTGTGATGGTTATTTTTAACTGAACATTTGGATTCTGAGAGTCAGAATAAAAATTTCTGCTTCTTTATCAAAATGATGTAAAATGCCTTTTATACTTGTATGAGCTGCCTTGCATAATTTCTCTCTGAACTAACAATGTTTAAAGCTATTTAAATTTTCCCAATGTTTTAAGGTAAGAACTATTACTTTTTTACATCAGTGTGGTAGAACTTATATCTAAATAATACTACTTTATCTATGACATGTCTTTGATGATTCATCCAGTTTGACAAGTAACTCTGCTTTAAGCACTTTAGTTTACATCAACACTGAGATAAAATGAGACTTGAATATGTGTACCATTGAAGGAAAGTAATTGTATTGTTTGAAATATTAAGATTTTGAATGGACAAAAATAGCTAACAGAGCAGTATCTTTGCTTCAATCATTGATTTTCTCACAAAATATCCAGAATTAACTTAAATATCCTCTGTCCAGTGGCTTTAAACTATAATAAAAAAGAAGGTTCATCTCTGTTGTATCCTTTTTAGGGCAATATTGAAAAAGATTATGATAAAATACATATAATAAAATTGTCGACAATGGGTAAGTCCTGTAATTGTGAAATGAATTTAAGAAGGCTGCCTTGAAGATGAGAACTAACAGTGTCTTCATTTTGATTAGCTTACCTTTTCAAGAGTTCTGCTAGGAACCTCTATCACACAAATAGAAGCAAGAATTTTATTATCATCACTATAGCAACTGCAGGGAAATTTATTTCAAAACAGTTGGCTATCTGAAAATTTTTTTCAGAACAAAAAGAAGAGCAGATGATATGTAACATTTTAATTCATTTTTAAAAATTGTTCTGTGGTGTAAACTAGTGTACTTTTACAAGGGTAAGACGGTCCAACTGCTTTAAATTTCTTTAAGCAATAGAGATAACACATATATTTGTTATATGCATGTTAATCACATACCATGTTAATGTCACTTTTCTTAATTAATGTTTAGCATCTCTTTTACATTTTTCAAAGATACTGAACCTTTGTAAGGAATAGTTTTATATGGATCACTCAAAATCTGAGTATGTCAATACAAATGCATTTGCTCTAAATTATTATATTTAAGCAAAAAGCAGTATACCAAATACTACTACATAAGCAATGTAAAATAAATTAATACCGTCTTTTCTTTGCATTTGGGTGGATCACAATTTTAAAGCTGTTTTTTTTTTTTTTAACATTTTGTGGTCTCTCTTAAATTTCAGTGCAAGAAAATGCTCTTGTTCTTCTGATCGTATCTTTTCATTTCTCTAAACTTCATCGTGAACATGCATGGTTCAAAGTTGCTGACAATCTGCATTTAAAATAAGATAATCATAGAATAGGGCTGCCTAGGCAAATTTTAACCTTTATATCTTTGTTGGAGCCAGAGTTCTGAGAACTTCTTTTATAATGGCCTTTTAAAAATGCCTTTCTGGACTGATGGGGCTTACTTTTTAAGTACTCTTCTCCTACTTTAAGTGAAAACGACATGACAAGATTTCAAGATTCCCCGAAATATATTCTTATGCATGAATTATGCACATTCATAGGGATAGCATCGCTGCTTTCAGACTTCCCCCAGAAAGCCTCCTACTGATAAACTGAGGAAACAGGACCCCTACAAAATGTAAGCAAATTAGTTGCTCTGTGAGACAAATTATGCTACACATCCATTCTCAACGCTTTCATAATCTTTGTATGAATTGTTCTCTTAGAATTAATTTTGTAAGTGTATAAAATTATACATGAAAAAATAAAATGATAGGAATGTTTGTAGTAAACCATTAAAATATGCATAGATTATTTTTGAAGGAACTTACCAGTGAATTAAAATCAAAAGTTGATTTTCCATGTTCACTACTTCCTTTCATTGTAGAATCAATTTACTTAAACATCTGGAATGTCTATGTATATTCCAGATGTGTGTGTATGTGTGTGCACGTGTGAATATATATGTATACATCCATATATATGTATGTATGTATATATGATGTTATAGGTATAAGTTCAATAATAGTTTTAACTATTTAAAAGGAACTATTATGTATTTGGTAATAATATATTTGAAAGTTTTTCCTCAAAAGGCTTAAGTCAGTTAATTACATAACTAACTATAAAATTTCATTTTGCTTTTCCCGGAGCCTTATATCACAAAGTCAGTTTTCAATAAAATTCTCATATCTATGCTAGGTACAATTTCTATCAATACTCAACATTCTTTGGAACTAAATATTAAATTAAGTAAATCAGTGACCTAATGATATCTAGAAATATTAAACAATATTTTTAAACTCTGAATACTTTTTTTTATTTAAGGGAGTTTTACTCCTGCAAGTTAGAACACTGGGATATTAGCTATTTGGGAATTACATCATTTATATTGTTCTATGAAAGCATTTTTCAATGGAAGTAATACAATGCAATATGTACTTAGAAAATACCTCAACTTTTAAATATGTGACCGTGTTAACATAGCAGTTGTTTCAAAAGCTAGGTCTTTCTTTATTAAAATATATATCTTATTTTAAATTGATTAAGTATAAATTGTTTTGTTTAAAAGTTTACAACATTTTGGAGGCTGCCAGTAGATGGCATTCTGGTTTCTGTAAGAGATGTTTATTAGGATGGGCTCTTTTCTTTGGAAAAAGGAAAAAGGGTCTGTGACAATAGGATTCTGATTGAAAAGATTATTAGTTCTTCTTGAGAAACTGTAGCCATTCTAAAAATAATTAAGTCTCAAACCATGTTTCTTTTATTAACTCAGTTTACCAAGCCTGGGGTCAGTTTCTTAACTCTCAAAGTTATGATGTGAATAAAATTAATGTAATTTTATTGAATAAAAATTTAATGTTAAAATATAATGTTGCATTGATTCTAAATAAAACAGTGAAATAATGTTTTAGTTTCATTCAAAGTGTTGTAATCAATAATCAGCTTATGCCAAGAGCTATTTTATTGCCTACTGGACCAAATTCATATATATTAGCATTATGTAGTCATGAATAACCATATGATTTAATTTTCTTTTAGTAAAAAACTTATTAATCTCAAATTAATTCCTTCCAAATATAAATATAATAAAGTCTCACATATAGTAGATGATTATTAGGTATTTGTTAAAATGAATAAATGAGAAAGTACACCTGTATCTCACTAAGAGTCAATATCTGAGTTTATTTGTAAAATTACACAAATTGAAGGTACCTTAACCAGCTGTCCAACATGGAGAATAGACTGTCCTTTCCCAGGAACTCTTTCCTGAAGTCTTGTATTACTTAGCAGATTATAGGCAGTTCCTCCCTAAAACAGCATTCTTAGTAGTAGTCATATGATTTATTTTAGGGCTAGGATAGTTGGGGAAGTAAACTTCATGACCACTAAAAAACAAACAACCCAAAAAACAAAACAAAACAAAAAAACAAAACCAGCAATTATTTATTTGTAATGTTTTAAAATAACCTAATAAACAAAATATATTTAAATCCATTGAGATAAGCTTTTCACATAATATGACAAAAGAATAAGATATAATTTTCTAAAGTAATTATGAGTACAAACAAGATTAAGGTGGATGCTGATTCAAAATAGTAAAGTTCCAAATATTGTTTTCTTCATTGCTTTAGATTTACATGCAAATAATTAACATAATAATTGCAAAAGTCATCTTTTTATTAATGCAGTCATCCTTAGGAATATACAGTCAAGTCAAGTACTCTGGCATTTTATAAATACTAAGCAACTGAAAATGAATTAAAGGTTTTTTTCAAAAACAGACTTCTGTTAGTTATGGAAAACTTTCCATTATTGTCTAATAAAGAAAGCTGTTATAGAGTAACACCGTAAAAAAGCACAAATGATAATCCATGTTAGAAAAAGAACCAATTAACCTCAGTTAATACCTCATAATACCTTAGAATTTCTGGTGGTATTGACTTTTCTGAGTCACCATTAGATTCTTTCACTACAGAAAGTTGAGAAACATGGATATTTCTGGTTGTCTGTTCAATTCAAAATGATAGTTACCTTGTTATTGTAAGCAAGAATCTGCTCAGAATATGATTATTTTAATCCACAGTGCCAACAAGTTTATCCATTCTCGATGGCCTTAGTTAAAAACTTTTTCCAAAAATTCCTCCCTTATATCTGAAATCAGAAGTTATATTTCTCAAGCTTCAATTCTTACAGTATTTAATATGAATTTTAATAGTTTTAGTTCTTACCTTTTTTTTGCCTTAGGTTGAGGTATGATATTTTTTATGCAATAAGTTCTTTAGGGAAGTGTTCCTTATTGTATCCCTCACAGTGGCTATTATATTGCCATTTATATTTCGGTTGCTCAACAATTATTTTCAAGTTTACAATAAAAACTATTCTAATAGTACAGTAAGGATTTTTTGAATTAAGTACAAGATCAATAAATAAGATTAATAAAATCATGCATAAATAAATGATTATGATAGCTTGCAAAGGAACAGCAAGGATTAAAATTATTCCCCAGGGGATGGCACATTATAACTGATAAATTCAGGTTAATGTTTTGTTTTTGGAGGTTCAACAGTGTTATTTTCCCAGTGGGATTTGTTTCATTCTAGATCAGGTCTCAACTGTGAATGCCCATTTACAATCTCTGGGAGCTTAACAGTCAGTACAGGTTCCCGTGATCCAGTTCTAAAATCTCTAATTTAATTTGTCTCACTTTTCTTTTTCCATCAAGATTACTTAAAATTCCTCCCTAAATGATTAAAATATTTAGTCAAGATAGAGAGCTACAGGGAGAAAAGCATAACAGATCAAGTTCAAGGGATTCTTCCTCTAAATGGAGAACTAAAGAAATCTCTAAATGAGGGAGATTTTTCAATATAAGTATGCAGTTGGGGCAGTCTTCACTATGAACATTTATATAATTTGCTATTTTAAAAAACTTTCACACACTTTGCAAGACGTGTGAACTGTGCATATTCAGGAAATACTGTCTGAAAGAGATATTTCCTTATTGAGAAGGATTCATATGGGGTTTAGTGAACGAGGACTTGATTTAAAATTCCAGTTCTATACGGGGGCCCAGCTTGTAACCTTGGGCAATAACGTATTTCCCCATTCATAAAGAGAAGGTTATCATCCTTCTCTCATAGGATTGTCATGAGATTTGTGTTATAGGAAATTGTTTGTTGAGTAATTAGTATGCTGCTCAGCCTTTAATAAGTTCTATTTAATTAGGCCCATCAGACTGTTAGCACTATAATCATTATTGTCGTGGGTTCCGATGCTTGGGTCCTGCTATTCTCTTAATTATTTTGGTTCTTATTTAAACTTTGTCTCATTTTCAAAGGTTCTTCCTTGGAGATGTCTTGAATTATTTCCCAGTGTAAATTAGAATCACCCAAACTGTTTTTTTCTTTCATCACATCTCTTTCAGAATGTTTGTGGTAGATTGCAGGCTAAAGGTGGTCTAGTTCTCTGCCCTTGACTGTATCTTCCTTACTATGCAACAGAAATATGCTCCAGTCCTAGGGCAAAGGATACTTCACTACTACCACTTGGAATTTTTGCTGAATCTTTGTCTTGCTTTGACCAATATAATGTGTGGGAGATGTGTGTGTGTTGGTTTCCAGCCAAGCCTTTAGAACCTTGAGAGCTCCTAATTGCTCTTTAGAAATTTTCTCCCCGGTGAGAGAAAGCCTGCACACATGGACAGTGAGGACCCAACAGGTGTAGCAGAAAAAAAGCTAGGTATACTTGGCAACTCCTTGAGTTTTGAGTGCATTTCTCAAATTATTAAGACGAGAAAAAAAAAGATCAAAAACCTAATAGAAAAATGGGCAAAAATGGAAACAAAATTCATGGATGCATGTTCTTTTAAGCTAATGTAAAGATGTTCATTCTCACTTATAATTAAAGAAACGCAAATTGAAACTACATTTAGATACCATATCATATTTATAAAAAATTAAATATATGACAACACATTCTATTGATGAGGCTGTCAAGGAACAGATACTCCCATTTAGTGCTGAGGGGAAGAAAACTGGTGTTTCCCTTTTAGTGGGGGAACTTGGAAACATCCAACAAAACTATTAAGCACTTAACTTTTGACAAAGTAGTTCTACTTCTGGTAGTTTATCCTGACAGTAAATCTCCAAAAATATGAAATGTACATGCTAAGGTTATTGACTATATTGTTTGTAGTTTCAAAATAATGAAAACAAACAAAAAGCACATATAAAATAAAACATATGGTTAATTGTATGAATACCTAATACCAAGCACTATTAAGCTCAAAAAGTGACAAAGATTTTAATGAACATATATGAAGTGTTTTCTTGTATATATTGTTAAAAGAAGGAAGGAAAGTACAAAATAGGATTTAAAACATGCTAGCTATAAGGAAGCTGATTCCTATCAAATAATAAGCATACTATAAATTCTCTATAATTAAAACATATGGGATGGGTACATGTCTAGATAAACATATCAGTGGAATAGAATAGAATGTTCAGAACTAGAACAGCTATACATGGAAATTCAGTAAATGATACAATTGTCATCTCGTATTTTTAATAAATTGCTCTAGGACATGGATTCTGCTTATTTGCACAAAAAGAAACAAGAAACATGATTGAGCTGAAGAGGTAAGAATAGAATAGAGAAGATGGAAGGATGGGAATGGAGTAAAAATCATGGGGGAATGACACTTTTATGAGTATAGATTTTTCTGAAGTTCTGACTTTTAGAACCATGTCGATATTTTACATCATTAAAAATAGATACAAAATCAGCTCAAATTGGAGGATGTGAAAAAAAACACCAATATGGAATATAAATGGATATAAACTTTACTGTATTTCAAGTGAATATCATCTACACTATACAGGTTAGAGGATTTGGTACTTAGGGAGAAGTAACTTAAGTAACTTTGGAACATAGTACTTTTACTAAAACTGAAGACTGTTGACAAATAGAATTATAAATAATTATTGTACGTATTAATAGGTGTACAACAATTATTGTATGCAATAATTATAAATAATTATTCTATGCATTAATAGTAGTATGGGTTAGCAATGCTGAAACTATTTTGTATGAATTCTAGAGCTGAGTAAATGTATTTGAACAGTAAGAAGCAGGTTTCTTTTTTGGAAAAGAAAGACAGCAATAAGAAAAGGGATATGGTGAAAATAAACTCTTTGTTGTTGGAGGCATCAGTATGAACTAGAGATCTGTGAAAAATACACATATGGAAATAAATATTAAAACATATCTTAAACCTTTATTTAACTTTGGGTATTACAAGTGAAGATTTTTATATCCATATGTCCATTTACAACATTTGTGATAAAATTCTAGAATCTCATCAAACAGAAAAGTGAACTAGCATCACAAGAGATAGATAATCACTTAACTCTTGCTCGAAAATAGACCCACAGGGCTCAGAGTATCACATGAAAGCGGAAGTTTCTTAAATGTGTTCTCTATTACTTTGTTACCCACACTGTGAGACATGGATTTGCAACATTGTTTTCATCTTGAGATTGGTAGTAATGCAGAGTCATGGATCCCATCCCAGATCTTCTAAATCAGTACCTTCATTCTAATTAGATCCCCAAGCAGTTCCTGTACACATTAAAAATTATAACGCATTGCTCCTGTAGCAATGAAGACCAAAATCTAGAATAATGGTCCTGTATAGGCTTAAACATTATTTATCATCTCTTACACATTAGTCAGAAGTAAAGGTGTGGAAGATTATATATATATATATATATATATATATATATATATATATATATGTATGTATGTATATGTATATATATGTGTGTGTATGTATATATGTATATATACATATATATGTATGTATATTTATGTATGTATATGTGTGTAAACTTACATAAAATATCCTTTATGTTTACCTGTAGGTAGACGTCCTAAAAGCAGTCTGAATTAATCACATATTAGCAAATCAATAGCATTTTAGTAAAATCCACAGCAGTTTTCTAAATTCTTAATACAATTAATTAATAAAAACTGACTTTGCTTCTTAATTATCAGCAAATACACTAACCACTGGTTTTTCTATCTGCATCACTTAGCTATTATGCATCCAAATGTTAGCTATGGTAAAATATTTTGAATAAAATATATCCCCTTAAAAATAATACAGTGAATCTTTTTTTAAATCATTTTTTATTTTGTATTAACATCATCTTTGTTTTTGCTCAAAAAAATGTGTTTGGAAAAATCATACAAACAATTTAAGGATTTAGACTTGAAACAGTATCCTTGAGCTCTACTGACAGTGAGTGACAGGAAAGGTTAGGCTGGAGTGATTCTAAATTAGAGCACCATCCTTATTATACCTCTGAAGATGTGGTCCCATATTGACCAGCTAGTAATTGAGTCTTCACAGGGTTAAATTAGTTATTTCATATAACGATCTGTGTTGAGAAGCTCCTGCTACCAACCGTTTTCCTTGTGACTATCTCTTCAAAACAATAAATCAATTAGTTGAGTTGAGTCTGTAGTGAGGTCTATAGTTTACTCTTTTAAATGCAAATTGGTGACACAAAGCTCTTCACATATTTGAAAAGTCAGTATTTCAGCTGATTACTATTAAAAAAGTATATCCTCACAAGAGAAGAACTAGGAAGAAAGTTTATAGTTAGTAGAACATTCCAGAATAAATCATTAAAAGACACAGCCTCTGTACATTATAGAGTTTAACTCAAATGTGAAACAAACAAATGAAATGTTAATATTTAAATATTAACTTATCAAGAACTGTGAAGGGTTTAAGATTTTGTCCTACTTGAAAGCTAATAAGTTAAGCTGCCATAGTTTCAGGGAGGCTGACAGAAGATATGAGATCACTGGGTCAGAGAAAAAAGACATTATTACTTATGGTCCAGCAAGCAACATGAGCATCAGCATATTTGTGTCAGTTCCTCTTGCTCCAAATCACACTAGGCTATGTTAATGGACACAGATTAAAGCCTGCCTGCACAGTAAGTTGCATTACAAATGAATCCTGAATTTAGACAAAACATAAATGCTTGCCTTCACTTTCCTTAGAAGGCAGGCATTATCTCTGTCTTCAAAAACTCTTCATTATACAAATATCCTCAAAATGGAATAGAGGAAAATCGATTGTTCACAAAATATGTAGATATAGAGATTCCTAAAGAATTGACTTTCAAAAAAATTGGAAATCTTCCTTAATTTATTTGTCTGGACTATGACATGTTAAAAAGAGATAAATGTTACTACAGTGATTCAAGGAAGGTATAAAATTAAGTATACTTTAAAAAATAAAGTCTATTTTACAAGCATTTAAAATTAATAGAAAAATTATCTTAGTTAGAGATTTGCCATATCCCCTTCACCTATTTGCTAGTCTTACTACCATCTAACATTATTATGATGAATTTGTTACAGTTAATGAATATGAATACATTATTATAACAAAAACCCTTAATTCAGATTTCCTTGGTTTTTACTTAAGTCCCTGTTGTGTTTAAGATCCCATTCAGGACACCACATTACCCTTCGTCATTACGTTTCCTTAGGCAGTTCTTGTCTCTGATAGTTTCTCAGATTTTCCTTGTTTCTGAGGACCATGATTTTTGAGGAGTGTTGGTAAGTTATTTTTTAGAATTGTCTCCCATTGGGATTTGTCTGATATTTGCCTCATGATTCAACCTAAGGTTACATGTTCCTGGAAGGAAACCACAGAAGTCAAGTGTCATTTTCATCACTTCTTTGTACTTACTATTATCATATCATGGTGCATGCTATTAACTTGATACCACTAAGGATATTAATCTTGATTACCTGACTGAAGTATTGTTTGTCAGGTTTCTGCTGTGTTAAGCTACTGTCTTTTCTCCCTTTCCACATTGTTCTCTTTGGAAGAAAATCACTATGCCTAGCGCACACTTAACAGAGGGAATATTTATGCCCCATCTCCTTTAGAGCAGAGTATGTACATAATTTATTTGGAATTTGCATGTGAGATTTGCTCATTCTCTCTCATTTATTTATTTATTCAATTATTTGTTTATATAAGTGTAGACTCAGAGATTTGTATTTTACACTCAGGGTTATAATCCAATACTATTTCAATTATTTTCTTCAAATTTCTCCAGTTTGGGCCATTGAAAACTCTTTCAGTTGGCTTGTTACCCTTTCCTGTATTTGTGTGTGTGCGTGTGTGTGTGTTTGTGTGTGTGTGTATTTATAACTTCCTTATTTTCAGACATTACAAATGCTCCAGGCTCATCTTGCATATTTCCTGCTCTATTTTAAATTTCTCTAAGGAGCCTTGGTTCCTTTCACTGGAGAATAGCAATAGAAAACAATATCTGGGCACTAGGTGTGCTCATTACTGGGTGTGCTCTTATTATCTAGAGCTGTTGCTTCTAGCCAGTCTCAGCTGACAATGCAAGGAAGTATATGTGTGTATACTAACTGATGTATATTAGTATATCAATAAATGTTTCTACATGTAACCATATTTATCAGTATTAAGCAAAACATGAGTTTGTACTGATGGGTATAATTCTAATCCATTGAATGTGGATCATTCTAGCCTCCAGCATTTGCTTATATATAACCTCTCAATCCAAAAGTGAATAGTCTGACTCCCATCATGAATATAAATTCACTGAGTGTTCAGTTCTGGTGTTCATATATAGCAGTAAAAGAGTAGCTAACACATATCTATGGGGAACAATTTCATTAACTAAGTACAGTGCTCAGTGTAGTTGCTTTTGCCTTTAATCTTACTGTTTCCAAGGATTTGCGAATTTACCTTGGCTAGACATTTTCCTGGATCCTCTTCGGTGAAGTTTTTTTTTTTTTTTTCTTCACACTTTAGTAATACATTCATATTGCTTGTCACATTCTCATTTATCCTGGGAGCTCCCAGCATCCTAAATGACTTTGAAAAACTTGCATAATGTTCACTCTTTGTGCTGGAAATTTCGAAGGTTTTCAACAAATGCGTAGTGTCATGTATTCACTGTTACAGTTTCATAAAAAAGTAGTTTTAGCATGCTAAAAAAATAACTTGTGCTTCATATCATCAACCCTTTGTCTCTCCCTTAATGTCCTAGCAACCACTGATCTTTTTACATTTCTATAGTTGTGCTTTTTCAAAATATCATACAAAATTAGGCTTTTTTACACACTTAGCAGTGTGTATTTAATAATCATCCATGTCTTTTTGTGGCTTAATACATCATTTCTTTCCATGATTCATGTATTGCCAAACTGTCTTCCAACATGGATGAGCCATTTTTAATTTCCACTAGCAGTGGAGGAGAGTTCCCATTGTTCTTCATTCCCACCAGCAGTTATTTTTATTCTTAGCAATTTTAATATGGGTTTATTTTATGGAATTATTTATTTTTACCCTCATAATATTTATGGAGTGGTGAGTAGTAGTGAATCCTTTTATCTGACTTTGGTGTGTGTCTTCTCTTTTTTTCTTAGCCTGTCTAGAGGTTTGTTGATTTTATTCATTATTTAAAAAAAAAAAAACAGGTCTTTGTTTCACTTTTTTCATCATTTTTTCTCTTCAATATTTTATTTCTGCTCTTTTAGTACATTTTGGCCTTCTATTTCTAGTTTCTTAATGGGTAAGTTTAGTTATAATTTTTTTAAATCTTTCCTTTCTTCTAATGTACACACTTAATACCATAGATCCCTCCTCAAAGCACTGATTTGCTGCAGGGCACATAATTTCACATGTTGGATTTTTGTTTAGGTTAAACTCTTAATTTTTCTGAGATTTGTTCCTTGACCCGTATGTTATGTAGAAGTACATAGATTACTCCAAATATTTTGGGACTTTCAAGCTATCTTTTTATTCAATATTTGGTTTAATTTCACTATGAGTTGATTATGATTTAATTTCATTATGATTTAATTTTCATTATGATTTTGTGTATTTTTTCTCTACTTTTAAATTAGTTTCAGTGTATTCTGTGATTGAGAATGTGATTTATCTTGATGAATGCTTCATGTGAGCTTGAAAAGAATGTACATTCTTCTGTTCTAGAATGGAGTATTACATAAATGGCTCTTCCTTTATTTATATAGATCTGAGTTTTTTTGACTTATTTCATTTTATTTATGCCTGAAGAACTTTTATCATTTTTGCAAGAATGGTATGGGGGTGATGAATTCTTTAGGTTTTGGGTTGTTATAGAATGCTTTTTTTTTCTTTCACTTTTTAGAATATTTTTTCTGGATATAGAAATTTGTGTTGGTGTTTTTTTTTCTTTTAATAATTTAAACATGTTAGTTCACTCTTGCTTCTTGCACAGTTTTGGCACAAAATTTACTGAAATTCTTATCCTTGTTCTTCTATAGATAAGGGGTTTTTCTTTCCCTCTTACTTCAAGATATGCCTTTTTTCTTTGTTTTTGTAGTTTGAATATGATATGTCTTATGTAATATCTTTGTTATTTGTCCTTCTAAAGGAATTCCAAGCTTCCTGGATTTATGCTTAGGTGTCTGCCGTTAATTTTGTAAAGTTTCTGTGATTACTACTTCAAATATTTCTTTTGTTATACTTTTATTTCTTCTGATTACATGTATGTTTCAGTTTTTGAAATTGTTCTTTGGTTCTTGTATACTCTGTTCTTTTCATTCTTCTTTTTTGCTCATTAGATTTCAGTTTCTGAAGTGTCCATTGACCTGTTTTCAAGCTCGTTGACTTTTCTTTATTTTGTGCATAGTTTACAGATCAGCCCATCAAAGGCATCCCTCATGTTAACAGTGTTTCAATTTTTAAACATTTCCTTTTCTTAGAATTTCTGCCTCTCTGCTTTCATTACCCGTCTGTTCTAATATGTTGTCTGTTTTTTCCTTAGACACTTTACTATGTTAATCATAGTATTTTAAACTCTCTGTCTGACAAGTTTATCATTTGTGTCATATCTGGGTCTGGTTATAGTACTATTTTGTCTCAGATTTATTTTATTTTTTTAAATTTTGTGTGCCTTAAAAATTTTTGTTGGAAGCTAGAAATTTTATATTGTTTGTTAGAAACTGAGTTAATTTGGCTGTTACTGTGAGGTTTTATTTCCCTCTGGTTAGATGTAGGACAGTGTTTAATATTTACAGTTGTTGTAGGTGCCAAAGGCTTCAATTCCTCTAGTGTCTTTTTTATCTTCATCTTTTGTCTTCTGTAAGTACTGATCTTTGAAGAAAGCTTGCTAGTTCTTTCAGTTGTAATCCACTGGTTCATTACCGGCACCCTGTTCTTGTAGTGGTTACATGTGGAAGAGGGCAAATTTTGAATATGTTTCTGATTAAATCACAATTTAGTTGTCTTTTTGTCTCTGGATTGTGACTACACAAGTGGTTCTCCATTTTTATAGCCTATTTATCCCATAGGAGAAACAAGAGAAACAGAGAGAGATGGAGCTGAAGGAATGATGTTCTTCCATGTGGAATAAGTCCTTGACAAAGTCTTTTATTCTGGGTTTCGGCATTTGTTACTGATAATGTGCTGGGCATATTATACAATGATTACTCTTCACCTCGCTCTGCCAGAGATACAAAGAGATTTGTCTTGGATCTTCAGATTGATCCCCTTGTTCCTGAAGAGTGTGGGTCTTGAATGGTTATCCCTTTCCCCAAAGTGTTGAGCCCCCTAAGACCTCAGGTCCAAGAATTCTATCACACTCATTATATTCTACACTTAATTTCTAGCAATTCATCAAAGTTACCATTTAGAGTGCTCCTAGTAGTTTGTATTTCCAGTAGGTGGCTTTTGCTCTAGGTAAGCATATTTTGGCTATGATTCTGAATTTGCCTGACTCCAGATGAGGTGGTGTTTTACCTTGCAACCTCAGTTTTATGATGGATGCTAAAAAAAAGTTGTATCTTCAGTTAGTTCAGTATTTTTCTTGTTCTGAGGACAGAGTCAAAATTTCTAAATTCTTTATATGTCAGAGTTAAAACCAGAAGTAAAACATTTTATTTTTCAAGTATAAGTTCAACTGAAGCATTAGAACACAGTTTGCAAATTGTGATAGTATAGGATGTATTGATGGCTGGGGGAAGTGAGAAAATGGGAATCATCATCATCAGGATTATCCTCATCATTATCAAAACTTTGCAAAAGTAAGAACCATAATATGACTCTTCTCTAAATTGTCACAGAACTATGAGATGGGAAAAAATAACCTAGAATAGCTCTATTTATGTCATCTCATCTTTTCTTAAGTAAGCCTTCACCTCTTATAAGGAAAGACTACTGAAAAGAAATGTCAATCAAGAACTGCATAAAAGTGGTTCCTCTAACCAAAGAAATTTTATAAAATAAAAAACATTTTTATGTTTTCTATGAAGAGTAAAATTTAATTCCCTTTCTTAAATGTAAATTTTGTGAAGGATAAATGTACCACCTTGATATACAAGGGTACAAGGTTATTTACAAAGGCCAAGAATTCATGTACACTTTTGTAAATTGAGAAGGACTCAATTGAGAGCTTGACATGCTGGTTTTAATCACTGAGTTAGGATAAAATTTTCCAGTCTAGTCAGATACACTTTTCCCCTAAAATGTGCAAAAATAACCAATTATGTTATTTATTATCACCTTTTATGTTGATATAAAATACCTTTCAGAGTGTGCATGTTTAAGGCTCTTTATAAACAATGGATAAATTGCTTATCAAAGTTATTGTGCTAACTTTTACTGCTATCAGTTGTTGAGGACTTAACCTATTATACTTTTGAGCATTGAGTATTAAATATTTTGACAATTTATTTTCTTGTAAATTTAGATTTCTTCTATTTTTTCAGGTTAACTATAAAATATATTATTTGTAATTCTGTGAATAGTTTTAATGCTTCTTAATTATTTGGATCTTAATGCTTTCTGTTTTTTACTTATTTGAGTAATTATGATAATTTGGGGATTTGAAAAAATGTTCATTACATATAAGTTGTCAAATGTATTGATTACAAGATGTTCAAAACTTTCTCTTATGATCTTTCTAATGATTATATGATCTACAGTCATGTCCCTTCTATATTTGATATTGGTAATTTGTGTGTTCTCTAATTTTTAAAAAATTTGTCTAAATATGGGCTTAATTTTTTTTTCTGTTTTTCATTTTTTAAAATTTTATCAAAGTATAGTTGATTTACAATGTTGTGATGTTTTCTGCTTTAAAAAAAAAAGTGACTCAGGCGTTCCCGTCGTGACTCAGTGGTTAACGAATCCGATTAGGAACCATGAGGTTGCAGGTTTGATCCCTGGCCTTGCTCAGTGGGTTAAGGATCCGGCATTGCCATGAGCTGTGGTGTCGGTTGCAGATGCGGCTCGGATCCCGTGTTGCTGTGGCTGTGGCATAGGCCGGCAGCTACAGCTCCTGTTAGACCCCTAGCCTGGGAACCTCCATATGCCGCGGGTGTAGCCCTAGATAAGGCAAAAAGACAAAAAAAAAAAAAAGGTGATTCAGTTATATGTGTACACATGTCCATTCTTAATCAGATTCATATAGGATTAATTTTTTTGTAAATCTCAAATAACCATCTTTAAATCTGATTGATTTACCTCTATTTTATATACTTCTATCTTGTATTTCTTATTGCTTTGTACTTTAGGTTTAGTTTCCCTTATTTTTCTATATTTTTAAGGAGAAAACTCAGATTATTGGTGTTAGACCTTTCTTCTTTGGAAATACAAGCATTTAAGGCTATAAAATTTCTTCTACACAGTGCTTTACCTTTATTCTCCAAATGTGGATATGTCATGTTTTAATTTTAAATAAGGAAAAAATGTTTTCCAATACCCTTAAATTTTTTTCTTGGCCCTATTTGTTATTTAAAATTTATTTGTTTAATTTCAAAGTATTTGGAGACTTTTGCAAACATCTTTGTGATTGATTTTTAGTTTCATTCCATAGTGGTCAGATAACAATTCCATATGTTTTCATTCATATTAAATTTACTGAAGCTGGATTCATTGCCCAGAATGTGCTCTATGCTAAGGAATGTTTTATTTGAGCTAGAAAGTATGTGTATTCCATCATTTTCAGCGAGTTGTCCTCTGTTTAATGATTAGGAATGTAGGTTGATAAGGTTTTTTCAGTTTTCCCTATTCTTACTACTTTCTATCTACCTTTCCTAAAAATTTTTTTAAAGAGAGAGGTACTGAAAACTATAATTACATATTTTTCTATTTACTATTTGCTTCCAGTTTTTTGAAACTCTGTAGTTAGAGGCATACACAGTTAGCATCATTACATCATTTTGGTGAATGGATCCTTTACCATTTTGAAATGACCCTCTTTACCCTTAGTAATATTTCTTGTTCTCAAGTCTACTTTACCTGATATTAATAAAGCTATTTAATCGTAAGATTTTTGTTTACATTGAGTACTTTATTTTCAACCTATTCATATCTTTGTATCTAAAGTGAATTTTTCTATCTTCCGTATACTGTGAGATTTTGCTTTTTTTTTAACCTAGTCTGACAACCGCTATTTAATTTATGGGTTTAGATTATTTGTTTTAATGTAATCATGAGTGCAGTTTTATCTTTCAAAGCAACTTCTTGCTACTTGTTTTTTTAAGTTAAGTAATATATTTTTTACATAAAATTAATTAAAGTGAACAATTCAGAGGAAATTAGTAATTTACAGTATTATGCAGTCACTACCTTTATCTAGTTCCAAAGCACTTTAATCACTTCAAAAAAAAAAAAATCTCATACCCATCAAGTGATTGTTTCTCATCCTGTCACTCATCTCCTCAGCCCCAGGCAACCACCAATCTATGTTATGTTTCTATGGATTTACCTATTTTGAATAGTTCAAATAAATGGAAGTACACAACATACGCCTTTTGTGTTTCTCTCCTTTGACATGGCATAATGAGTTTTACATCATCTGTTTTGTAGAATGCATATACTACAATTGGTTTATTTATTCATTCATTCATTGCTATTTGAGCTTTTACACCCTATAGCTATCATAAATAGTGCTGCTACAAATATATATGTTCTCGTACTTGTTTTAGTATCTAGTTTCTAGCCTTTGAGGTATATCTATACCTAGGAGTGGGATTGCTATGGACTGATACGGTAATTCTATGCCTAACTTTTTGAGCAACACCAGTTTTTCACAGTGACTGAACCATTTTACCTTCCAATCAGCCTGCAATGGACAAGGGTTCCAATTTGTCCACATCTTTGCCAACACTTTCCCCCCCGCCCCTCTCTAAAAAATAACTATCCTAATAGACAAATTAGTGTCATATTGGGGTTTTATTTGAATTTCTCTAATGACTAATGATATTGAGAAACTTTTATGTGCTTTTTGGACCTTTGTATATCTTCTTTGGAGAAATGTTTACTCAAACCTACCATTTTTTTAAAGTTGTGTTTGTTTTGAATTGTTAGAATTCTTTGTATATTCTGGATACTAGACTCTTATCAAATATGGGATTTGCAAACATTTTCTGGCATTCTGTAGGGTTTTTTTTTTTTGCCTTCTTTATATGTTATTTCATGCACAGAGTTTTTAATTTTGATGAAAGCCAAGTTAGCTCTTTTTCCTTTTTTTGTTCGTGTTTTTTATTTCACATCTAAGAATCCTTTGCAAGTCTGAGGGTTTTGAGATTTACCTGTTTTCTTCTAAGAGTTTTACTTTTTTATTTTGCTTTTTTCTTTTTAGGGCTGAACATGTCATATATGGAAGTTCCTGGACTAGGGTTGAACTGGAGTTGCAATTGCTGACCTATGCCACAGCCACAGTAATGCCAGTTCCAAGATGAATCCGTGACCTATGCTGCAGCTTGTGGCAAGGCTGGATCCTTAACCCACTGAGTGAGGCCAGGAATCAAACCCACATCCCCATGGATACTAGTTAGGTTCTTAACCCCTGAGCCACAATGGGAACCCCATCTTCTAAGAGTTTTATGACTTTAGCTCTTATGTACAGTTTGTTGAAACCTTTTTTGTTTTTTTTTTTTTACTTTTTAGGGGGGTAGGTATGGCGTATGGAAGTCCAGACTAGGGGTCAAATCAAAGCTACGGCTGCCAGCCTATGCCACAGCTACAGCAACACCAGCTCTAAGCCATGTCTGTGACTTACACCACAGCTCATGGCAGCGCCAGATCCCTGACCCTCTGAGCAAGGCCAGGGATCTAACGTGCATCCTCTTGGGTACTAGTTGGATTCTTTTCTGCTGTGGTAACGATTCTTTTCTGAGTTACGATGGTAACTCCTGTTGAACCATTTTGAGCCAAGTTTTATATATAGTGAGAGTTAGAGGTCCAACTTTATCTATTCTTGCATGTGGATATCCAGTTGCCCTACACCATTTGTTGAAGAGACTATTCTTTTCCCAATTGAATAATCTTGACACTCTTGTTGAAAATCAATTGACCATATATGTGTGTGTGTTTTTTTTTCTGGAATCATGTTTCTTCCATTGATTCATTTATTTATCCATTATTTTGATTACTGCAGTTTGGTAGTAAGTTTTTTTTTTTAATTTTATTATGGTCGATTTATAACATTCTCGCAATTTCTGCTGAACAGTAAAGTGACCCAGCCATACATGTATACATACTCTTCTTCTCACCTTATCTTCCATTATGTTCTATCACAAGTGACTGGATATAGCTCCCCGTGCTATACAGTAGGACCTCATTGCTTATCCACTCTAAAGGTAATAGTTTGTATCTATTAACCCCAAACTCCATTCCATCCAATTTCCTCCCAGTCGGCAACCGCAAGTCTTCTCTGCATGTCAGTGCGTCTGTTTCTGTTCTGTAGATAGGTTCACCTGTGCGAAATTTTAGATTCCACATATAAGTAATGTCATATGGTATTTGCCTTTCTTTTTCTGACTTACCTCACTTAGTAAGTTTTGAAAGTGGGTAGTATGGGTCCTCCAATTTTATCCTTTTTCTTCACTGTTTTGGCTCTTTGGGAACCCTTTCAATTTCATATAAATTTGAGGATAAGCTTTTCCATTTCTATCCCCCCCAAATAAAAAGATCATTAGAATTTTGATAGGAGGTTGCATTGAATGCATTGAATCTATAGATGAATTTGAGTAGTATTGCCATGTTAACAATATTAAGTTTTTCTAATCCATGAACACAGAATGTCTTTCTATTTATTCAGGTTTGTGAAAGAAATCTGTTTTTTAATTTGCCTCTTCTTTTCCTCTATAAACTTTTTGTTTGTTTGTTTTTAGGGCCACACCTGTGGCATATGGAAGTTCCCAGGCTAGGGATTGAATTGGAGCTGCAGCCAGCCTACAGTACAGCCACAGCAATGCTGGATCCCCAGCCTCGTCTGTGACCTACACCACAGCTCACTGCAATGCCGGATCCCCAACCCAAATGCCTTGCAAAACAATCTGAGTTTTTTTTCAGGCTTATATTAGACTTTTATAAGGCAAATCTAGATAGCCTTTAGTCTACAGCTAGTTTCACTCAACTCCTAAAGCCTGACCTTTTTGAGTCTCTATGGAAAGCCATATGTATATAATAATTTCTCTTCACTTTGGCTAGTGGGAAAACTAGAATTGTTCCCAGATCTCTCTGAGCCCAGGAATTATTATGCTTATAGAATCCTATTAGTTGTTTTTTTCCCTATAGTTCCCTATAATTGGTCTTTGCCTACCTCACTGAATTTCACTCTATAGAGGACAGATGTATTTTAGACAAAAATACAATAAAACTCTTTGCTTGGCTCTCTGCTCTAGAAACTCTAGAAAATTCTGCCTCCCCAAATACTAAGCTTTGCTTCATTGACTCAGTGAGACTTCAAATTATGCTTTGTTTCACTCTCTCTGTCCCTACTTAGGAAATTGCTTGTAGTCAGAAAACAAACATTAAGCTAAAGTTTACCGCAATTTTTCCCCCATTCCTAGTTAGCAAAGGGAGAACAAGTTACACAAAAGTATTCTTCATGTGTGGAAGCAGGTATTTTTACCAAAACTTACAAATTATTTATTTTTCTTTTTAATTGCTAAAAAAGTAGATTTAAAAAAGAAATTTTCCCTTTTTTCCAAAAGTTTAAATGTAAGAATTAACAAGGAATTTTCTTTAGAGACAAGATGAAATCAGTTTTGAGTTGCATTCTTTTTAAAATTTTTTTCATTTTTATGGCCACAGTTGTGGTATATAGGTATTCCCAGGCTAGGAATCAAATCAGAGCTGCAGCTGCAGGCCTACACCACAGCCACAGCAACACAGGATCTGAGCCACATCTGTGACCTATGCCAGAGCTTGCAACAATGCGGGATCCTTACCCACTGAACAAGGCCAGGGATCAAACCCATGTCCTCACTGAGACTACATTGGGTCTATAACCCTCTGAGCCACTGTGGGAACTCCTAAACATATTCTTAATAACCTGAAAAGGTCCCAATTCTTTGATTTAAAATTATCATACTCTTATAAGCAATACCAGCAATAACATTTCTTTTAAAGGCTTTAAATACCTTTCATACTTAGGTCATGTACCACATTTTGCGGGTGAAGAGCTTATGGTACACAAGGTTAAAGCAATTATTTCTAAATTCAAAGATAAATGAGCCAAGAAACAGATTTCAAATCTCTCCAGGAAGCCTCATAATGTATTCACCTGTTCGTCCAGCATACATTGATGTTCTATGAGAAAATTTTCCATGAATAATCACTATTTTTATTTCTCAGGTCAAGGTTTCCTTCCTATGTGCTGCTACATTTTTGTTTTCATCAGGCTCCAGCAAACTGGCTTAATGTGTTGCTTTTGCCTACTCTGGAAATCTCTGAGGGCTGTGTGACTATTCCCAACAAGAAAACTTTCAAATAGGTCTCAAACTGCCCACTTTTCTCTTCCTGAAGGCAAACATAAATACATTTTCTTTTTAAACTGGGAGACAATGTAAAGGGAATCTGAGAAAGTATTTTTACTTTCCAGCTTCCATAATACAGTTCATCTTTTCTAAACCACTAGTCAATAAAATCTACAGTAAATGATTTTCTTATCTTCTGGTTGAATAGTCACTATCTATCTTCTTCAACTTTTGAAAACGTGAAATGGATTTGGTCCAGTATTGCTCTTTTACTTATCTACCATTTTGACCCTCTTAATTAGTTAACAAATTTAGGAGGAAAAGAATTCTTTCAAAATTCATTCAACACGAAGAACTATTGTAAAAGGAATGATGACCCAACATTTTAATTTTATCAGTAAGAAACTCTGTTTCAAAGCCCAGCTCTGTATCATACTACCTCAGATTTGTTATTTTAGACAAGTTATACATTTTATATATATTTTAGGCAAGTGAATACATTTCACAAAGTCTCATTTTTTTCTTTAAATGTAGATTAAAATATATCTAGATCATAAGGCTGTGAAAATTATATGAAGTAATATGTGTTTATGCTTAGTTCAGTGCTTCATGTATGACAGCAATTGTTACTTTTAGTGTCAATTATTATTCAGCAACTCAGATTGTGGCATATTCTTAGTTCAAATTAGTTTTTTTAAGTTGTGTTAGCTATCAAAGTCAAGTTGAACAAAGTTATATTAACCTCCCAAAACCCTGTCCTTGTATATACGTAGAAATAGTTACATTTGTTTAGCACAAAGGGAAATGAATATTTATTATTATCCAGTTAATAACATTGTAAATGATATGGTCAGAATAATACATAAATCAGTGGTACAAAAATACCTGCAGAATTTGGGCCACACATATAACTTCCTATTCTGACTCAGTTTGTGTGTACTTGATTCCATGAACTGCTGAGAATTTGGTTCTCATGAACTGAAAGATAGAAATTAGAATCAGGCCATGTGAGTACCCTTATATGAAATTCTATTATCAACCCATTATTTAAAAATTAGTAGATGTGTTAACATTTAAAAAGAGATCTGAAGCTTCTATTTCTCCAGGTTTCCTGTTTTTATGTTGTATATTGGTTTTTCAGGGCTTCCATAACAAAATACTACCGATTGAATGGCTTAAACAATAGAAATTTATTTTCTTACCATCCTTGAGGCTAGATGTCCAAGATCACAGCAGGACTGGCTTCTTCTGAGGCCTTTTTCCTTGGATTATAGATGGTCATTTCCTCCTTGTGTCTTCATATGATCTTCCCTTGTGTACATTTCTTCATCCCAATCTCTTCTTCTTATAAGGACATCAGTCATATTGGACTAGGACTCATTCTAGTGATCTAATTTTATTACCTCTTTAAAGATCTTACATACAAATACAATCATGTTTTGAGATGCTTCAACATATGCATTTTCAAGAGCGATACAAGTCAGGCTATAACATATGGGTATTAGTCTGTGAAACAGTGAATAAGGAGTGGAATTTTCTTAACTTTATATATTCAGAACTTTAATCCATAAAGCATTTTTTGGGGTCATATCTTAATCCCAATGACTTTCTTACTGTAAAAAAAATATGGCAATGGTACTGTAATAATTGACTGATCTCTTTCGAAAGTATCAAATAGCTTATTTTAGAAATCATATGCAGAGATTAATTTTTAAATTAATGCTTTAATGCTTTGAGAATACCCTGTTCTCTCTGCATGGCCACAAAATGGATTGAAAAACAAAAAATTTGGCTTAGGTAATTAGAAACACCTATCTGAAATTTATGTGAAGCTGAGAACATTTGAATACTTTGTCAATGTATTTGTAGAACTTAATGGCATCTATCATTTAACCTCTTGGAGATTAGAGCTTAGTTTTTAAGACTAAATCCCTAATTATTAGTTTGCTGCTGTTATTTGTATTAACTGTTTTTACTCTTTTCATTGCATCTGTGAAAATGGGATATTGGTAAATTCCTGTTTATCACAATTATGATCATCTGAGAACTAGCAGATTTATTCTTTTAGCAGACACTAGTATTTATAATTATTGATTGTGAGTGGCTGTGTGTATACATAGCATAAGAGGAAATCATTGAAAGCACAATATTTATTTTCCTTGTCTAATGTGCCATAGTGTTTCAACAATTGCGATGCTGAAAAAAAAAAAAAAGAGTAATGTTTGATGGAGCACGGGGAACTGTTCCCCAGAGGCTCACACAGAATGGCATGTGATAACTTCCAGGAAGGCATTTGAATCGTAGTGAGATTTTCTTTGATGTCAGCACAGTTGTAATACAAATTAGGTAAAAATAACAGAATGTATATAGTATCTGGAGTCACTGTATCTCTATTCCCTAGTATGTATTTTACCTGAAAGTCACCTACCTCTGGTAGGTATTTATTATGCATAAATATGTATGTGTATGTATATATATGTGTGTGTGTGTATGTATATATATATACACACACATATATATATATATTTATAGCATTAGTATATTTGGCTTTACAGTTTTCTACATTAGCTGGTTATGTAACACAGCATGCAATTTTGTCTTTTGTTCAACATTTCCAGGGGTTTATGTTGTCTGCAGTAAATGAATTAGAGAATCTCAGAAAATCGGTTACTGAAATTGAAATGGGAATGGTAGGATCCATTCTGAAACCTGCCTTTTGGTGTTTACCTCAAAGCATGCTTCTGCGTGTTTGCTTGATTTACATTTAGCAATATCTACGTGCAAATAGTAATCATACCCCAAAGTAAACGGGACTATATGCAATTGCTTCCTCTGTTTCTTCAATTGCAGTTGCGTTCCCATAGATTTCCATCTTGACAGGTAGCATAATTAGAAAATTCTCTTTGTCTTATTAAATGTGACTCTTCTCAATAGAATTCACTTCATTGGCAGCAAAGAACAGAAAATATACTTCAAACCTAAAATGGGAAATCAAGGGGGACTGTTTTATTTTTATCTGTCTTTGTGCCAGCGACATTATTATCAAAGGATATTGTAATGCTGAAAATGTACTTTGGGGATTTAAATCACGCATTAGCCTGGAAAGCAAAAAGTGCTGTAGGGCCCGTGCAATATATTTTCTCATTAATCTGATTGAAAGATTATCCTTCCTATAGCTATGAAAAGTCTAATACTCATATATCCATCTTCTATGCTAGTAAAATTCAGCTTTGTGCAAAGTCATTGTCTCTTGTGTCGGGGGTCCAAGACTTTTCTTCTGTCGGCATAAGCCCATCTGTATTAAAATAAATTCAAAGCAGGCCGCCATTTCATGCACACATTTTGATTATTTCATAAGCTGCTGTGGAAAATGGAAGTATCAGCAAGCCATGCAGTTTCCTGGTAATGTAATGCTGTCATTACCTCAGTGGTCATGTGAGAAAGTTTAGCTGTACTGTCTTTGACAAATGTTCAGTGAGTCAAAACAGTGCATTTAAATGAAATGCAGATATGAATGAGCCATTATTGCAATCACAACTCCTGCTTCAAAATTATCTTATGTGAATATATACACTTTCTCTGTAACCTGACATTTGTAATATAGGACTAGTTGTGCATTTCCTCTCCCACCACTCACTCTGCCTCTTTTCTCCACATCCTCCCCCAGACTCAGAATGAAGGAAGGTATTATGATCAGAGACTGTGTGCAGTAATTGAAGACACTCCTGATGATCCCACACAATCAGAGTGACATGTTACTTAGGATGAAAATTAAGTAAAGAAGCAAAGCAGATTCATAGGTTGCTTTACTATGGTCAATGCTTCTGCAAAGATTAACAAATCTATCTCCCAACAAACAAACAAAACAAAAACAACCACCATTTCTATGCTTTTCCTTATAAGAGACTCACTAAAATTTTGTATATCCTTTGTTGTAACTTGCAGCACTTTGGGATTTTGTTTTAATGAAACTACAGGAAATATCTTAAACTGAATGATTTCTATTCAGAGCACTTGGAGTGCTGATACCATGAACAGTATAGATGGCTCCAGCCATAACTGTCACACAGATAATATTCTTTTATGCCTCAAGACACTGAGATAGTGCTGTAGATAGCCAAAAGAAATAAGCTGCCACCATCACTAATCTGCAGTTTTGAAACAGTATAGCTTTTGCATGGTTAAGAGAAGGTAAAATCACCTATCAGTGTAATAGAGAAGACATTTAAAAAGTGAACAGGAACTGGAAGAATTAAGGCTTTCATATTTATTTGTAATCCATATGCACTGTGGATCACATCATCCATATTCAATTTTATATGTTTATGTATGACAATTGGAAATACAAAATGAGCTAGGGCCTTTTCATTCCCCTAGGACATTTTTGCTAATGTAGTGAAATGAAAATCTAAGGAGTATTTGGCCTCAGTGTTCTCTTCAGAGGTTAACTTTGGAGAATCTTAAGTGTGTGTTCTTATGGCTGGATTTGTAATGTGTGTAGCAGATTAGAATGTAATATGATATTCAGATGCACCACCCAAACAGTATGAAGAAATTGCTGTCTGTATTTTTCTCACCCAGCAAATATTGCTTGAGGGCTTTTAACATGGATAAAATTGAATTTTATATTCCTGTTGCATAATGTGACTGATCAACTGCTTTCTGTATGTGTGAGCCTGGGATTTGGTGAACACAAATCATAACCAAAGTTTGATGAACATCTTCTATAAAGCTAGGATCTAGATTCATAAAAAAGAGAAGATAATTAGTTTTATGTCTGGAGCCACCTTTTGGAGTGAAATACATCATTTCATATCACAATGGAATGCATCCTTACTGGCAAGAAAAAAAAATACTATTCCTTCTTACTTATTCTTCATAAGAAAAATAAATATAAGATCAAAATACATTTTTTGTTTATTTTTACCTAATTTCAGTGGTTGTTTTTTTATATTCAGTTTGGAAATCTCCAATCAGAAATCCTCTCATTTGAGAATACCGGCTGACATTCAAGACTCAATTAAACAGAAAAAACATAATGATAAACCAAATATCATGAGAATTGGACCCTACAATAAAACCATTTTCTCATTATTTGTTCTAAGAATGTGATAGCTTTCCAGGGAAAAGAAAAATTCTACTTGAAAATGTAGAGCAAGATACACAATTTTTGTAATCGAACGCAAGAGCTATCAATACTAATCTGCTAATTTGTGCCCCAAAATGCAATCATATTGTTGGGACAAAAACACAATGCATTCAGGAAGCTATTAAATGCACAGCAGTATTTGAAATCGAACCACAGTGACTTGTTGTTATGGCATGCTGACATTATTGGTTCTTGTATATAGTTACATAATGATCTCTGAAGCCAGCTTTAAAAACTGTTCTATAAAACCAGTTAGCAGATGTCAAAATCTGACTAAGGGTCAACTTTCTTAGACACTTACTTTACAGCGACATTTAAGAACCTTTTGTCTACATTAAAAAATAAAAATCTGAAAGCAAAATGTTATAGTATTTTCTCTCTCCAAAAGAACTCTATGGCACTATTGCCTTTTATTTCAAATTTATTATGGATGTCATCATCCAGTGGTCATTGACCTAAAAAATATGCACCACTGAAATTATGTCGATGTCAAGAAAAAATTATTTGTTATGATTTTTTCTATCCCCATTACTAATATAGCATACAGTTTTTACTCTGTATAAAAATTCATTATCTTGCTGTAGAAAGTTTGCATTATTTCAAATATACAAAAGACACCATAATCAGAAATCATCTTATCCATAACATTATCACACTATTATGATCATATTTTGTAGCATAATAGGCTCTGCTATGAATGTCATCTTGTAATATAAAAGAACACCACAGTGATGGCATTATGGCATCCAGTAGTATTGTGGACAAATATTTTGAATCATTATTTTCCAACTCAAAGTAAATATGTTGTCCAAAAAATAGGAATGGAAATGAAATTATGATTAAATATTTTCTTCTAATTCTCCGTAATTAAATATTTCTTCTCTTTCCTAGTCTCCATTAAAACAACTCAAAAATTAGTGTACATACATACACACGATTTTCAATGCTTTTGCTTACTTCTCAAATAAAGAAGATAGCATCTAGAAAATAGAATTGCTACAGTAAAACCGTTCTGTTCTGTGAAAGCCCTTGCTTTTGTAATTGTAAATGAAGGTGTTTCATCTGGTTTATATGCTGCTGTTCCTACTCTTGCAGCTTAGGGCAATACAAGTGATTAGTTGCCTGATTCCAGATTCATACAGGCTCAACTATAAGAACTAGACTCCAGCATTTAAATGACTGAACTGATGTGAGAACATAAACCATTCCAGACCATTTATACAAATGGACCAGCCAGGCATTTTATCAAATCTCCTATTACAGGAAATAACCCCATTTCACCTCCATGCAATTTTTTCCCCTACTCTCAAAATATTGGGGTGTGCTTTATGTTAATTTTTATTTATAAAAAGTTGTGTCATAAAGACTGTCCCCCAAATGATATTTTCAGTCACAAATGGTCAAACCTCATGCTTTACTCACTCAGTTACAATTCAGTGAAGAGGTCTCTATGAGAAGCGTGTTCTTCAAAGGAAAGCATCTTTTCCTGAAAATTAAGTTTCTGAGGAGTTTCCCTGGAATACACAAGTGTAGATTTAAACTGAGCTCAAAAGATAGAATTTACATATAAAAATCAGTCATTGTATTTTAGGTTGAACATCAAAATTCCCTGCTTAAGCTTTCATAGTGGTAATTTCATATTCCTAAAGAGTTTGAAATGTCGGTGAATACTCTCCAAATCATTATCTCTACCTTCCACCAGAAGTTCTAGAATTTCAGTGTGAAAAATCGCACAAATGCAGTATGAAGTTTTACCAAAAATTCCTACTCATAGTTTAAACAGCCTCCTAAATTAACACAGTTGAAATTTAGACTTTAATACTATGGTTTATGAGCCTGCCTCCCTAAAATTAATGGAATAATAACCGAGCAATAATATTTGTGAAAAATATTAGAAAGACATAACACTGAATTTTGTAAGCCAAGCCAGCAGATCAGCCCCTCTACTTTGAACAATAATAAACCCTCTGCACAACATGAGTAATGATGAGCAACAAAACAACAATGCTAAAATAATGGGCAAGAAAAGACTACCTAGAGGGGAGACTCGGTGGACAGATGAAAATATAAGTCTAAGTTTCCCAACCAAACAATGATGAGGAGGGAATCTCATATAGAACAAACAGCATATGCAACATCATGGGAAATATCTAGGCAGTTTGATACTAGAGGAACATAAAAAGGATCCAAATAAACCTATTTGCAGAACAGAAACAGACTCACAGACTTTGAAAATCTTATGGTTACCAAAGGGGACAGGTGGCGGGGTAGGAATGATGAACTTGGGATTTGGGATTGGTATAGGCACACTGAGGTATATGGATGGAATGACTGGCCAGCCAGGACCTGCTATAGAGCGCAGAGAACTCCACTCAGTATTCTGTGATCATCTATGTGGGAAAAGAATATGAGAGAGAATGGATATGTCTATATGTATATGTGGCTGTACAGCAGGAATTATCACAACCTTGTAAATTAGCTATCCATCAATACACGTTAAAAAAAAAAAAAGATGAGGGAGGAGCACATTAAATGAAACTGGGAGCTGAGCAAAGATCAGCAGGTCATAAAGGGATCTGATGATACCATAGTGAGGACGTTTCGATTCTGTTATTGAGGCCACTTGGGGCAGGGGATTGTCAGGGAACATCTTTAGTATGGGAAATGGGTGGTAGGTTTGAGAATATTTGTTCTAGTTTCAGGTAAGGAATCAGTACGGAAGAGAGGGTCAAGGAGAGGGCGCCTGTGTGGATGTCAAGCCTGAGTAAGGGAAAACAGAAAGCTAATCCTTTAAAGCCTTTCTGATACCCTGTGTGCAGTCAAACATTTCTCCTTGGTGCTTCCAGAGAACCACCTAGTAACCACTGTCACAGAAACCATCATATTTTGGGTGACAATGCACCAGTCTATGCAGTAACTCACCATCTTCCCCAGCCCACAACCCACCTACTAGATAATAAACTCGCTCTATATATACTTCGTCTTCTTCCTCACCATGTCATACACACCGTAGTGTAGTATATAGTAGGGTTCAGTCAGTGTTTAAATGAAGCAGTAAGAATTTTATCAAAAATTGAAAGTTCACTGTGTAACCTTAGGCCTGTGCCATGTCTAGCTATTTCTACAATCTGAAATTAGCTACATCTTTATTACTAGTTTAGGTACCTCCTAAGCTTGTGGAAATTGCATAGGAATGAATTTTTGTATTTAGTTCCAAAGTTCCATATTATATATAAATGTTTACAAACTTCATGTTTCACACAATAAATATCTAAAAGTTAACATAAAATAAGGCAACTAAAGTTGATTTGAGTATTCTCTGATTCTCAAAACATTGTTTTTTGGGGATTATTATTAGGGGTTATCATCAGAGGTCCAGGAATGACTGAATTACCTCTTTCCTAGTAGAACTCAAATTGGAGTTATGAAACTAAAAAATATGTTTTTTAAATAGCAAGCTGAGAGTAGAGAAATGACCTTAGTGTGAGTCAACTAAGTTCTGAGAATGTAAGCAAAGCTTTAATAAAAGCCAAACTGATGCTTATGGCCCAGGCTCAAACCCTGCGTGGAGCTTCAAACTTTTACCTAAAAATAAACCTTAGATCTATACGTGTATTTATGCTTGCAAGGAGAAAGAGATGAACAGATCCCAGGAGAATCCCTGGGTCCATTTAAACACCAGTTACAAGGAACCAGTAGGAGAGAAATATTCCTTTGGAGACCTGTTCTCGCTAGTCGATTTCACTATTGCAAATTTGGAGTAGAAGAGACACATCCAAGGATATGAGGGAGCAATATGTAAGAGAAGGTGTGGGAGTTTTTCTTTTAATGCAGTGTCTCTAGCCAGAGATAACTTTGGCTCATCAGCGCTTGACAATCTGGCCAAAATAAGCTAGAAGATCTTTTCTCTTTAGGTATTATTAGTATTATGTTTACGGACGAATAAGGTGAACTTTCGATTAATCGAATGGCTTGCCAAAAAGTACCGAGGTAGAGAGGCTGAAACTTTTACCATGATTGCCAGGCTTTAAATCTGTTCCGACTGAAAGCTTACGGGAAATTCCCTAGCCCTAGTTAATGTCGTGTGATGCACAAGATCCACCCAACCAATCTCTGTCCAAACAGTTAACTCCTGAGAATGGTCAATAAAATGGCTACTGTTTTAACTACTAAGTTTTGGGGAAGTCTGATATTCAGCAATAGATAGCTGAGTTACAGGCATTTTCTGAGAGTATCATTCATTAATACTGTATACTTTAATCAAACGTGCATGTCCTTACTATTTAAGAGGTTAGAAGCAAGGGAGCCCCACTTAGTTTTAATGTTGAAATCCATTCTAGACCCACAGTTGATCTGAGATCCTTAGTAGTGGTCTGGAGGGCTTCCCGGATAGTCAGAGCTTAAATAAACAAAGTGTTATGACTTTTTTTTTTCATAATGAATCAAGATTGTGTTACATACCTTTGCCAGAGAAGTAACCCTTGGCAAATGTTGAAGAATATTTTATTGATCCAGCTTTCAACAAATACATAAACTAACCATCCTGTATCATTTCATTAAAAAATAAAATCATTTTTTCCAAGTTATGCCCCCACCAAAAGCAGGAAGAAAATCGTATTCCTGTATTTCATGATTCCCAAAATGTAAACAAAGGTATGATTTTTTTTTCATTTTTTTTTCAAATTCTGCCTACAGGCCTCTCTTCTTTTACCCAGCAATATAGCTGAACTAAAATTTTAAGTGATTTCTCTGAACTCAGACATTTAGTTGCTATGTCAGTATGGCTCTTTTCAAAATGCTTTTACATAAATGCCAATAGGAGCACATCCAGGTGTTGTAGTTTTTCTGGGTGCTTGTTATTATTGTGAGTATGCCCTCGTGAAACAAGATTTTTAGCCTCATTATTGAGAAAGACCGTATGGAACAGACTTCAAACATATAAATGATTGAAATAAAGAACATTTAAATGTTTTGAGTAATCAAACATTTACATGTTGTCAATGGAAGTCATATTTGTGATTGTGAATTATGCGGAAAGTTAACATTATTAAAAGGAAGCAAGAGCCATGCTGATTAATAATGCATTAGCATTATTTCACCTTCCTTTAAAACAAGCTATTACCTGCACTGTGGGAAAGCAGATAATAGACTATAATCTATCACTTTTCAGGAACTAGAAATGGTCCTATATTTTAAATATTTGTTTTAATTATCTAACCTGATATTTTGATAACAAATATTATTACATCAGGAGGCTCAGAAGATACTGTGGGAGAGGTATTTTGACATATTTAGTCTACATTTCTTGATTTCATAGTGAGATTGTAATGAGGAATTCCCACTTACTCTAGAGCTCAGCATTTAGATAATTGAATAATAAACCACAATCAATGAGATCCTTTAAAGATTGTCACTCTTACGTTAAGACCAAACTTAAAAAAAATAGCTTCTTCGCTTGCAAACATTTTTGGCTCAGTCCCACTTGGTATTCACAATGTAAATGAGATTTGTTATCAAGCAGGAAACCTGAAACTGATTTAGCCTAGATATTAATCTTCATATTAAGGACATATTTACATTTCTTATATAGCACAGTAGGTTAGCACTAAGGAGGATCTGCTTTTAATTTTTTAAAAACGGCTTAGCCCAATTGATATACAGTGCATATTTCTCATTTTAACTATTTTGTTTATTTCATAGATTCTTTTCTTTTCCCATGGTCGTGTTAAGGCTTGCTGGATTGAAAATATGCTGCAAATAGCAGCCAAACCACAGTAAAATGACTCTGCCTAACCCTAAGAGTTCCAGTCGTTTCCTTTTACATTTTATAATAAGATATGACAACTCAATTTAAAGAAAATACACAATAGTTGCTGACTACAGTGAAAAGTTTATATTAAAATAATGTGTTGCTGTGGGGAGGTAGATAATTGAGCATACAGTAGGTAATTTCTGGCAGGGCTCCTGAAATAAGCAAAAGTAATATCTGTTAACAGAGGATAAATACAGATAATGTTACTCTAGTCAGTAATTAGGATTTTACAGATCTCTGTTTAAATGCTGAGCAAGAGAAAAGGAAGAAGGCGGCTGCGTTTAGTCATTAAAGTTGAGCTGATCCAAACTCTCTTAATAGGACCTGACCTTTGATTGGGCCCCATTCCTACTAATATGTGACTCCACCAGTTTTCTTCTGCATTTTAATGAAGACTGAGCAAGGATGAGAAGTCTGAACAAAATCTGACTGAAACTATTAATTTTAAGAAGTGACCAGGGGATGGGGGGGGTGGGATTTGAAACCCTAAATCTGAGTAAGTTTGCCTAGCTTTCAAACAGAACCTTTGGCCTCTTGTCTCCTTCAGCAATCTTATTTAATTCCAGGAAATAGACTTTTAGCTCTTTGACACTCATCAAGGAAAAAGTGAGGTGACCAGTCATCACCTTTTTCGAGGGGATAGTTCTTAGGAAATTCCAGTTAACGAATCTCTCCTTTCCTTCCAGAGAATTTATAGAAATCAACAATCTTCTCAAGCCACTGTGTTCACCAAAATAATAGTAATGTGAATGACGTAAGTTAGTGTTAAGAACAGGAGAGCGAGTATTTTTCCTTTAGGAAGACTACAAAGTGACAGTACTTGACAAACAAAACCTTACAGACAAAAACCTAAAAGCCAAGCTTGTTCCCGAAATTATAGGCCAATTAACTCCTCTCTCCTTTCCACTCTGTTGACAGGGGATTGTCAGCAGTGGTCAGCCTTCATCTATTACTGTTTTTGTTTGGGGGTAATTATAGGAATCTAGAGATGATTAATAAGGACCACCTCTACTCCCTTGCAAAAGAAAAGAATTGGGGACTTTGGGGTTATTATCACTTATTGTGCTTTGTTTCCTTGCTACTTGGCCCAGTGAGGAGGTTTTTGTAAGCCTAAGTAAGATGAATTAAAGTGGGAAAAGAATAGAGTTAAAGAAGCAATTAGTAAGGTATTCCAAACTTTATTTGGGGTGAAAGTCCCAAATACAGTTTATCAGTGATCCTTTAGATCAGACAAGCCTCTAATCAAGCATTGTTGTAAATGATAAACACTTGAATCTCTATAATCATAATCTTCTCCATAGGCTTGGGAGCTGCTTATTCCATTCCCACTAAATCCTTTTTATCCACTTGATCAAGTGTCCTGTCAACCCTGGCTCTATTACCTTAGGTCATCTGGGATAAGTATTGACTGCTTTCTTCCATTACTAGTCTATGTCTAACTCTGGTTACTATCCTCAGGTTTTTTTTTTTTTTTCTTTTTCTGTAAGGTTAATAATTACTACAGCTCTGCTTTTTCACTTGAACAGGGGAACTTCCTCTACACCCACAATAGATTAAATCTCTGTTATATGACTTGGTAGAGCCTTATATGACCCTCATTTGTTCTTTTATTTAATCACTCAACAAATATTTGTGGAGTGTTTTTTCTGTTCTAGGTATAACAGTGAATAAACGAGACAAAAGTTCCAGGTCTCATAGAGCTTACATATTATAATTACATGACACTTAATGCCTTGAAATCTCCAGCTAAAATAAAAGCTCATTGAAAGCAAGAATCATAACTGTCTTCTTCATCATCACGGTTTGCCCAGGACTTTGCAGAGTACCTGGAATACCCAAAAGGTGTAATGAATATTTATTGAATTTTTAAATAAATAAGCATTGCAATTTTATAGAAATGTTGATGTTTTATTTGTTCATGAGCAAAGTCCAGTATAAGACTACTTGTAAAAAGTACTTATAAAAAGTGACCTAATGGAACTATTTGACTAACACACACTAGTACATTGGCACCAGCAATATAACTACATTGCCACTTAAACTATATTCTGGATAATTACTTGGATTTGTTTTATACTCTGTCTTTTCAACAGACATCAAGGTAGTGTTTAAGCACTTCCCAATATTTAATTTAAGTCTATGTAGTACAATAAAACATCATTCATGCTTTAATATTAGAGTAACACCAAGGACCCAGTCCAGGATTCTAGCAGCAAAATGTGACACGTCACCTTATAGTAAACACAAACATACACACACGCGCATGCACACACACAATCTTTACAAAATGCTTTGAGTGAACATTGAGTTGAAGCATTTTCATTGTTAGTATGGAATTTAAAAATTATCTGAGTCCTCTGATTTTAATAAAGAGAGCAGGGAATTCTCAGTGATGAAAAGGTTAAAGTTCTATGCCTGCATGAAGACCAGATTTGCTTTCAACTGTCTTATCTTTTGTTGTTGTTGTTCCCGAGTCTATTGGAGCCAATATTAGAGAAAATAGGCAAATAGGGACATAGACTCGGTCTGTTCACCCCCCCACTGTTTCAGGCCATGAAAATGGTTAAATCACCAAAATAAGTGTCAGGAAACTGTCCCTGCATCATATACGGTTCTTTTATTTTTGAAATACCAGAAACAAGACCTTATAATAGTTTTAGAAATAAAAGGAAACTATTGACTCATTTAATAATAAAAAAAAATCTAGTAATAGCTGGTATTAGCTAACACTTAACTGAGGGTATAAGCGATATCACCTGAACCCACTTCATAGTTTGAGGTTCTCGGAGCTAGCTTCATTCTCAGCTCTGCACATGATAGGAAGAAAGCATCCATATTCTAAGGCTCATTATCATGTCAAGAGCAATCAAGGCACAGCGAACAGGAGTGTTAACTTTGGGGAGAGGTGTACAAATATTTTAAGTATATTATAGAGTCCAGTAGGGTCCATGTTTCTGTCATGTGAATATGTTTTCAGCTTGCCCCAATACAAATTTTATTCTTTTCACTGAAGAAGTAGGTAGAATAGAAGCCCCATGAAGTCAAGGTCTAATGAATGCTCATCACACAGAAAGGGACAGAGCTGGGTTTCAGAGCCAGTACTGCCCCTCTAGGGGTAGCTGGATATAGTGGTGGCTTTGCTGGTTCACATAATGACTGGGTTATGATATGGCATCTGGGGTTCAGGATTGGTGATTTTTCACCATACTGAACTTCCTTGATAATTCTTTACAATGATAGATTATTCTACCTGAAAGGCCAACTGTGGTCCCTCCCCCTGCCACACAGTGCAACAGAGAAGTGCCTATGGTGTCAGAGACCAAATAGTGATGACTGGTCCTCTGAAATGATTAAAGGAGGCAGCTGAATTTTTGAGACTGTATTGATATTGGTGAAAACAATCCTCTCAACAATAAAACTGATAAATTCTAAATTTAAAATGAATCATTTGTGGAATATAGAAGTAAAGATAATGAACTTTTTACAGATGAATCTTGATATTAGAAATTGATTTCTCTGACTAGCATTATGTGACTATATCCATGGTGTATTTTTAAAAGCAAACTTTGGTAGGAAAAAGTCAAGTGAGCCTATCTAAGCAGCCCACCTGATCCTTCCTTCTATTTCTTTTCTGAACACCATGTTTTGAATTTTTGTAGAGAATGTGGCAATTCAGGGTGCCTTTGCTCCCAAGGCAATTAGCCATTCACTCCTGGTCCTAAAGTTTAGCCATCTCTGACACCTCCAGTCATTCTTCAGGTACCTTAAATTACACCTGTGCACATCTCTGCTCAACCTAGCTGCTGCTTCTAAATAGTTCCAGGTTCTACCAATGGGCACAGAGCTGGATCCCACCCTTCCTTGGTCCCACCTCTCTTGTAGGTTAAGTCAAACTTCTGGCAATAGGTGCAGAGCCAGGTTCTGCCCTTTTATATCTCTGACTGCAGCGGGAAACTGCCCTCCTTATTGGCATTTAGTTCCATGCACTCAACATTCTTTTCCCTGTCTGGCTGAAGCCCTGCCATCCTATCTCTGCTCTGTTCTAAATTCATCTTTTTAGCCAGTCACTGTAAAGTTGCCCTTCTAGCCTAGGCAGTGCCCTTGGCCATTCTCCTCGTTCTTTCTACTGTGCCCACTTACAAAACACATACACACAGAATAGAGAAGAATAAAAAATGGATTTTTTTTTAAAAAAGGCAAGCACTGGAAATTGCATCCAGAGTCTGTTGTGTGTGTTTGGACAAAGTACAAAATGTATGTGTATATAGAGTTGTAATCCGTGAGTGTTCAGTTTAATCATCAACTTAACGTTTCTCAACAAATTACACAGGGCATCTATATAAAGCCCTCACCTGTTATTATCAACTTATACCATGTAGAAGTCAAGATTTTTACTTTGAAATCCAGGTGAAAGACCCTTATTAAATGAATCAATAACTATTTCCATCTTTCAAGTGTTCTAAATATTAGACAATAATATATCTGTTTTGACTTGCATATGCCAGTTAGCAGTGGACTGGGATGGTTTCTTGGATCTGGAAGAAGAAAATAAAGTTTCTTAGTCAGTTAGCAGTTGACCTCAGTATCACACAACAGAACTAGGGAGAAAATGGGTGGACTGAGGGTTTGGTGACGACTGTGAAACAGTAATGCATTAGCTGATGTAGTAAAAAAATATGTTGGAAGTAGAGGTCAAGAACACCAGGGAATTAAGGACATTTCATAGGTGTGGAGTTATATTTTGAAGTCTAATTAGGTTCTCCTTCACTTGTTTTTAGGTCACGTTCCCTTTATAGTGCTCAGAACTACCCTTTACTTCTTAACTATTGGGAATGGTTAAGAAGAGCCAGTATGTAGCTCATTACTTTAAAATAAACATTTAATTTCATAGATAAGACAGAGTAGCATTGACTATATTAAAATAAAAATAATGGTAAAATAAAAAGACGGGCTATAGTGCATCTCTTTGACTCTCTCTGAGATAAGCGTCATCTGCTCTGGAGGAGAAAAAAGATGGCGGGTGTCTAGAGAGAATACGCCCCAAGGGTCTGCTGATTCTGTGGCATGCAAAGAGTTCCACACCTTGTTCTCCTCCTGAAAACAGTGAAAGAATCTCAGAAAATGTAAATATAGAGGGGATTATTTGCTCTGATTTCAGGACTGTTAATCCCAAGATGAGACCAAGCTTGAGGTGAAGCCCCATGCTCTGTACTTTGCTATGCCAATAGATTTAAAAGGCCTCTATAAGATTTCTGGAAAAATAGAGCAGATTTTTTTTCTGTGTGCCTCAAGAAGGTCATGTAACTGCTTTCAAAGTGAGACAAATGATAGGTCTTGCAGAAGTCTTGTGGTGAAAATAAAACGACTCTTTTGAAGAAGGTGATGCACATAGGTTGCCTAGAGAGATCAGATAAAAACCCATTATATGTCTGCTGGTGCTAGCGTAGTGGAAAATGAGTGCTTGAGGGCCAGGCCACACAGTGTGTCTCCACAGAGACCAACAGAGTTTGGTGCTGATGTTTGGAGACCAGGGAGTATGAAGCTAGAACAGCCAATATTAGCAGTGTTATAACATGGTAATGAATGACCACATACTCTTTCCTCAATGGCATATAAATCTCATGCAGTTCAAAATTGAAGGAGGTAGATAGAAATTATGAATCAAAATTGTCATTTTACAATTGAAATGACAGAAAAATTGCAAATGACTGAATTTGACTGGACATGATCAGATTATCTTGGATGACACCTGGTGGATCAGACTTGAGAAAGAATAAGTAGTATAGAGAAAAATAAACTTGCATTTACTTAAATGATACATTGAATATGTGCGGTGCCCTTCTTGAAATAAACATAAATAGGAAAAAAATATAAGTCAAGCGCAATACTAGTAGTGAAGAAAATTACCTGGTAAAAAATCAGTTTTCTCTTTTGTAAGCTCAGATCAGTGGGCAAGATAATAGCTGAAGTTTTGCCTAGTGCAAATCAATCAAAAGCATGATTTACATATGGAGAGAGGGGAATGCAGATTCATGGCAAACACAATAGCATAACCAAATGCAAGGGAACATTAAAGTAAGTGACTGGAAATAAGAAAGAAATCTCATGGCCCAAACCAGAGCAACTGAATCAGGATATCAGTTTTAATAAGGCCCCTAAGTGATTCGTTCGCACATTAGAGTGCAAGAAGCTAAGCTCTCATTGATCCATAGATGAATGGGTGAGAAAATATGAATGTAAGTTCATGTGGGAAATAATTTTGCCTATAAGTTGGTCTATCCATAAAAGCTGTAAAAGTGCCTGACACACACTGAGTACATAATAAACAGTTGTTAAGGAGTTCCTACTGTGGCTCAGCGGTAACGAGCCTGACTAACATCCATGAGGATGCAGGTTTGATCCCTGGCCTCACTCATTGGGTTAAGGATCCAGCAGTGCCGCAAGTTGTGGTGTAGATCGCAGATGCAGCTCAGATCCCATGTTGCTGTAGCTGCCATAGGTTGGAAGCTGTAGCTCCAATTCAACCCCTAACCTGGGAACTTCCATGTGTCTCAAGTGGGGCCCTGAAAAGCAATAAATAAATAAATAAATAAATAGTAGTTAAATAAATAAAATCTACCTTTATTATAAAAGAAAGCAAAATGCTTACTTTGAATTTACTTGAAATGCTTACGTATATAGCTGATAGTGTAACTTTTGAATATGCAGCACAGACTCAATCACTCAATTAACCAGCCAATAACTGAAAACAAAATTAATGTCAAAACTTTGAAAGTTTCTTTATTTTGCTTTCAGTGCTCCTCTATATGATAATGAACAGAGATTCAAACCTTTGAATATTTTGCATAAGTTGGTAAGAAAATTTTGCTTATAGAATTATTTCATATCTCTGATCTGCAACTGAAAGAATTATTCATTCAGGAATTATTTCTACATTCCATGAATTGTATCCAGTGTTGTGGGGGAAGTTTGAAACATAAACAATCAGTCTTAAGTTAAAATGTAGTGGGAAAATAAACAGTTAACTGCATGTAGTAAACAGAAGACAATGAATTATATACAATAGAATTTATAAGCAAAATAACAGGAGAATGTGTCAAGCATTTATAAGGTAAGAAAAGACTGGTGCTTGATAGATTCAACAAGTAAAGATACATGTCACTTAGATTCAATGTATTACTTACATAGGCAATAAAAGGAAGAGTAGCAAAGATGGAAACTCGCCATGATCCTTCACACCGAAACAGACAGCGCCAAAACCACAACTTGACTCGTGGGATATCCTATTGCTGAGGAACAAGTTCCAGACTGCAACTAGCAGTGTTATATTTTGCGATTCTATTCTGAGGACTACCAGGCAGAAAGCCCCATACCCTATCAGAATCCTGACGGTGATGAGAAACTGTCTCTTGACATCGGCCCAGATGAGATAGGAAGGTGAGGGGGAGATGACTTCAGAGCAGCTCCTCGGTGGCCTCCCATCTGGTAGACACTCTGCCAACACTCAGATTAGCTCCAGGTCAGGTCTGAATCTTCAGCCATGTGGCCTGTGTAGATATTTGCAAGACCGAGAGGGTGCCATGGTCCCTCAGAATTCAGAAATAGGAATAATTAATTCCCTGTGGGCAATATTAGAAAGGATTTACTGTAGAGCCTTAAGAGCCAGGAGGTTTTTGCTAGTGCTATCATTATTGCTGCTCTCAAATGTGGATTGTACAATTGGGGATAGACTTGAGTAGAAAAGAGATGAAATTGCCTTTCCTCTGTTCAGTCAGAGAATGCTTGTGAAAATAAGCCATGGGCGAATAGCTGACAGTGCATAAGGAAATGAAAACAAGGAGACATTGAAGGCAAGAAGGAAAGGACAAAATAAAAAACAGTGAATAGTAAATATGTGCAACTTTTTACTCTAAGAGGTGGTAAAATAAACATCGTATAAGTAAAACCCAGTAATGTTTAGGTACCATGGCAGACACAGCTTAATGCATCTTCTGTGACCCTCTTGTTGCCACAGTCTTGCAGCCCCTCAGTCTTCTGTTCCTCTTCAGCCATCATCGTGGTATTTCCTCCCTGAGGAGCCACCCACAAAAAACTCTGCAGTCACAGGGCTACCAACAGCTGAGATAAATCTAGGACCCACACCTGGGGCCATTCAGAAGGTCGGACATCTCCTCTTTGGCTCCAGGGCTAAGCCTGCCACAAGCCCTGAGTGGACAGGTATCCCATCATGCCCAGACTAGATAAAGACAAAATCATAGTTTTCTGAACACTTACCGAAAAGACCAGAAAATACAACTTTGAAATGTGGGATAGTTAATTCCCTGATAGACAAGTTTCATTAAATGGAAAACTGAAGATGAGAGGATCAATTTCCTCTCCTTTCCCTCTCCATTGAATCTCTGAGCAGTTTTCTTTGTATAAAAGCCATCCAAGAGAGACATGAGACCAAGCAAATGCATGTGCCAGGTGATGGGTATATCTTTATGGTTTGGCGAAAAGCAGGGGTCAGTGCAGTAAAACCTTACCTTAACGTTACTTTACATCCCTCACTGTCTCACAACCTTTTTCTTTCACTCTCAGTTCTCTGGGATGGTACCTTTCCAATAAAGCATCAACACTCAACCTTTGCTCCAGGTTCTGTTCTCTTGGGATCTAGGGCTAAGATGGATATATTTTGTGGAGAGTCTAGGCACAAAATCAAGGACAAGATGAGTTCAGAGCTCCTGATCTTTGAGATTGTGTAATATTCTCCTGGAAAAAAAAATAATACTGTAAAAAACTGTTACAGCCCCTCATACACAGTAACCATTCAATGTTAATTAATTATGTGAATCATACAATTAGACCTGAATAGAATGAAAGGGCATAATAAAGTCAACGTTTCCCTGTAAGAAGCATTTGATTCCTTAGCAAAATGCCAGCACCAACAGAGGTTTCACTGTAAAAATGGAGAGGAAGGGTCAGATGTAAGAGTTATTATTTAAAAAAACATCACAGAAACAAAGAGTACCTAGGTGTGGTACTTGGTAACAAAGAGGTCCATTTAAATCCTTCTAGAATTTCCTTGGTTTATCACTTCTATGTTTTGCTTTTCTTTCTTCTTCCTCTTGCCCCTGACTGGAGGGAGACACTGTCTAAATTCCAGTCCTCACCGTTACATCACTGTCTTCTCCTCTCTCTTCCTATCCTTTCTACATTCTCTCAGTAACATTAACCACTCATGTGCATCATGTTGTCTAACTTGTATCCAAGTAACTTTCACTGTACAATATGTGGCTATGTCCTCTCCTAAATTCCTTCTGTATATTTAATTTTAAAACATTTTACCTAGAGTATTCCACTGACTCTTCCCGTTTTACCAAGGACAGCTCTCCTCAGCTTCTGGACACCTTTCCTTGTCATCTGGATACAAATCAATAGATCCCGGCTTTTTAGTTGCTGACTCCATATCAGATGTCCTAACTAAACCCTTTGGACCTTTTACAAAATCAGTTTCACTCACTAGATTCTCTAAAATGTTATCTGTTTCAACTAAATTTACAGCTTAAAGACCAAAGCTTTAACTACTCAACTTACCACTGAAAATTTATCAACCTGATAAAGGGGAGGATAAAAGAGAGAAATATTTCCAACATTTCTGGAGTTCGCACTGTGGCACAGCAGATTAAGGATCTGGTATCACCATAGCTGTACCATAGGTTGCAGCTGCAACTTGGATTCGATCCCTAGCACAGGAACTTCCATATGCTGTGGGAGTGGTCAAAAAAGAAAAAGAAGTAGATATTTTCAACATTCCTGAAAATTTAGAAAAATGAGCAAATGATGAAGGGCAAGGGAAGGGTGTATGTGTGGGTATGCTGATACGAAATAAAAAAAACCTAAAAGCCTGGATTCTTCTCCACCACTTCCATTTGCCTTTTCAGGAATAATTACAATAAATACCAACCGATCTTTTTTTTTTCAATAAGACTCCGGTTAGTCAGATCCTTTTTTTTTTGGCTTTGTTCCCCAAAGTTAACATTATACAAACCTGAAAGTCACTCCAGTGAAGATAAATTTAGCCCAAGATATCATTAGTCCATTAAAAAAAGTGCAACCAATATTCTTTAAAAAAAATAAAACAGTCAATATATGACATCAAAACAACCACCATCATAGTAGTCATTGAGGGTTCAGCCTCTGGGTCTATCTGGATTCTATGACTGGTTGAATAATTGAACAATTTAGTTCCTTGGGATTTAGTTTGCTCATAATGATGCTTACCTAATTGTTTTTTTTTTAATGATCAAATGAGATAAGTTACTTGCAGTGTTTAAAAGAGCAGCTAGACGAATTTTCAATAAATATGTTATTAACTATGAAGTCTTTATTTTGTATTAGAACTAATCAGTGCCAGCTGAAGGATCATAACTTATGCATATTGGTATAACCCATGTTGTATAACTATAGGAAGCCATCAAATATTTGTTGAAGAAGTGAATTGAAGGTTTCAAATACCAATGAATTAATGATTCTAAAAAGATGATGCTGAAATTTTGCACTTAGATCACCCTCTAGATAAATTAGGTAGAAAAGAGAATTAGAGGTGTTTTGTTGGTGTTGCTAGCAGGATGTTTCACTGGGGAAAATTAAAAAAAAATTAGGAAAGGGAGTTCCCGTTGTGGCTCAGTGGTTAACGAATCTGACTAGGAAGCATGAGGTTGCAGGTTCTATCCATGGCCTCGCTCAATAGGTTAAGGATCTGGCGTTGCTGTGAGCTGTGGTGTAGGTTGCAGACATGGCTTGGATGTCATGCTGCTGTGGCTGTGGCGTAGGCTGGTGGCTACAGTTCAGATTGGACCCCTAGCCTGGGAATCTCCATATGCCATGAGTGTGCCCCTAGAAAAGGCAAAAAGACAAATAAATAAATAAATAATTAGGAAAGTATTCTTGATTTACAATGTTGTATCAATTTCTGCTGTAAAGCAAAGTGACCCAGTCATACATATATATATATATGTGCATATATATATATACACATATATATATGTATATATATATATACAGTCCCTTTCTTATATTATCTTCCAACATGTTGTATTGCAAGAGATTGGATATAGTTCCCTGTGCTGTACAGTAGGACCTCATTATTTATCCATTCTAAATATAATAGTTTGCATCTACTAACCCCAAACTCTTAGTCCATCTCATTCCCTCCCCTTCCCCCTTCACAACCACGAGTCTGTTCCCTATGTGTGTGAATCTGTTTTGTATCTAGGTTCATTTGTGCTGTATTTTAGATTCCACATATAAATAATATAACATGGTCTTTGTCTTTCTCCTTCTGACTTTGCTTAGTAAGAGATTCTCTAGTTCCATCCATATTGCTGCAAATGGCATTATTTTGTTCTCTTTTATGACTGAATAGTATTCCATTATGTATATGTACCACATCTTCTTAATCCATTCATCTGTCAATGGACATTTAGGTTGTTTCCATGTATTACCTATTGTGACTAATGCTACAGTGAACATACAGGTGCATGTGTCTTTTTGAATGAAAGTTTTGTCCTGCTATATGCACAGGAGTGGGATTTCTGGATCATATGGTAGTTCTATATTTGATTTTCCATACTTTTTTCCACAGTGGTGTACCAATTTACATTCCCACCAACAGTGTGGGAGGGCTCTCTTTTCTCCACACCCTCTGCAGCATTTGGTATTTGTAGACTTATTAATGATGGGCATTCTGACTGTTGTAAGGTGGTACCTCATTGCAGTTTTGATTTGCATTTCTCTAATAATTAGTGATGTGGAAACTTTTGTCATGTGCCTGCTGGACATCTGTTTTATCTTTGAAGAAATGTCTATTTAGGTCTTCTGCCCATTTTTCAGTTGGGCTGTTTGTTTATTTGTTGTTAAGTCTCTTTGGGGAAAATTTTTAATCATTGTGAAATATCTAAACCAGTGAGCATAAATGAGCACATGGTTGAGTAACTGTATTAAACACTTTATATTTATTGAGCATTGACTATCAAACTATGTGTTGTGTTAGACACTAAGGAGGCAAAGCTGAGCCAGATAAAATCTTTGCTTTCATAAAACTTAGAGTCTTTGTGTGATAGGAATCAGGTATAAGAAAGCAACTGAACCTGAGACAATGGATGTTGTGCCACAAAACACATAGTTAAAGGGAAAGGTACAATGTGAGGCATGTTTCCTAAGGATGACCCATTGCAACATGCAAAGTTTTGACTTTTTTAAACGGCATTCACAAATTCATAATAAATGTGACATGGTAGCATGTCCAAAGATCAAAAAATGTCAGCTTTTATTTTTTTTAATTTTTTAAAGCATGAAGTCTCAGGCTTTCTGCAAGGATCTATTGGCCCGTACTTTCTCAGAGAAACTGACTGCCTGAGTTATTAAACAAGTCAAGCAGAGTTTAAACACCTTTCCCAATATCTTCTTTCCTCTAAGGACTTTGGTTGGTCACTATGTCAGCCAGGCACCACCACTGTTTCAAACAGTTTTCCTCCTTTATTGAGAGGTCAACCACAGAGCCCTGGGCAGGCTAAGGCAGAGTTCACCTTTGCTTTCTTCTTTGGCGGTGTCACGTACCTGTGCAAGTGGAATCCCCAGTTAGAGTGATCCCTGAGGCTAAGAAGTTCTATTAAACTGCAGCAAGAATTGGTCAGCTATTTGCTCCTGGGAAAATCCTACTGCTGTGACTAATAAGTATTTCAAAAGAAATAAATGAGCATGTCATTCATCCTATGATTACAGGATGAGCTGCAAGGGAGTTGCTGGCCAGCAGGCCCTTTACGTAACCCCAAGTTACTGAGTTCTTTCCCTAAATAGCACAAATTGTCCCATGACTGGATTAAATCCTTTTCCAACACCTACTGTGGAAAATGTGGTGGAAGATCACAGCGTACAGTGAGAAGAAGGGAATGCTTACTACCTCAGAGGGGAAGGAAAGGTGGTATTTTTGCCACTTGGGTTGACAGGGAAATTGGTTATGGTGTTTTATATTCTAATTGTAAAAAATATAGCTATAATTAAAATATTCAAGGGCCACACATGTACTGACCATTATTCCTAAAATATTAGCATTTATGACTGAGGACACATTGTGCCAGATTCTCTATAAAGTGGGATATACAGATACATTGTGCCAAATTCTCTATGAAGTGGGATATATGGATACATTGTGCCAAATTCTCTATAAAGTGGGATATGCAATCATTATTTCCCACCACCACTATGACCACCACCAAATCTTCACTTCATTGCTATTATTTCAAAATAGAACGGAATATAAAAGTGTATATGCATAACATTCACTACTGTATCAAATAGATAATTAACAAGAACCTACTGTATGGCATGGGGACATCTACTCAGTAGTTTGTAATAAAACCTATATGGGAAAAAATAATGGATATATGTATACATATAGCTGGTTCACTTTGCCATACACCTGAAGCTAATGCAGCATTGTGGATCAGCTCCAAAAAATTTAAAAGAAAGAAAAATGGAGGGAGTGCCCAGAGGGAATTCCCAGGGGGTTTGTGGCTCGGTGGTTAATGAACCTAACTAGGACTAATGAGGATACAGTTTCCATCTCTGGCCTTGCACAGTGGGTTTAGGATACAGCATTGCGGTGTGCTGTGGTGTAGGTTGCAGATGCGGCTGAGATACCATGTTGCTGTGGCTGTGGTGTAGGCCAGCAGCTGTAGCTCTGATTCAACCCCTAGCCTGGGAACTTCCATATGCTGCGGATTCAACCCTTAAAAAAAAAAAGCAAAAAAAATGTGCAAGTCTAGGATAACTACGAACCATGTATGAAGCCTTTTCTGGGAACAATTCTGCTTTCACCTTCTTTTCTCACATTTTCTCTACACCTTTTATGGTTTTCTATACATCTCTTAGAGATCAATTTACCTTGGACTCTATATACTTATGAACTTATCTATCTTCCTCTACTGAATGAAAATTAAATCTCCTTAGGATTAAGTCTATGTTTAATTCACCCCAGTTTAAATGCCTTTCTTATGTTAGGTATTTGGTAAATACAGTTCAATAAATGAAGGAAAAGGGCAAGTTGGGGATGGACAAACAGGATATTTGTCAAATGTGTTTTAAAATAAGCCCTACTTTTAAAAAACCTTTTCATATCCATGGTTTTCTTCTATTTATTTCTATTTATGCTCCATCAACTTGTCCTTAGTGGGGCCAGAATGCTAAACATCATATCAGAAAGAACATACAGAAACCAGATACAAATAGCATGGTGTTTTCTTTAGTTTTTTACAGACCAATCTCCTGTTTGTCCATTAGGCTTCATTTCATCGCTCACATCATTATCTCCTTATGTTGTACTCTAGCTATTAGAATTGTTCTAGTCTCTGTTTGTGGTGATGATTCCTTTGTACTAACTTATTTACCTTTTAACCTTCAGCTCCTTTAGTTGTGACATAGCCATATTTCTAGACAAGAGATGTTCCTCCAGGAAGTCCTCCTGAATGTGTGTGTAGGGGGAACGGAGTTGAAACTTGATAAGATATCCATGTCAATAGAAATGAATAGAAATTGATTTATGTTTTTTCTGCCAGATGTAAAATAGCAATTTGTTAAAATGCTATACCCTAACTACTTTAAAAAATAAAATTAAGATAAAAAGCATTATCACATACAGGAAAGCAATTTACTTTTCCACATCTATATTAATTCAGTTACTCAGACTTCTAAAGATTGGTTTTGATTCTCAAGGTTAAAAAGGAAAATATGCTGGCTTATTCAATTAACTTAATTAAAGGAAACCTATATTTTCAGTTAGATAAATTTGTTATTTCTAAATTCTAATAGAATTATGAATCTTCATGTGAGGGATATTGATAAACAACATATTTGGTAGAGATTTTATAGAAGATGCAAAACAAGTTCTTCATTAAGATTTTTATAAATGTAGAAGTCAATGTTATTATGCCAATGCTTAACTAAGTGATGACAATTTGTAATGAGTTAACAATTATAGACATTTCCAGGGCTCAAATTCATACAGATATAGATGGAACATCTGTAAAAACAAATGATTATTATGTCTCTGAGATCATTTATCATTGAAAAACCATGTCTAGAAAAGTATTCTTTGCACACGAGGGTGAAGTAAAACTGCTGTCAGACAAATAAAAGCAGAGTTACTTTATTATGTTGAAAGATATGCTAAAGGAGACTCTTTAGGCTATAAGGAAATGTCAACAAGTGGAATTCAGATCTACAAAAAAGAGTAAAAAGCACCAAAGAAGGTAGATATGTGTAAGTACAAAATATTTTAGTTTTTCTTGTCTTAATTCTTTAAAAGTTATTTGAATATTTAAAAGACACCAAAATAACACTGTATTGCGGAGCTTTATGATGTGTATTTTAAAAAGTTTTTCAACAAAGTGCAAAAAGAATAGGAATGAGTCTGATTATATTTTTAGGTTTTAACATTTAATATAATGTGTAAATGTTAACTTTAGTTAGATTGTAACATGTTAATATTCATATTGAAATATCTAGAGTAATGACATAAAAATAAATCAAAGAGCCAATAAGGAAATATCGGAGATAAAATTAAATACTAAAATATGTTAAATTGATACCAAAACAGGAGAAGAAATACTTAAAAAGAATGATTAAAAGATAGGACAAGCAATAAATAGGAAGATGGTAGATCTATGTAAAATCACATTAATCATATTAATAATTACATAAAATAGAAATGGACTAAATACTATAATTGAAAGAGAGAGAGAGTCAGACTAGGTGTAAAGGAAAGGTTTATTTATATTTGGCCCACTTATAAAGAAACAGATAAGTTGAATGGAAGTGGAAGGCAAAAAGTGTGCATGAAAATATTAAGCATAGCAAAGCAAGTGTGGTTGTTAATATTAGATAAAATAGATATTGGGATAAGGGACATTACCAGAAAAAAAGATGACTGTTCTTTATCACATGAATTATGACTATTCCTAAGATAAATGGATAATTTATTAGGATGATATAAAATTGTAAATGCCAAAACATATAAAGGAAAAAGCTGGCATTGCTAAAGGTAAAATTTGACAAGTAAAAAAATCATAGTTGAAACTTTTAACATCCACTATCATAATTCATAGAACAAGGAGACTAAAATCACTGAAAATATAGACTTTAACAACATGCTGACCAACATAACTTAATTCAGATATGTTATATTACCCCCAAAATCTGTAGTGTACACAATATTTTTAAATACACATGGGATATTTGTTAACGTATGTTTTCCTAGGGCATGAAATAAGTTTTCAACAAATTCTGAAAAATTTGAACTTTGCAGAGTATGTTCTATGACCTGAATAAAATTAAATTTGAAACCAATAGCAATAAGATACTAGGAAACCTCCTAATATTTATAAATTAATCAGCACACTTCTAAATAACATATAATCCACAAAGAAAAGTAAAACTGTGAAATATTTCAATGGAATATTAGAAAAAATGTGAAATATTTGCAATATATGTAAAGCAGGCTATAGAGTTAATTTTATATCTTTAAATACTGTATTAGTAAGAAGAGAGACTTAAAATCAATGATAGATGTAAAAACAAAATGAAAACTTGAAAAAAAAACACTTAAAAAAGGCTGATAGAAATGAAGATACACTCATTGATTTTACTTACATGAAGTTCAAGGCCGATCAGAACTTTAACTACGTTAAAACCAATCAAAAATTGAAATCATGTTTACCTGTAGGAAATGAGAATGACAGCAAAAGGGCATGAAGGAACTTCAAGGAATAAGGAAAATGTTCTAATATCTTTGTTTTTTAGGTGTGTATTATTTGTGAATTTGGATCTTTAAAAAAAAAAAGAAGGTAGGCAAGATTAAAATAAACCCTAAACCTCAAAAGAAATGTAATTACATTCTTCCAATTGACACATAACATTTCCACCTAAATTCAAAAGGCTCTATGTATAATCAAGTAGTCTCAGTTCGCTTTTAATGTTTATTTATTTATTTATTTATTTATTTTATTTTTCCATTATACCTGGTTTACACATTTCTGTCGATTTTCCAGCTGCACAGCATGGTGACCCAGTTACAAATACATATATGGATTCATCACCTATGGATTAGACATAGTTCCTGGTGCTATATAGCAGGATCTCCTTGCTTTTCCATCCCAAAGGCAATAGTCTACAACTGTTAACCCCAGACTCCATACCATCCCACTCCCTCCCCCTCCCCTTGGCAAGCACAAGTCTGTTCTCCAAGTCTGTGATTTTCTTTTCTGTAGAAAAGATCATTTGTGCAGTATATTAGATTCCAAACATAAGTGATATCATATGGTATTTGTCTTTCTCCTTCTGACTTACTTCACTCAGTTTGAGGGTCTCTGATTCCATCCATGTTGCTGCAAATGACATTATTTTATTCTTTTTTATGGCTGAATAGTATTCCATTTTGTATATATACAACAACTTCCTAATCCAATTATCTGTTGATAGACATTTGGGTTGTTTCCTTGTCTTGGCTATTGTGAATAGTGCTGCAATGAACATGCGTGTGTACATGTCTTTTTCAAGGAAATTTTTGTCCGGATATATGCCCAAGAGTGGGATTGCTGGGTCATATGGTAGTTCTATATACAGTTTTCTAAGGTACCTCCATACTGTTTTCCACAGTGGTTGTACCAGTTTACATTCCCACCAACAGATAAGGAGGGTTCCCTTTTCTTCACACCCCCTCCAGCATTTGTTGTTTGTGGACTTATTAATGATGGCCATTCTGACTGGTGTGAGGTAGTATCTTGTACTTTTGATTTGCATTTCTCTAATCATCAGTGACGTTGAGCATTTTTTCATGTGCTTGTTGGCCATCTGCATATCTTCTTTGGAGAAATGTCTCTTCAGGTCCTTTGCCCATTTTTCAGTTGGGTTGTTGGTTTTTTTGCAGTTGAGTTGTATAAGTTGTTTGTATAGTTTAGAGATTAAGCCCTTGTCAGTTGCACTTAAAGCTTTCAATCATCAGCTAATTTCAGTCATTTGGTTATGAAAAAGGGAGAAAGTTTTCTTATAAAGTTAGAGATGCATCTAAGGTCTAACTATCGAAAAATATTTTCCTGATTATTTTTTCAACAGTGTGCTAACCCATAAAATAGTTTCATTTGGTACCTGTTGGTTAACTGATTTTAAAATGTTCAGTATCATGACACACTCACTCCTCCCAAATAATGGCATAACTGGTCTGAGGGAAATGGTTATGTAGTTTTGTGTCTTTGAACACTGGAGAATGTCAGCTGAAAACAGCTATTTGATTTTTGGTCTACCTGATGTTAAACAGTGCTTTAGGACAATAATTTAAAGAGCAATTTCCATTGTTTATTGGAACCCATTTGGAATTCAATAACGTAGAGATATAAACTCAAGGAAGATGCTTATATTCCGAACTTTTGGGGCATGTACATACAAAGTATATTTAAAAGCTAAATAAATGTTTTGATCTTGAAAATTAACAATAAGGTGACTGAGTTTGGAATGAAAATTTATCCTGTTGACATACTTAAATTAATGAAACATTTTAATCATTCTTATGTATTTTTTCTTCCTGGCAAGAGTTTACTGCAACATTTACATAATGAATAAAAAGCAGTGTCTTGAAGTTTTATTGTTCAATGAAAACACCAATAAAAATAACAAAAGGAATGTTGCCTGAATGACATTAGTTTTTTCTGTTTATTTAACTATTCCTGCAATAATCATGTAAAATAAAGTATACAATAAAATAAGATTCAAATAAAGTCAAAGACCCAGGCGGCTGTGCTTTAGTTAAGATCACAATGTTTTTTAATAATGGATTCTTGCCTTCTCGCGCAGAAGCAATAACTACCTCTGGATATTTTAAAGTGTGCATTATGTGTTTACATCTTAGAGTGTTTCTCATTTTCCAAGTAAAGTAGTCATTCTTGGGCTTGACCTTGCAGCCTTTACTCTAAAAATGTTCCCCCAGAAACCCTTAATGACTCAATAAGAGATAAGGAATCAGGCCCCACAGGGAGTGTTTGCATCATTGAATAGAGGCTAGTTATGAAGCTGAATTAGATGTGTGTGAAACCACAGGCTGATAGTAGGTCCTCCCTACATCAAAAGTATCATTTTTAAGGATATTTTGACTCATAAATCTAACTTTCAAATATACATAGCAGAAGTAGTCACATACTGAACACCTAGTAAGTTAGCTATAACACACTGAAATTTTAATTCAGTCCGAAGCATTTAAATACTAGTGAATCTGAATGAGTAGAAAAGAAAAACAACAACAAAATACATGTTTAACCTCATAAAATATATAAAGGTAAGCCTTCGAATCTGACCTTTATATTATTTTTAAATGGCCAATTTTTTTTTTCATATTTTAGATCCATTTTTCTCCTTGGCCAAATTTTTTGGCAAAACCTGATGTCACTCACTTACTTAATTCATATTATTATTATTATCATTACTATTATTATTTAGTTTTTTTCTAACTGTTCTAGGTGTGTGAATATAGTAAGGAATAAAACAGGCGAAGTCCTTGTCATCATGGGATTTTTAATCTAGTTGGAGAGATGGGCCAAAAAAGAGAAATATATAATATTAATTCAGAGAGGGAAGGCCTTTTTTCATAGGGTGGTATTTGCAGAGAGATATGAATGAAGAGCAGAATAAAGCAAGGGAAGTAGAGCATTCTAGGAAGAGAAAATAAAAAGTGCAGATTTCTTGGGATGAAACATGATAGATATATCAGAGGATTATCAATAAATCAGAGTGGCTGGAGAGGAGTGAACAAGGGGAAGGTGATAAGAGAGAGGTGAGCAGTGAACATATGAAACAGTTTATAGGTTATGGAAAGGAATATAGAATAATTTTAAATAAGGAAGGTGATTGGAGGTTAAGCAGGGGAGTGACAAGACCATTTCTGGTTGCTGCGTAAAGAAATAATTCAAAGAAGCAAGAGTGAAAGGAGAAATGCCAACAGTAAGTTCTGCTAATGCAGAAAATAAAAAATGATTCTAGCCGTTTTAAACATGGAAGAATGTGTTGCAGAAAAGTAGGAACTTCCAAATTCTTTGGAATGATTAGAAGAGTGAGCAATAGTCTGGCTTCTGCAATGCAGGAGTAAGAAAGCCATAATCAAGATTCACTTGTCATCATTCATCATGCCACAGGTATTTTTCAGAGCCCAGGAAACTGGAGAATGAATCCTAGAATGCTGCCATGGAAAAAAATTCAATTTCCATAACTTTGCTAGTGAGCATGGAAAAATAGAGCCTAAATTTGATGAAGATAGCCTCTTCCTTCTGCTTTTCAAATTTTGAGCAAGTACATCTAATTGCAGAAAAAACAAAGTGACATTTAAGAAGCCTTGCTTCAAAGGAGTCTATTTTCAATGGAAAAATGTAGTTTTTAGTATTCTGTTCTTAAGTGACAGGAAAGTACTCCAAAATGAGAGTAGAATAAAGATGGAGAAGGCCTTGAACATTACACTGGTTTAGGGGAGAGAGAGAATGGTGGTTTGAACTAAAGGGAGACATGGTGAGAAGTAGTCAGACTCTAGGTAAATTTTAATATAGAGGTAAAATAATGGCCACAGGATAGAATTTGGGATATAATGATTGACTTCTAATCTCTGGTCTGCTCAACTGGATGAACGGGAGTCATTTCCCAAGGTGAGGATAATTGAAAGAGGAAGGGAATCAAGCTCCATCTTAGCTATATAAGTTTAAAATACCAGTAGTTAAATAGAATAGAATTAAATAAATCTGGAGATCAAGGAAGAAATATTTTTTGATGTCATATGCATATGAAAGGCATTTAAAGTCATTCCAGGGTGAAATTACCTTGAAGAACTATGAAGAAAGAGAAGGAAGCTTTAGACAAAGCCCTATAGCACACCAGCTTTGAGAGAGCAATGAGAGAAGTAGATAAGGCAGTGGTAACTGAGAAGGTATAGCCAGTGGAGAAAGGCAAACCCAGGAGAATGCTGTTACCAAAGTTGAGCTGAGACATTGTTTCAAGAAGGAAGGTATAGTCAACTATGTTCAATGTTAATGAGTCAAGGAATGTGAGCACTGAGAAGCAGAAGGAGCTCCATTCCAACCATGAAATTATCTTGTGGGGACCAGAGGGTTATAGGTCTGAATCAGTTGGGATACAAGCCAGGTTGAATTTAAACTATGGAATGGATAAAAAGCTTTTAGAATATATTTTTAGAGGGTAGACAAGGGGATTGACAGAGCGGAGATGAAAATAGTGATTGGAAAAAAGAAATTCCATGACTATTCACTGTATCCCTTAGTTGATATAAATAAGTCTGTTTCAAAAGAATTGGCATTTATGACAATAATAAAGTGTTACATGTATTTTATGAAGAGTGTATATATTCATTCAGCTATTCATTAACTATTTAATGAAAACTTATTAGGTATTAGGCATTGGGGAGCTTAAAGTCGTATATACAGATTACTAGCAAATAGTAGTGTTTTTTTTTCAGTTTCTTTAAGATATAATTGACATAAAGCACTTATAAGTTTAAAGTATACAGCACAAATATTTGACTTATATACAGTATGAAATGATTATCATAATAAGATTAGTGAATATCTATCATCTCAGATACAAAATTAAAGAAGTAGAGAAACTAGCTTCTTGTGATGAAAACTCTTAGAATTTACTCTCTTAACAATTTCCAGATGTAACATACATCAGTGTTAATTATATTCATCATGTTGCACCTTACACTTGAATACTTATTTATCATATAACTATACATTTGTAAATTTTCATCCAACTATCTCACCATCTATGGTAACCACAATCTGATCTCTTTATCAATGAATTTATTTTTCTGTCTGTTTCTGAAGTATGTTTGACCTACCACACTAAGTTCATTTTACACAACATAGTGATTCTATATTACCACCATAAGTCTAATTATTGTATTTCAGTGTATAAAGATGTTACATAGTTATTGACTATGTTCACCACACTGTGCAGTCAATAACTGTGTAACATTTATTTTGCAACTTAATGTTTGTACCTCCTAATCCCCCTTACCTATTCCTTTCCTTTCCTCATATCCCTCCCCTTTGGCAACCTCTTGATTGTTCTCTGTGTCTTTTTTGTTATGTTTGTCATTTGTTTAGTTTTTTAGATTTGACAAATAAATGAAATCACACAGGATTTGCCTTTCTCTGACATATTTTGCTTAAACTAATATCATCTAGGTCCATCCATGCTGTCACAAACGGTGAGGTTTCATTCCTTTTTATGGCTTATACACTATTGTGTATACATATCTCCATATCTTCTCAACCATTCACCTTAGACACTTAGGTTGCTTCCATATCTTAGCTAATATAAATAATGGTGTAATGAACGTAGGGGTGCATAATTCTTTTCTACTTAGTGTTTTCCTTTTCTTTGGATAAAAACCCCAGGAGTTGAAATGCTGGATCACATGGTGGTTCTATTTTCAACTTTTGGAGATATCTCCACACTGCTTTCCATAGCGGCTACACTAATTTACATTCCCACCAAGAGTGCACAGTGGTTCCCCTAGACCACATTCTTACCAACATGTATTATTTATTGTTTTTGGTAATAGCCATTCTGACGTGTGAAATGATATCTCATTGTGGTTTTGATATATATATTTCCCTAGTGATTAGAAAACTGGATATCTTTTAATGTGCCTGTTGGCTATCTATATGTCTTTGTAAACTTGTCTATTCAGCTACTTTGCACATTTTTTGGATTAAGTTGTTTGCTTTTTTGATGTTGAGTTGTATGGGTTCTTTGTATATTTTGGATATTAACTCCTTACTTTGCATATGGTGTACAAATATCTTCCCATTCAGTAGGCAGCCTTTTTTATTTTGTTGATTGTTTCTTTTGTTACACAGAATTGATTTAGTTTGATGTAGTCCCACTTGTTTATTTTTGCTTTTGTTTCCCTTGCCTGAGGTGACATATCCAAAAAAAGTATTATTAAAACTAATGTTAAAGAATTTATTGCCTATGTTTTCTTCCAGAAGTTTTATGTTTTCCAGTCATATATTTAAGTCTTTAATCAATTTTGAATTTATTTGTGTGCATTGCATGAGAGTAGTCCAGTTTGATTTTTTTTTTATGTAGCTGTCCACTTTTCCCAAAACCATTTATTGAAGAGACTAACTATCCCTTCTTATATATTCTTATACCCTTTGTTGTAGGATAATTGCTCCTATAAGTGTGGAGTTCATTTTTAGGCTCTCTATTCTACCCCACTGGTCTTTGTGTTTGTTTTTGCGCCAGTACCATATGTTTTGTTGACTGTAGCTATGGAGTGTAGATTGAAGTCAGGAAATGTGATATATCCAGTTTTGTTCTTCCTCAAGATTGTTACAGGTATTCAGGGGGTTTTGTGTTTCCATACAAATTTCAAAATTGTTTGTTCTAGTTTGCTGAAAAATACCATTCAAGAGACTAAAAACTGTCTGTTAGAGTTATTGCATTAATGAATGTTCTTGATTGCTGTTGCTGCTTTTCTTAAATCAGATATTTCAAGGCCAGTGTAATTCTCAAGTGATTTTTCTTTCCATATATTCAGCAGCACGAATGATTGGAATCTGGACAAAATGAACCTCAAATATCTATTTTAGCACTGGAATTTTTATGACCTCTGGGAAATAATCTTAACAAATTAAGATAATATATTTGGATAATGAGTTGCTGTTTTAAAAAAGTACTTGGATACTCAGTAAGACTCTGAGTTTGTGGCATAGAGCTGAGAGAAAATACTGAAAGCAAAAGTTGAGAGGATAGTTTTATTCTAGTCCTTAAGCATAAGAGTATTTTTTTCTATTTGTATTAAAAACTATAGTTTTGATGTTACCTCTCAAAGCCCAAAGAACTGAGTCTGAATGAAAACAACTGCAATGATACTTGATACAGCCATAACAACGTATGTGGGTGACTGCACAGTCATATTTACCTGAGTGTACATAATTGTAGAGATACAAAAATAATGGCATTGTAACATAGCATAATCGATAGAACTGACAACTATTTAAGGTACACATTGTATGATATTTTTTATTTTCTAGTTACTTTGATGGAAATACCTAAGAATGATTTTTTTTCTATTTTAAACGTCTACTATTCATAAAATCTGAACTATTTATAGATTCAGATAATTTATTTGATAAAATTTAGATTTTTAAAAATCTGTCCTCAGATAATTTTGATATGTGTTCATCCACTTATGTATTCAATAAATAATTATGGAGCACCTACTATGTGTCAGATATTATACTAGGTGTTATGAATAAAATGGTAGAAATACAGTCCTATATTAAATTAAATAAATACTATACATATTCAAGCCTACATCTCAGGTGGCACAGGAATTTTTTGAGATACAGAATTTTTAAGCGTTTTTTTTTCTTTTCTTTTTTTAGTGGAAGCCAGTAATTATAAGGTTGGACAATGGAGCTGGGTGAGAAAGAGGGAAGACATGTGGGTTGATGAGAGATAAAAAGTAAGTAGGGTAAATCTCTTGTAGGGCCCAGTGAGATCAAAGAATGATTTTAGTGCAATATTAAAACAAATTTAGCTGAAAATATAACAGACTGTGCTCAAAGAATGGAATCTTTGAAAGTGAGACTCTATTGGCGAAGGATAGAAGAGGAGGATCTTTGCCAGGATCACACAGAGCTAAGTCCCTCTTCTCCTAGAATACTTGAGGGCCAAGATCTTTTATTCTTCAGTGTCATCTAACATATACTAGGGCTACCACAGTCAGGCCTATTTTTATCCATCTTTACTCCAACAGTAAACATGGTTCAAATTCTTTTTCTCAGGAAAGCTTCAGATATCATTAAATACCATTGGATTAGATGATGTAAATAAATAGTTCCATAGAAGTGTTGCATTTCTTCACTCCTTTGAGCCCTGACTCTTGTACAGCCAAGTAGCTCATAACTGTTGGAATCAAATCCACACTGATATTAAGTGGCAATGTGCCTACTATGTAATATGTGTTCAGTAAATATTTATTGACTGTTGGCCCTTGACTGACTCATGATGTAATAACATGAAGCCAGAAACAGCATAAATCCTTACACTTTTATGAGTGGAGCTAATCTTTTCCTTAAGGAGAACTGGGGAGGGACAGAATAAGAATGATGTGCTGTTAGTGACATTCCCTTATCAAAGCTGGAACTGGTAGGGGTGGGGAGGTGGTTTGCACCTTTGCAACTAGCTGTCTGCCTTTTTTCTTGGGACCACAAGATGGTGCAGAGAATGTGACAATGGTAACAGATTGTCACAGATATTCTTTTCAAGGTAACTTCAATGCTTTTTGGGTATACCACCAAGATCTAAAGTAATTAGTCATAAATAAAAGTAATTAAGGTATTTGAAGAACTGTTACCAAGAATTCTAATAATTTTAATATCCTCTTGTACTTCACCATTTCTTTTCACTATTCTTCAAAAGTATCTAATTAATGGGAATATTCTGGTAATTTATCACCTGTGCAGTTTTCTTTAGTCTGGTGATGTAAGAGGCGGTACCAAGGAAACTACTTTATATTTTAAGAATATAAAATGAAAAACTTTTGTATTTATAGGTGGGGCTAATGCAAATTTTCTGAAGCAAATGGGGTTTTTATTACCTTAATGTTTTTTATAATTTAAATATATCTATATAGTCTCTTAAGAGCAGGCATGACTATTAGGCACAAATTGTTCTTCAGTGGTAGAAGTGAAATTAAATATTAGCTCTATTATGCAGCATGACATTTTTTTACTACCACAATTGAGTAGAAAGTTTTAAGGAGCAACATGAGCAGCTCTCATTCAGATGTTGCTACTTGGAATTCTAGACGAAGGAAAAAAAGTAATAACAAATCAATTAGACCTAAGAATGTTTAAATGCATTCAAAAAGTTTCTTACTGAAAGCCAGATTTCCACAGATTTGGAATCTAAGAATAACACTGAAAAAAGCAAATTCAATAATATTATTATAAGCTTTGTGGAAATATAAAATGTGTGTTTACCTGAAATAGAGCCCACATTCCTCAACTGACTAGGAGTAACTCTGTGTGAGCACAGTCTCTTAGCACTTTTTTTCTTAAAAATTCTAATATTTCCAATATTCAAGGAGTATGGGTAACTAATTCCAAAGTATATTATTATAAGGATCTTTACATGATACATATATGCTTTTTTAGAATGTAAAGGGATATGAACAATTATAGGAAATTTAGAAACACATGAAGAAAATTAACAATTTATAGAAAAAAACTAAAATAGTTTATCCTTTTCTCAGCTTCTGATCCTCTATATGGAAATGAGGGCATTAGACCCAATTGTCCGAGATACATAGAAGAAGCCAGGAGCAGTGATTTCAATAAATCTGAACATTGTATTCAAGGAAGCTACCTGCCATCTTTTGAAACATGTATAGGTGCCAGAACTAATCTCTTTTTGCTTTTTCAAAAAGTTATTTATGTACCTGTCAGTCACCATGCTCAGAGAGTACACTCGTTTAGACAAAGGATATTTTGTTCATCCTTTTATATCCGCTTCAGAACCTAGCACTATGTCTAGTCCTGAATAGATCTTCAACAAATATTGCAGGGATTTAATTAAATTCAATATTGTCAAATAAATGTAAAAGATTGAAGAACTACTGAATGCAAAGAGAGTTCAGTCATTAACTGAGTCTCAAGTGATCTCCAACTAAGTGGAAGAGAGCAATTCATAATTGAGGCTGAAATAAAAATTAAGCTGGAAACAACCATGGATTATTATTAACAAAGTGATTGGAAAATTAAGAGCAGAATTTTTTGGACACGTTTACTCACAAATTGGACGCTATTGAAAATGATTAGCAGTGACATGAAGGATTGGAGAGCAATCTGATTTTGAAACATTTGGGGAGCAGCACCAGCTTTAGATCATTAAGACTGTTTTATGGAAAGGGGAAAAATGACCAAAAACAGAGAAAATAATACATGTGTATCTTTGTATTAAAGTATATTATCTACCAGAAAGTTTAGAAATTTATACTAAATAGTAAATATAATAAAATATCACAGGAAAAGATAAGATATCATATATAAGGGTATACGGGTAAGAAAATAATATTCAAACATGTAGCAACATAGCATTCAGCCCCCCTTCTCCCCATGTAACATTTTTAAACACATCTTTAAAAGATTAAATAGGAAACACTACAGTGAACTTTAAAATTAAAATACTGTCTCATTGTTTCTAAATCTCCTCTTTTTAGTCTAAACTCTAGGCATATGCTGCTCACTCAGAATAGTAGACTTTCTATATTGCCCAGAGTTGAAAATTTCAGACTTATTTACAAATATTTGTAGTGTTTTCTATGCTCCAAGCATTCTAAGTAATCTCCAAGCAAACTTAGTAACTTAAAAGAACACACATTTATTTTGTGTTCAAAATCAAGGTGTAGTCCTAAAAGAAGATTGTAGATAGGGCTGGATTCCTTCTGGAGACACTAGAAGACAGTCTGTTTTTATATCTTTTCCAATTTCTAGAGGCGAAAGCATTCCTTGGCTCTTGGCCACTTCCTCCATCTTTAATTCACATCATGCCAACTATTTTAATCATTACATCTCCCTTTTCTGACTCTGATTCGACTATCTCTCTCTTTCCGTTAGAAGAATGCTTGAGACTACATTTAGCCCACTTAGGTAATATAAGAGGATTTCCTCATGTCAAGATCTTTAACCTACTTATATCTGAGAAGTCCTTTTTAACATGTAAAGTAACAAATTCACTGGTTCTGGGTACCAGGAGGTAGATAGATATCCATGGAGGCCATTGTCTACCATGGAGTCAGACAGCCTGAGTTACAATCCTGGTTCTGTCATTTGTTTGCTCTTTTCTATGGCAAGTTACTCAAACTTCCTAAGCCTAAATCTTTTCATCTGTGAAGAAGACTCAAAACAGTACCTTGTAGGATTGTTTTGAGAATTAGATAAGGTTGTACGATATATACAGAGGACCATAATGACTGTCACAGAGTAAGTACTCAATAAATCATAACCATTTTTATTTGTATTAAACTCTCTCGATAGGAACCAACACGTATTAACGAAGCTCACTGAAATAAATGTATAAATTTAAAATCCTTACATATTAATTTACAATTAGAAGAACAATCTTGGGTTTACTAGTACTATTATTTATATAAACTAAAAAAGAAGCCATTTTACAATCAGAGGTTGACTTCATGGCCTCAGAGTCAGAAAAAGCAGTGATAGGAGTTCCCATCATGGCTCAGTGGTTAAAGAATCTGACCAGGAACCATGAGGTTGCGGGTTCGATCCCTGGCCTTGCTCAGTGGGTTAAGGATCTGGTGTTGCCGTGAGCTGTGGTGTAGGTCACAGACGCGGCTCGGATCCCATGTTGCTGTGGCTGTGGTGTAGGCCGGCGGCTACAGCTCCTGTTAGACCCCTAGCCTGGAAACTTCCATATGCCACAGGTGCGGCCCTATATAAGTCAAAAAGACAAAAAAAAAAAGAAAAAAAGAAAAGAAAAGAAAAAGCAGTGATAAATTAAGGCCTGTCCATTGGCCAGGGGCACTTTCAGTTACATCTTTACTACTCAATGCATGCTAACATCACATGGCAGTTTTTTTTTTTTTTTTTTAATACACCAAATCTCAAGCCTCATTCTAAACCTTCAGGTAAGAATCTGAATTTTTCTATGATTTCCAGGTGATTGTACTCACATTAATATTTGAGAAGTAGTACCTGTTCTTAAAAGGGCATAATTGCTTTGCTCAAGTGTACTTGTTTGCCTCCAGTAGTGTCCCTGTCTCTGCTTACATCACAGGAAACCACCACCACCCCACCATCCATTGATGCATTCTGTCTTTACACAGTTCAATCCCTTCTAAAGGAAATGCTCCTATACAGTTTCCTTTCGAAGTGACTTGGCGTATATATGTGTTGATTAATATGTGTGATTTGAGTTTAGCTCTCAGTGCACATTCTTTAAGTCTTTAGCTCTAAGCTGGTGAAGAAAGGACGCTTGCCTTCCGAAGCTCTAGAAATAACAGAGATACCACCCACCAGAAATCAAGTTTCCACTCTGTTTCTTAATAGCTCTACTGAATTATGTTATCAGACTAGTATTTCAAAACTGAGGTCTGTAAGAAAACTTGGATAATAGAAATCAATTTAGTAATGCATCACAGCTAAATACTACCTTTTCAATGGAAAGAAGAGAAAAGGAATCATATGGAATATATTTTCTCGTATTGAACAATAATCGAGGAACGCTTTTGAAATGACAGCAACTAGCAAAGCATAAATTAAATTTCTTTGATAGAATGTGCCCACTAACACCAAAAGATATGTACATTGCAATCTATGCTTGTTTTCACCGTGGGTAGAGTCACACATTAAAATTTTTAGAGATAACAAAGACATGGGCAATAAGTCAGTGAATTGCAACATTTGAGCATTACATCAGTATATACTTGTTGAGCACCTGTTATGTATAAGCCTCTGTGCTTGTCAACTAAAAGAGATTTCCCTTCCTTAAAAGACATTTCACCAAACAAACCTGCCGATGAAACAAAGGTAAGTTTATTCTTACCTTTGTAAGTGAGTACACTATCCTGATGGAGTCTTCCTTGCCTCGGGGAAGAGAGGGGGCAAAGTTAGGATATTTATAAGGTTTAAGAATCAGTTTATGGAGGATATTTCAATATAGGGGTTGTGGGAGAGGGGTAGAATTGCAAAATAATTTTAACAGTGTATGTTGGTAGACATAGCAAGGGGAGGGCTTTGAGGTGAGGGTTTACAAAGACACTGGAAGACTAAAGAGTCATATGATGCCATCTACTGAAAAGTCTAACAGTTTAATGTACATTTAAATGGTTCTTCCAGGAAGCTTCTAAATGAACAATAAAGTTACTTGCAACGTAACTTCCTGGTCAAGAGTTTCCTGGAACATAAAACTTATGTTGATGAAGACAGTAGAGTAGTAAAGTGATATTGGTGAAGACAGTCTAATGGTAGAGTGGAGTTATGTTAATGTAGAGAATAAACCATGTGCTGTAGATGGTTTTAGCTCTCATTCTAGGGACTCAGAGTTAAATTGGACATAGTCACTATTCTAAGAGTTTATAATAGAACATGAAAGTTTTTATTTAATACCAAAACAGATTTGAACATGTGTAATTATTAAGAAAATCTAGAGAAAAATATAGGCAAGAAGATAAAAAAAATCACAAAATTCCACCAATATGACAGAGCATTTCTAATATTTCAACCTGTTTGTGTGTTGTGTTCAGATATGTTTAGTTTCTATGTATATATAATATATGTATATGATAAAATATATATGTTTCTTAATCAAAATTATGTCCCTGTCATCAACCAGCTTTATAGGTAACTTTATTTTTCACTTAATTAAAAAATCCATGAACATTTTCTAATGTTATTTAATGTAATCTAACGTTATTGAAAACTTGAATTTTTAATACTGGTGTATACATATACTTGAACTAACTTATTTATTTACCTAACCAGAACATTGTTGTTTGGTCTGTTTTCAACCTCAACCTTTTATTATTCATTCCTGGATATGGTATCCTCATTGCACAAGGCATTACTGAATGAAAGAATGAATAAAAAAAGTATTCTCAATATTATGATTATCTTATATGGAAATGCAATGTATATCTTTAATTATTTCCTTAACAAAGTTTCTAGATATTAGATATAACTGTTTTTAATGATGCTTTAAACAGATGTGCTGAAATGTAAAGCCCTAAAGAGACATTTGTTAAACTTCATTCTTAAGCATCTTTGCTTGCTCAGAGACAATGGAAATCTTCTATAGAATTGTTTCAAAATATTTGGGGTCAGTACTTCTTAGCGCCATCTGTATAAAGGCAGAGAAGAATGAATGCAAACTTCCATTCATTACTGAGCTTAGATCAAAACTGCTGAAGGTAATCATAAAATTCCTTTAAAGTCTCTTTACCTTTTAAAATAGTTTTATGTTTTCTATCATATGTCAATGTTTTTTTTTTAAAAATAATTTTCTCCAAAGTTTTGAGTAGAATTGATTTTCTAGGGAGTTGTAAGGGCTTCTACTACTGTTACTATAGAAGCTATATTCCCAAGGAGATATATGTGTGTATGTGTATTCCGGTTTGAGAATCATGATGACCATCATACAATTCATAAAGTATTAAAATAATCATGCACAGTCTTGCCTGGATTCTGAAGGAAGACAAGTCAGTGAGGAATGAAACCGACCTTAAATATTGTATTTTAATATTGTATTCCAAATAAGAAATCTGGGAAGGAATAAAAAAGGGAAACAAAACATTTAAATTAGTTGAATCCAGTTAGATTTAGATAGGGTAGCAAGAGGTTAATATCTGACAAGCCCAACTGAATTGCATGGAAAGGAATTAGGAAAAGGACCATTTAAAGAGCAAAAAGGAGCTAGTATCATAGCAAGAAAAAGAAATCACGGTAGAAAGGGACTTTTGTGTTACCATCGTCACTCTATTAGCAAAATGCAAACATCAAAGAAAAGTGGTATTATAGGGAGATATCTCCTACTGTTAAGTTAAGGAAGCACTAATTTTTAAAAGAGAAGCTTTTGGAAATTTTGGTCCAAGACTGGAAAATATCTCAATAGGCAAAGAAGAAATCCTTAAATGGAATTTTGCAGATACTAAGTGTGGTGAAAATGAGAATAGGAACACTTTCCTTCTCCTGAAAGAATCACAGATATAAGGAAGCCCAGAGCAGAAGATAGCCAAAAAATTATGTAATCAAAATGGTTGCTCAAAACTGAGGTGGCCCTAAGATCCCACTGAAATTGGACAAATACTTCAGAGAGAAATCAGAGGATGAGATTGCCAAAGTTGTAGATTTTATTTTTTACAGCTCTGATTGGAGCTGCTCTGATTGGAATCAGACTCCACACTCAATTCAGGCTTCCAGCCAGACAGGAATAAAACAGTATAGGGAACGTCTATGGCTTATTTACTACTTATTGCTAAGTTTGTACCCTTAAGCCATCAATCTTATACTTCCATCCCTACTCCCCCGTCCCCTGACAACCACCATTTCAACTTCTGCTGTTTGGCTTTGTTTTTCTTTTCTCTTTTTACTGCCCCACCTGCAGTATATGGAAGTTCCCAGTCCAGGGATCAAACTGGAGCTGGAGCTGCTGGCCTATATCACAGCCACAGCCACGGCAGATCCTTAACCAAGTGAGCAAGTCCAGGGATTGAACCCACATCCTTACAGAGACAAGGTTGGGTCCTAAACATACTGAGCCACAACAGTAACTTCCTGCCTGTTTCTCACAAATTTAGCTTTTTTAGACTCCTTATAAGTGATATCATACAGTATTTGTTTTCCTTTGTCTGAGTTATCGCAGTAGAATGTGCTCAGGGTCCAGCCATTTGCTGAAAATGGCAGTGTTCTTTCCTGCCTTTCTATGGCCGAATAATATTCTATTGTGGATATATACCACTTTCTTTTTATCTACTCACCTGTTGAGGGGCAGTTCAGTTGTTTCCGTATCTTGCCTATCGTGAATAATTCCACGATCAATATGGGGGTGAGGACATAAAAAGGTACAGGAACAAATGAGTCAACCCTAAACACATTAGGGATGGAGATCAAAAGAGGTTAAAATCTGAGAGAGACAGTGTATAAAGTTTTCAGGTTTTGTTTTCTTTTGATTTTTGTTTTTTGACATGAGCGGATTAGAATCTAGGCTCTGGGAAAGGAATAAGTTTGCACTGTGGTGGGTTCCTCTTGAAGGAATGGGATCCCTTCCAAATAGGAACCAGTGGCTACAACTGATCTCAAAGCGATATCTCTCCCAATTGTATTTTAGATTTGGTAATAAGCACTTTAAAACTGAAAGAAATTGAAGAAAACTGAAACTGCTGGTATGGCTCCCAATTTCTTTACTTTCTCACTTTAAAACTGAAAGAAATTGAAGAAAACTGAAACTGCTGGTATGGCTCCCAATTTCTTTACTTTCTCCTCTAGGCTAAAATTGTGGATAGCCGAGGGAAACAAACTATTGTCTTTTTCTGTCTGTGGTCTTAAATTAGGAAGCCAAGAGCAGACAATATGTTGAATCCTATGAATTGGTTTATCTTATCTAAGTTAACTCAGTTATTTCTCTTCTTCAAGCTATTTGAAGTATCTACAATTTTTACTTAGACTACAGTAAAATACACCCAAGAACAACTACTTATTTTAATGTGCAGCTAAAAATTTTACTACCTTTCCTGGGAATATTTGAATTCTACCTGGGAATATATATCCCTAACCTTCTATTTCTTCTCTCTCTCTCTCTCTTTTTAAACCAGTGTCTAATTTTCTTTTTACTCTAAAGACCTGCAGTTTAAGTAAAAATTGTAGATACTTCAAATAGCTTGAAGAAGAGAAATAATAAAATTAAAGTCAATATAAAGAATCAAAAGTAGCGTATTTATGATGTGAGACTGATAATAATAGTACCTCACCATGTAATAAACTAATAAATACTGGAGGATACAGCAAATATAAAAAGAAGTATGAGGTGTTCTAATACATTGAAAGAGAGGCATATAAAGAACAGGAATAAGTGATTGCTTCTTGAGCATACACAAATGTGACAAAACTTCAAGAGAACAGAAAAACAGAGACATTGAAAGAGATGACTGTGGTAACTACTATAATATGAATTATGAGCAATGATCACATTTATGATCTGTAGTGGAAGAAGGAGTTGGGAATAGAGAGAATGATGTAGAATATTCTGTGAAAGGAAGAAAATAAAACAACTAAGGATTATATGATGAAGACTAAACTTGGCACAAAGAGAATTATTATGATGAGAAATGACTGAAATTGATTTTAAGTAGTAGAAAGTAAAGACGTAACTAAGACCACAGAGTTGTGCAAAAGCCTTTACTGTATGCACTTTGATGTTTTAAGTTGGTTTAAAAACAAAACAAAACAAAACTGAACCATACTCCTTTGGAAATACAGACACTAAACAGAATAGGGAAAACAAATATGTAGAATAATAGAACACAATTATTTCCTACAACTACTTAAGAAAATTTTGCCGTACAAAGCACAGGATTCCTTACTGAATTGCTTTGCTTGTCAGTTTTTTTTAGATATCACTTCCTAAAATGTGACTGAACTTATGTTTAATAAGAACCATGATTTAGATTTTTTGAAGAATAAATTAGTTGAGTTTTATTTTCTGGTTAATTAGTAAAATTATTTTAGTGCATCTATCTTACCATAGTTCAAGGCAATATAAGAATCTGTTATCTAAGAAACTCTTTTTCCCACTAAGTTTTGGATGTTGCTAAACTCTAGGTGATATCTTCATAAATCAATAAAAGACAATAGAGTTATCTTCAGTATAAATCAAAGTATTATTTTTGATTTCCCAAAATAGCACCACTTTTGATACATCTATAAAAATTACACCCTCTGTTGAATTAAATGATGTGCTCCAAAATATACTAAGCACTATAAAGTAGTGATTGTTCCCAATAATAAATCAGTCTCCAGAAGGACCAGAAATATCTGTTTGTCCAGAAGGAGAGGAAATCAGTTCATTTAAAATTAACTCTAACCTGAGAATCTATGAGTTTGATATTTTAAAATGGACTATAATTCTTGTTCTAGTCTCTGATATCATTCAATCAAAATGGTGAGTATTAAAATATGTAAGTATTGGTGTTAACATTTGCCACTAAACAAATGCCACTAAAACCACAGAGGAAATTCAAAGTGCTCCAAGCTGTTATGAGAAAAGGCAAAATAAATGTTTGGGAATACTTGGTAAATAACAAGTATGATTCTGACAGAATGAGACATTGGCCTTAGGATAAGAAGAGAGACAAGGAATGGATCTTGTGTCCAACAGTTTCCCCTCCTCCCTTCCTTCCTTCCTTCCTTCCTTCCTTCCTTCCTTCCTTCCTTCCTTTTGTCTTTTTAGGGCTGCACCTGCGGCATATGGAGGTTCCCAGAATAGGAGTGGAATGGGAACTGCAGCTGCCAACCTACACCACAGCCACAGCAATGCTGGAACCGAACTGCGTCTGCAAACTACACCACAGCTCATGGTAATGCCCGATCCTTAAGCCACTGAGCAAGGCCAGGGATTGAACCCATATCGTCACGTATACCAGTCCGGTTCATTAACCACTGAGCTGTGAAGGGAACTCTCTGTGTCCAATATTTATAACGGGCAACAAAACATTTCACACATGGCCCATGTTTACTAAATTAAGTTTTCATATTATTTAATTTTTCTCCATTATTTGAGTGTTATTTATAAATTACTTTGTTATCTTTAGTGATTTACTAGGAATTACGATGGACCTCCTTGATTTATTAATATCTAACTTACATTAGCACTATTACTACCTACAAGGGGAATATAAGTATTATAGAATAAATACCCTAATTTGATTTAGCCCTGCTTGACTTATATGTTATTATTGTGGGGTATTTTAATTTTGCATATCACTTAAACCTTATAAGATATTATTATCAATGTTTCATACAGCCAACATTCATTTACTGATACGTATTTCCATTGTTTTTTTTTTTCTTTTGTTCCCAAAATTCCTTCTGCAGTTATTATTCCTCTGATTGCAGAACATCTTTTATTGTTTTCCCTGGTGCAGGTTTGCTGGTAATGAGTTCTCTGTTATAGTATATGTATAATTTCTTTAATTTCTGTTCATTTACTTGAATATGTATTTCCAGATATATAAATTTAAGTGGCCTTTTTTTTTTCTTTCAGTACTTTAAAAGTATCCATTGAATCCTTGCTTTCTTGTTTCTGATGTTAGCCAATGACACTCTAATTTTTGCTTATTTGCAAGTATTATGCTTGTTCTCCCCCTGCTTTTTGTTTCATTTTTATGTTTCCTATGATGTGCTTTTATGTTGTTTGTTGCATTATACTGTTTAGGGTTTGTAAATATTTTTCAATCCAGGGCTTTTTTATTTCATCAGTTTTCTGCCATTGTTTGTTTAAATAGTGACTCTGCTTATTTGCTGACCTGGAATTTCAATTGCATATGTAACATATTAGATTTTACATTGTGTTTAATACATCTCTTTCTCTTGTCCACATTTCCATCTTTTTGGTCTATTTCTGTTTCAGAGTATGGATATTTTCACTGATCCGTCTTGTAGTTCATTAATTCTCATTTTTCCTATGTCATTTTCAGTTAACCCACGCTACGTTCTGACGTGTAGATATCTGTTTTAGAATTCCAACTTTTGGAGTTCCCTTTGTGGCTCAGTGGTTAACGAATCTGACTAAGAACCATGAGGTTGTGGGTTCGATCCCTGGCCTTACTCAGTGGGTTAAGGATCCGGCATTGCTGTGAGCTATGGTGAAGCTTGCAAACACAGCTTGGATCCCGCGTTGCTGTGGCTGTGGCGAAGGCCGACGGCTACAGCTCCTGTTAGACCTCTAGCCTGGGAACCTCCATATGCCGCGGGTGCAGCTCTACGTAAAAAGACAAAAAAAAAAAAGAATTTCAACTTTTATAGTTTTCTATTCTCTTTACAAATTAATTTTCTCTTTTAATCTTTTAAATCTATTAATCATATGTATTTGTAAAACCATGCCAGACAACTCCGTTATTTAGATCTGTTTCCATTATCTGTCATGTTTTGCTCAAGTCCTGTCTTATTACATGTTCCCAGTATTTTTATGAATTTTAGTTCTTGTATATAAAATATTATACAGAAAGTATAATGCTCTGCATGGTTTTGTCTTCTCCTACAGAGAATATACTTTTGATTTTTGTCAGACATTTGGTCTAGAAGCACACTGTCTTAACCCAGTTAGTGACTGAGATGATTCAAAGTTGTATTTTGTCCTTGTTAGGGCAAGTCTATTTACCCTTTATCCTTAAAGTATAGCTCTTTGGAAGTACATCCCCAAAGTGTTAATAGTTCTGAGGACCATGATTTTGCCTGAGTCTACCCTCAACTTTTTGTTTATTGTAGCAATTTTCAGATGGCTGAACATTCGCCTTGTCTCAACCCCTTCACCACAACTTTCACTTTTGCTTGGCCGGGGGTGGCGGGGGGAAATAGTGATACACACTGTTGATCTCTTTTAACTCTTTTTTTTTTTGCCAAATCTTGCTCGCTCAAATTCCTAATTCACAGACACATTTTATAATTTTGCGGATTTACCAGATGTTTAGTTAAATGGTCTGTTCAAAACCATTTAGTCTATCCTTTCAAAAACTGAATCTCCTTGCTCGTGTGTTCTGGAAACTCCTGGCAAAAGATAATTAAAGATCTAAACTCATGGTATTTAGAATACCATTACATTTCCCCTGAGAGCCAGAATGTCATTATGGAAAGAGCAGTGCAACTACTCTTTGGAATCACCACAATCAACGTCCGCCTGTGGATTACAGAAAATAGAGACAGCTACTTCATAATAAATCAAAAAATATATCATCATAAATATATTCAGTGCTCAGAGATACATTTACAGACATAGTCCTTAAGCTATTACTTACATTTGACGGCATTTTCCTCACAGGACAATGAAAGTTAAAAATATAACTTTTTTTGTAATTATAGACTTCATATGAAAACAGAAGCAACAAAAATTTTGCAAAGGAAGTATTGGATCATTTTCTGCATTATTCTTCTCTGAAAACTAGTCAAATTACTGAGTCATTTAACTAAAATGTGTTGGTATTTACAGAGACATATACACACACTTAAAAAACTTTTTGGGGGGAAAATGTCAAAAGACTTGTGACCTCTCAGATTTTAGTGAAGTTCCCTTTATTTCCTAAGATTATCAAATGTTTATTTTCTTTAATATTTTCTCCTACTTTCTTAATTTTATTCCTACTATTGTATTTCTCACATTATAACATTTCTGTTATGATATGTGCCCATCCTATAGATAGTAAACTCCTGAACCAAAGTAACTAAATATTTTTAAAATTTTGTAATACTGTGAAGCCATGAAAATGTCCTTTATGAAGGCTAGTAATGCATATTTGTTGAATGAAATGGATGAAGAATGGTTGAATGAATAAATAGAAGGTTGTAGAATGTATGTAAATGATTATATCTTCATTTATATTATACAGATATTCCTATATCTGTATAATATAAATTAGTTTATCAAAATTTTTAATTCACAAGGTTTTCTGATAGTAATGGATAAAAATGCTAAGCGTTTTTCTTTTCATTTGTGTTGGAATCATTGATCCCATAAGAGATTTATCCATTTGAAGTCAGTTGGAAAGTATGACTGGAGAATGCTCTTTTCTCATATGAATGACAGAGAAAGGGACTTTCAATTATATGCCATTTAAATGATAATAATAGTGGAATATTAGAATATTACCCAAAAAGTACCTATTTGTTGATGAAAATAACTGAAGGAATATTTAGAAGTTTGACCCTCTTTTTTTTTTCTTTTTAGATCTGAACCTGAATCATATGGAAGCTCCCAGGCTAGGGGTCAAATTGAAGCTGCAGCTGCCAGCCAGTGCCACAGCCACAGCCATGCTGAATTCAAGCTGAGTTTGCAACCTACACCACATCTCACAGCAATTCCAGATCCTTAACCCACTGAGTGAGTCCAGGGATCAAACCTGCGTCCTGATGGATAGTAATTGGGTTCACAGCCTGCTGAGAATTTCCATTGACTTTCTCTTTTCAGTACACCTTAGACATAATTTTTCCTAATTTTAGCTATCTGTTACATTTTGGCCATAGAAGTAAAGACATCAAAGTGGTGAGTTGGCATTATCCTATCTTCATGGAAAGTGAAGTTTCAGGCTGCACTTGTAGTCACCTGTCTCACTCATCGATTATTCTCTTCCTTGAAATATGTGATTGGTTGAGTGTGGAGGATTTTTTCCTCCCCCTTTCAGTGAAAGTGTAGATTCATCATTGTATAAGAGTTTAGTGTTTTGTTTTGTTTGTTTGTTTTGGCCACACTGGTAGCATGTGGAATTTCCTGGGCCAGGGACTGAACCCGCCCCCTTAGCAGTGACCTAAGTCACTAAAGTGACATTGCTAGATACTTAACCCACTGTGTCTCTAGGGAACCCTGAATTTGGTGTTCTTAAAAGCATTTCCTGAAGTTCCTACTATGGCACAACAGGATTTGCGGCATCTTGAGAGCCCTGGGAAGCAGGTTCAATCCCTAGTCTGGCACGATGGGTTAAGGATCCAGCAGATACGCAACGATGGCTCAGATCTGATCCCTGGCCCAGGAATTCCATATGCCACAGGGCAGCCAAACAAAAGAAGCATTTCCTGGTCCTTATATCTCTATTTCTATTCCTGTCCAAAGGAAAAGAAATCTTCCAGTCTTTACATCTTATTCTCCTACTATACCATGTATCTTTGAAAGAACGTTTTACTTTCAATTTAAAATTATTTTTGCAAATAGTGATAAATACCCCTTATTCAAAGCAACTTCATGTTCTTATAATACATCTTTTAAAGGTCATATATTTTTGATATATTTTAAGGGCATTTACATAGTATCATGGTATTAAAGAAGAGAAATTATATTTTACATTAATGAGAGAAAATGCATGTGAAGATAAACTGCTTCTCAGTGTAATCTTTGTTGAGATACTTGACATCTTATACCAGTTGCTCTAAATCAATTAGAGGAAATATTAAAAATTCATCAGATACAAGAGATATATGATTGGTGATCATAAGGCCTTTGTGAAATATGTAGTACAAATTTATAAACAAAATGTTAGTAAAAGTGTATTTGTTTTTTTTACATAGCATATGAGTAATATGTTTCCAATCCAATAAGGAAATGCATGGATAGATTCATATTAAAAATTTCCTAGTTTTTATTTCCTAATAAAAATATCAAGCTTATAATTTAACTATTCAGAAACTACTACCCTAAAATTTAACTTTATTTACTTAATAATCTGTCTCTGTAGCATGCATGCTAGAGTTATAAAATATTTCTGTAGTGCTCTAGTTGTTTTTTAATGCTTTGTGCTGTCAGAATTGTCCCTGAAGAGAGGAAGAACCATATTATGTTATGCTAAGTAATTCTGGAGGTACGAAAAGGCTCCACTTGAGTGAAACTGACATCCAATCATGGCATTTCACCTTCTATTCTGAAAATTTCCATGGTGAAATTTATTATGAATGATTTGGGCGCTTTCTCCAGAGTTACTATAACACTGCATGAAGTGCAAAAATGAAAGCCATTGGAATGTTTCTTAACATAGTGTTGTTGAGACAAATTTTGGTATATCAATGTTTTGGAGCATTATGCATTCTTCACTGTGCTGACATGAAAGATCTCCAAAATGTAGTGCTAACTAAAAACACCAGAAGTAGAAAAATATCTGCACTGATTTACATGCATTAACTGTATACTGCATATACCCATGAAATATGTTCTGATACAGAGGTACACTGCCAAACATCTGGGCAAGTGACCCTAACAATGCTGTCTGTGGCTAATTCTAGGGAGAGTAGTAAGATAGGAGTGGTTGAATGTGGCTGCCTTTATTTTACTCTATATATGCCTGCATTGTTTGGATTTTTTTTTTCCAATGACTCTATATTACTTTCATAATAAAATTTTTAAAAGTGAACCCGTTTAAGAATTAAGCTTCAGCTTCAGTGCTGCAAACGAGACAGAAAGAACACTTTTACCAGGGATGTTGAATTTAAAGAGGACAGAGGACTTCCTGAATGCTATCAACTAGTCGAAATAGTGTTTTCAAATTTCAGGAAAAAAGCATTATAATTTGAGCAAAGAAAATTGATACAATTTTCCAGATAATTCCAGCAAAGGGAAAGGTTACTCTGAATTATCTAGCAATAAACCGATTTTTCCAGTTCCTCTGGCAGTGGGCAGTAGAGTATGTTGAAATTTAAATGTTTTTTAATATAGTCATAAAGGTTCTGCATCTTATATTCCATCCTTAATAGCAACTCTTTCTGCCTAAGTAATGAGTTATCTCCAGGTGATACAATCACATGTCCTTTGGAATATCATTTCTGGTGTTATCACATCTCTTAAGAAGCTTTCTATAACGTCAAAATAGACAAAATGCAATCAATCTATTAATTAGTCAATGTTACCAAATGGAAACTATAATAGAGGAACAAAATAAAAGTCACAATTCCAGGAATCTTTTTGAATAAGGCAGATGGCTTCCTTCATTAGGAAAGAAGACGTGTAACAGTTAATCTTGTTTCTTTAATGGAGGGTATTATCTACTTGGCATGTCTGTTTTCTTTAACTTCAAACAGTTACTGAAAATGTGACAACATATTAAAAATTTTTTTGTGTGTGTGTTTTGTCATTTTAGGGCCACACCAGTGGCATATGGAAGTTCCCGGGCCAGGGGTCTAATAGAGCCACAGCTGCCTGCCTATGCCACAGCCACAGCAACACCAGATATGAGCTGCACCTGCAACCAACACTACAGCTGATGGCAATGCCGGATCCTTAACCCACTGAGTGAGTCCAGGGATCTAACATGCAACCTCATGGTTCCTGGTCAGATTCGTTTCTGCTGAGCCATGACAGGAACTCCTAAAAATTTTCTAAATGATTACATTTTCAGTTTCAGTTATTTGATGCAATCAATTGTACGTTTAAAATATTCAGCTTTAGAGCTGTACTTTAAGTATAGGGACAGGTTCTTTTGTTGTATATATAAAGCCACCTGTTTAAATATTTTCTCTCTAGCAAACATATTTATTAAAATAATTATATATTAAGAAATTAAACAAAAATGTATCGTGACACCTCTTTTTTTTTTTTTTTTTTTTTTTTTTTGTCTTTTAGTGCCACACTTGCAGCATATGGAAGTTACCGGGCTAGGGGTCAATAAGAGATGCCGCTGCTGGTGCTGAGCCGCAACAGGAAGTCCAAGTGACATCTTTTGAGTAATGTGCTGTATGATGAACGGGATACCGAGGGACAACCAGCAAAACATACCTCGGAAAAGGATGGGGAAGATACCCTGAAGATTCAAACGTTGTTTTCATGGAGCTCAGTTCTACCTATTAGATCCTTCCAGTTATTTTTACATTTTGATAAACTTGTAACTACTGCTAAAAAGTACGCTGAATATGCATTATGTCTCTAGAGCAGCTGCTACTAGGAATGGGCTGTGAGGAAACTGTGCTAATGCATTAATCCAATAACCAGATGAACAAGGGGAAAACAGTATGCCTTACCCTGAGTGTCACATTTTTTAATCTAACAGTTAAGGCATACTTCTTAACATTTGAGAAATCTGTTAAATATCTCATTTCCTATTTCTTCTAGAAAATTATTCTCTAATATTTTAAGTTGGCTTCTCTAAGTGAAAAAAGCTTGGGGAGTGGGGGACCACCATAGAACCCATGGTTATACAGCTTTAACTCAAGTCAGAATATCTCCATCCAGGAGCAAGACAAAGTCTAGCAGAACATTCAGATATGCTCCTAAGATCATGGATTATTTCTTAGAAGAGTAGACCCAAGGATCTGCATTGCTTGACTCTGTGTCTCTCCCGAAATACATTGTGGAAAAGCCTGCCCCTTATTTTATCTCACCCTCTGTCATTTACCGTCAGATGTCCATTTGTCAAATACTAATGTGAATTTCTTTCTCATTTAGGAGTTTGCAAATTAAGTATGACAATATTTGCAAAATTTGTTATATTTGATTCCACATGTTATGTTTTCAACTGGATTCAATACGAACCCTTCTATACCACAGTCTTCCAGCTATTAATATTATTCTTGTACACACACCATCTTTAAAATAAAATAATGAGCAGGACCAGAATTAGCTCTGAAAGATGCTGGCAAAAAATAAGACAGTGTATCTCATTCCTCTATATATCTATTGTATATGTGTGTTTTAGAAATTACTGTATTTCTTGAGGTACTGTTCTAAAACTATTAGAGGATTAGATGATGGCACTTTTGTCAAACTGAAGTATTTTCTAAATATATGAGATTTTAGAAGTTTATTTATGAAGGCTTTTCATGTTCCTAACTTAGGATATCTATATATTCAGTACATATTACTTAAGGATACACTGTTGAATAAGCAGTATGATTAATTGGCGCGGTCTAGGGGATTAGCTATTCGACCTATAATGAAGTTAAGAAATCTACACTTTCTAAGTTAGGGCACACAGGCACTTCACACCAAAACAAGTGCATTAGGGTATTCAAGAACCATATTCAAATGGTCTCCTTTTCAGATTTCTTTAAATAAAAATTTCATGACAGTAGAAAGAGCTGGGGTGAATTCAAAGATGAAGACCATTATTTGCCCTCTTCTTACAGTGTCTCACCAAGGTATTTAGAAAGCCTGGTGAGTGTGTTATCCAAACACTTTGTAGTCCCAGCTCAGCGGGCATCCACCCCCTCTGTGCCAGGTTGCCCTGCCTCTCCTGTGGTTACACTGTTTTTCGACTGTCATTTTTATTGAAAAATAAAAGCTAAATTGGAGTTTCAGAATACCTTCCATTTAACTCCTTTAATAAAATGGGAAAGATAAAAGCAACCTAGTCACAAGAGAAGTGTTTTTGAAAGCTATGCCTCGGATATCAGAGATGCAGAAATAAAAGGCTGCTTCAAAAATAGAGCTCACTGGCTTCGCTCTGGCCCTCTGCAGCTCTTCTCCTGCACTAGACCTGCTTTTAGCTTTAATTTTTTATTCAAAAGTTAAATGGGAGACATGAAATAGTTTGGATCAAATATCGCAACAAATGGAAAATGGGTAGCAGATAATTCTTTTAAATGCATTATTCTTATGTACCTGGGCCAGATGACTTTATCAGACAATTTTGTTTACATCTCTTGAAAAAGAGAATATCCCCTATATTTCTTTGGATAGAGAACTCTTCTTTCCACTAATTCCATGAAAGGATTAGCATTTCCAAAAGTGTGCCCCACTTAAAATATTCATCAACATAGTAAAAATTCTGAGAGATACTACAGTAAAACAAAATTTTGTTTAATTTTGTATTTGCGTAACTTATTTACCCATGGAATCCTTTAAAACTTTACATTTATTAGTATCTCAAAGTACTAGTATGGAGGTATTATGGTGCTGGTCTCAGTCATACAACTAAAACAGTTTTAAAATCTTTACAAGAGAAAGCACCCACTTAGCTGTGTAATTATAGCTCTACTCAGAACATTTATTTTGATCATTGAATAAATACCTACCATAGATCAATAACTCTGTGGATAATAGTGGTATCTAAATGCAGATTGTCTGAGAGACATTGGTATTCAAGACAGCATGATTCAAGGATGTCTAAATTTGGTGTTAAATATATTTTTACACTGACAAATATAATTCAAGGGAACACAGAAAAGACTGTAGTAGAATTTGGCACAGGAAAGGAATAGATACAGCTCTTTAATTTTGAATAAAAATTTGACTTTACTGTTAAATAGTTAATCTAGATATATGCCATTTAATAATATCTATTCTCTTCTCTATTTTTCCTGTAATATTCAGAAGATAGTTTAATGATGGTGATTCAAAATTACCCCCAGCTGTATTTTACCATCTTAATAAAAGAAATACAACTTGGGATTGTAATATCTTATCTGTATTTTATATATATAATATATATATAAATTGTATATATATAAATTGTGTATATATATATAATATATATATATATAAATTAAATATATATAAATGTTGTCTGTTTTAAGGGACTGCTGTTTCAAGCAAACGATAGTATTTTAACCAATCAAAGAGAAACAGGGATGGAAGCTATAATGATATTGAATATATCTCTGAGGATAAGAGGGTAAGACAGTACTGATGAAGGATGATTTTAAAGGGATAACTATTCTCCACTTCTGCCCGATGCTGAGGGGTGTGCTAAAAGCACTCTAGTGGCCTTCAGTTAGAGCTGTCTCATTATTGTGATCATGGTATTATTTTTAAATTTCTTTTTATATTTAATTAAATAACACCTAGTCTACAAAGTACCTCTTATTGTCCATGCCAGCATTTGTATGACTACCTTCAAAATAAGTTTCATAGAATAGACGAAGAATAAACAGAAGGAAATTACTTTTGCTTTATGGAGAAAAAGAATAAGGAAAGAACATGAATAAATTTGGCAGCCTGTCTTTTGATCCTATGAAACAATCTCTTTTTTAAATAGCATCATTATACCTAATAAGTACCTAATTTTCCCTAGGCTCCAATAAAAAGCAAAGAAGAATGTTTCAGCAATGATAAGATGTAAATAGCTTTACCATTGTCTTATGGTTTTCAATAGAGCATAACTGATCTAACCCAAATTGTGATTTTTACCAATCATTTTGCCTATTGAGGGAGTCACTTACTTTCTTGCTTTAATTTTCTTTGGCTTATACCCTGGTCAGAGACAAAAGGGTAATTTTGAAGTCATTGAATACCACATTGTTTTTCAAGTATTCAAAGAAAAGTTTCCTTTGTGCAATAACATTCCTCTTGAAAATCGTAAGTAGATAAGTATATGATCACAGAAATTTTACTTTAGAGTCGCTTAATTTGATTTAAATTTTCAAAATGTAGCACAATGTCTTTATTTTTATTTTTGAGGACATTTTAGTCCTGAGATCATAGCATAGACTATGTTCAGGATTTGTTAAAGTGAAATTAATTCATTACTTGGTACAAAACTTTCCTATTTGTCATAGTGTGGTTAAGAGGGTATGTTTCTAGAATCATTGACATTTTTTTTAATTTTCCTTAAACCAGAGGACCCAAAATACAATGACTGTTTTTCTGCCTATACTAATTTGTACGGTATGTTCAAATCATATTTTACCAACTGAAGAGGCAAGTACATATGTAATAAAGGTATGTGTTCATTGTTGCTATTTTGAAAACATTTTTTCACTGAAAAGACAAGAGGAAAATATGTGTGTGCTAACTGTAGGTTGAAAATGTAATCTGGTTATGTTTTTCTGCAATTACTAGATATGTTTCTTGAGAATCAAACTCGTCAGAGAACCCATTTATACATTATAATTAGACAGTATATCGAATAACACTAGGCATGGCTGGTGACTTGCTTTGGGTTTGTTTTGCTTTTGTTTTTCTAGGTTCTTGAGGTAGGAGTTTAGATTATAAACTTTTCTAATATCTGAATTTAGTGACATAAATTTCCCTCACAAGCTTGTGTTTGTTGGTATGTCCAAGGACTGTGTTCTTTAGCTCCAAGTTTGGTTATATTAGGCAAAAACAAAATCCAGTAAACTCATCACTCATTGTGTCATTATTGGTGTTCCAATGTCACTAGCCAGTTTGATATCATCTTTCCACCATTTTCAGCCTTTCCGTGTTTCTTTTAATGTCTGGAGCTTTTAGCAGGACTTAGTGGAAAGGAGAAGAAAAGTTACGCCCATTCCGTCATTCCAAAACTAGTTACCACTTGATTTTTCTAGAGCTCTGAATATGTAATATATTCCTTTTTCTGAGAAAATTTAATTCATTTTTTCAAAAGGACATGATCGACTTCTCTTATGTATACCTGCATAATACCCCTGGTTATCAGTGTTTAAGGCAATTATATCACTCAAAACACTACAGGTTTGTAAGTATATACCTGTGGACATCTATGGACAGTGCTTCAAGGTACTCACAGCATTTCTCCAGGCACCTTTCTTCCAGTATAGGAAGAACAGCCCATTTGTATCTGTTTTCCATTCTGGCTTCAACACAGTATTTTATTTGAAGAAAAAAAATTATCCCAATTTTTTTAAAAACTTGGAAATATTTAAGTTCCAATTTGTCTCAATTGTAGTTTTACAAAGTGTTAAACTCTACTGGATATGACTTGAGTGAATATTTTCTCAGCTCCCCTCAGAATGGGATACTGCTAGTAACATTATAAATACATCGAAATTAATTTATTGCATACAATGAGTATCTTAGGATACTGGGGGTTGATTCCATTTAAAATCTGTTGCAATTGTAAAATATTGTTCAGAGTTTTGCCAGGGTATATTACAGAGAATTAAAAGCTAAAAACAGTAGTCAGTGCTATTTCAAGTATGAAAAGATAACTATGTCAACCAACTTGAAAGAAATAAATTTAATTTTGTTCTAAAAGAGGAGACAAGCAGCTTTTGAGCATCTAATCAAATTAGGCTCTACTAATTACAAAGGCTAACTGACTGTATTAACTGTGCCAAATATTTACTTAAAGCTTAACTATGAAGAATGAATATATTATCAAGTTTGTGGATGTCATCCTAAATTCATGAAAATATTATTGAACAATGCATGTAGAATGTATTAAAAAGATAAGAATTTATCATCTAACAAAGCTTGAAAATTTCAATAATCAAACACATAGAGTATTCAGTCTTCTCCCTGCTCATAGATGAGAAAGATACCACTTTTCATCCTTCATCTAGATTTTAATTCATGCAAATCAGTTACTGTAACTATGCCACTTAAGTGTGTCTTCACTGGAGGCAAGGTGGAGTTTTGTATATACTGTGGTACAAGAGTTGGTTACGTATCTACTGTAACTTAGAGGACAGCAAAGGCACCCCCTTCAAATTCTCCTGGGAAGTCTAATGACACAATAAAGGTAACTAGAAAGGCCTATGGATTATCGTGAAACGAGTCACTCAGAGTAGACTTAGGCGGCCTGAAACCATGGCTTTTCCTCAACTCTTATCATCAGAAAACATATGGATGAACATAGAGATGGAAAGAAGCAAACATATTAAGTGCAGTAAAAACGTCTGCTTCAATGAGCTTGTCAACATTGCCTGAATGATGAAACACAGATACAGATATTTACCCAGAGGGCTCCCTGGCACCATTAAATGTTCTGGGGACTAGCCAGTCTCTGAGTTTCAATATTGACAGCAACATTTTAGCAACATTTTCTACAAATCAACAGTGGTACAGATTTGCTGCTGGTTAAGGAGTAGAAAAATGAATATTTCACAGTAGCGGAATATGTTGACATATTAAAAATGTTAATGTAATTGTTTAAAGATTTATTTTATGTCAGAGGACAAAAATACTTTTTGTCCTTACTTTTGTTTCAGAAATGATTTTTTAATTTTCCCAAACCAGCTAAGAACTTCCTAAGGCTATAGGAAGTCATAAAAAAAATCAAATATCATAGTTTTCATTGTAACCAGATTGATATAGAATGATACTAGAGTTACCTTCATTGGAGTAAAGCATAAGGATGTTTTTATGTAAAATCTGGATTATCAGAGACCAGTTGACACAAAATATTCTTCCTTATGTTTTATAATCATCTAAAACACATGCAGTTGCATAGTTTTTGAAAACAAAATCTGATTTTTTGAGAATCATGATAACAGAAAAAAAAGGAACTGGTGATTGTGTATCTACTAGAGCACCTTTGGGAACAGAAACAAAATGAGCGATTTCCTCGCAATATGTTAATGAACAGGTATGAGAGGAGTTCCCATCGTGGTGCAGTGGAAACAAATCCTACTCTGAACCGTGAGATTGCAGGTTCGATCCCTGGCTTCACTCAGTGAGTTGAGGATCTGACATTGCTGCGAGCTGTGGTGTAGTTCACAGACGTGGCTCAGATTTGATGTTGCTGTGCCTGTAGTATAGGCTGGCAGCTGCAGCTGCGATTCAACCCTAGCCTGGGAACCTCCATATGCTGCAGATGCTGCCCTAAAAAGCAAACAACAATAACAACAACAAAAATAATGGGTATGGGATAGATAGGTTATAATCTTAAAGCGTGATACCTCTGTTTCCTTGGGCCGTGTTAGTGTTTGGTCTAAATTAAGTACGTTCATGATTATGTTGAATGAAGTGGGCAAATATAGAGGTTTCTGTTGTGAGGAAGCTGTGGATTAGAAGCAGTTCATCTTCCCCTGTCCACTGAAGTCCAAAACTGCACTAGTACTCAATTTGCTCAGATCCAAGCCTACCTCAACTACCCAGTTCCTATAAAGAGATATATTCTTTAAATCCATAATTTTGAACTGGCAGAGAGTTCTGAACATTTTAAAATATAATTTATATCATTTACTTCTGTAGTATTTTAATCTGTTCACGAAATCTTTAAAATATACATTCTGTATCTTTGAATTTTATGGTTTCAGAGTATGGATAAAATTACAGAAAATCGTAAGGATTTATGTTCTTCTCGGAGATCTTGGTGTTCACTCTTCCCTCTCAACCTCAAGTGGAAGTAAAAAAAAGTAAAAACAGATATAGTACTCTATTTCTACCCCTGATGGAATACTTCAGTTCTTTGAGAGTTACCTCTTTAGGAGACATATCTATTTGTATCATGACAAGGTTATAGTTGTTTATAATTCTACTTGGAATTTATGTAATAGTTGTTAGGAAACCTATGAAATATGTAAAGTGCTAAGTAGTGCAACAAGCCCAGTCAATGATATAAGGTCAATTTTAATATCTATATAATGAGCAGGGAGACCGGAGGGAAGAGTCTTTACTTAAATTTTTACATTATTAATTATCATCGTGTTGTTTAGAGAAAAGGTAAAAATAAAAAAAGCAAAAACTCCACGAGTCTAATGATGCAACTCCTATGTCTAATGAATCATCAAGGTTTATAGAGAGAACATCTTGCTAATAATGCTGGTGAAGAGTTAATACATATGAACTTGTCTATCATATATTACATTGGGAAAATAAATAACCATCAGAAGTATACAGGGAGTTTACATTCAGAGTGAGAAATTTTCCTTCTTGGAGTCTACTAAAGGAAAATAGAGTTAGAAAATAAAATTAAGTAATTGTGCTGTGTTTAGGCTATGGGGAAGAAATAAATAAAAAGCTAATTGGACAGAAGAGCAGCAGGAAATCCAGGAAACCAGATTTTCTTGTTGCTTGGGGTGTTTTGCTTCAATAAATTAGAAAGGTGTAAATTATACTACAAACTGAAATTCAGTCTACCGCCATAAATAGAAAACGGCACGTATGTATCTATCTTTGCATTTTCATCCATGGCACCCTTAGTTCTATGACAAAGGATCTACCTGATGTCAGAGCTCTTTCAAAAAAACTCACTTCAGGAGCACATAGCTGTCAACAGAATGTGTGTGAAAGAAATGGAAACTTGATGATATATTTTTTAAAATTGCTGCTTAAAAAGAAGGTTCTTAAAAAGTGAGGCTTTCCAAAGACTTAGGAAAGATTTAAGGGGGCAGCTAGAATTGATTTTACGCCAATTGCTAAGGCATGGGTAACTCGTAGATTAGATGAGTGGAAAAAATTGGGACATACTGGAGCATAGTTTCATTGGTAGTGTTATGATTCCAAAAGTTCTCCAAAATCTGAAACTGTCCCCACACTTAAAACCAAAAACTTAGTCTAAGTAGCTAAAATCAGTTTTAGCTTATTCTCTGGTTTAAATATGTATGTAAAGTCAATGGTGAATTTGAGGAATGGGCTTGGTTATCTTCATTTAACAAAGTATCAAATTTTTGTTTCCATTCTCAGTCTGTAATTTGGTGAATTGATATAAAAATTAAAAAAAAAAACCTTAAAAATAATCTCATAAAAATATGTTAAAATAATAAATATCTATCATATACAAATTGAAATAACAAGATAAATTTTCATATCAATTGAAAACCAATGGAAAGATGGCTAATGCCAAGTGTTGGTGGAGGTGTGGAGAATAAGAAGCCCTCAGCTGCTGCTGATGGGAGCACAGACCAGTACAGCCATGTCCGGGAGAAGCACAGTGGGTTAAGCTGTACCATCCCTATGAAGAGGGAAGCGACTCCACTCAAATTATTCATATCCCAGGGAAATGTAATGAAAGCCCAGATCATGTGCAGTATATTTATGAAAATGTTATTTGTATAGGCAGAAATTAGAAACAATCTTTGTGTTGTCTCTCAATATGAGAGCAAATAAAATGTCATAAATATATGCTTTTGATTAAGGCAGCAGTAAGTATATACAACCCAGAGAGATCTTAATATATTGTGTTGTGAATAAAGTAAGAAACATCATCAAATTACATAAAACCATTTAGACAAATTACAAGTATATGCAAAGAAACCAACAGGAAGTTTTGTTATTTGAATACAAACACAAAGCATACACATTAAGCACAATAAAATGATTTTCTTTGTGACAAGAGGAAAGGGGGATTGAGGTATAGTGATAAAATAGCATAAATAAACTAGTAATAAATTTGCATGTAAATAATAAATAAAATTGATTAATTCTGATTCTGTGCCTTGATCTGAGAAATACAATGAATGAATCCTCTACTTTGAGGTCCACAAGAAATAATAATAAAATTTAATAAACACACTACTTGAAATGAAGTGAAATAAATAGCAAAAATTTACACACAAAATTGAAAACAAAACAAAACAAAAATCTCCACAAGTGATCACTTTACACACAATGTGCCAGGCACTTTCTCTTTACTTTTAACATCCTCTCCCTTAATCTTCAGTGTAACTCCATAAAATAGACTTTCTTACTCTCAATTTAAATTTGGAGTAACTGATTCTTAAAAGTCTCATGACTGCCCCAAGGCAAACTTTTCTAAGGCAGAAACAAAATTCCAGCTCTGATATGATATTGAAGCTCATCTGTTCAACCTTTATAAAATGAATACCCAAGCTTCTCAAAAGAGTGTTTCACATTTGTTACATCTTCTTCCTAGTCCCTCCCCTCACTTTTGTTTTTTTTTAATCACTGAATAGGCAAACAGCATATGCAGATGGCCAGCAGACACGTGGGAAGGTGCTCGACATCACCGGTCATCAGGAAAATGCCAATCAAAACGACAATGAGGTATCACCTTCCGTCTTTCAGATGTGTATCATCAAAAAGAACACAAATAACAAATGCTGGCAAGGACATGGAGAAAAAGGAACCTTCATACACTGTTAATGGGAATGTAAATTGGTGCAGCCACCTTGAAGAACAGTATGGAGGTTTCTCAAAAACTAAAAATAGAACTACCATATGACCCAGCAATTCCAAACCTGGATATATATATCTGAAAAACAAAATCACTGATTCTAAAAGATAAATACACCTCAATGTTTGCAGCAGCATTATTTACAATTATCAAGACAGGGAAGCAACCTAAGATTCCATCAACAACAAAATAGAGAGGTGATATATATAGGCAATGGAATACTACTCGGCCATAAAAAAGAAATGTTGCCACTTGCAACAATACAGATGGACTTGGAGGGTATTATGCTAAGTGAAATAAGCCAGAGAAAGACAAATACTTATATTGTATTACTTGTATCTGGACTATAAAAAGTAAAACAAACTAGTGAATATGACAAAAAGAAAAAAGACTTACCAATGAAGAGAACAAAATATTGATTACCAATGGGGAGAGGGAAAGGGGGGGAGCAATATAAAGGTAGGGGATTAAGAAGTACAAACTATTACATATAAAATAAGCTCAAAGGATGTATTGTACAATACAGGGAATAGAAATATTTTGTAATAAATGTAAATGGAATATAACCCTTAAAAATTGTGAAATTACTATAGTGTACACCTGTAACATATAATATTGTACATAAACTGTAGTTCAAAAAATCCTAGGACACTTGTTGTTAGCAAATGATAAGGTAATTCTAAAACTTACATTGTTGTTAGCAAATGATAAGGTAATTCTAAAACTTACATTGAGAAGCAGGGAAAATAGCCAAATCATTTAAACAAAACGAACATAACTGGAGAATTTCCTATACATTATTTCAAGACTTACTATACCTCAACACTGATCAATGAAGTAAGTAAAGATTAATGGGAATTCCCATTGTGGCTCAGTGAGTTATGAGCCCGACTAGTAAACATGAAGATGCAGGTTCTATCCCTGGCCTTGCTCAGTGGGTTAAGGATCCAGCATTCCCATGAACTGTGGTATAGGTCACAGAGGAGTCCTAGATCCCACATATCTATGGATATGGTGTAGGATGGCAGCTTTGGCTCTAATTGGATCCCCTAGCCAGGGAACTTCCATATGCCACAGGTGCAGCCTTGAAAAGAAAAAAAAAAAGATAAATGGGACAGAATAGAACTACACCTATATGGTCAGTTGACCAATTGATTTTCCAAAGGTGCTAAGGTAATTTAATGGAGAAAGAATAGTTTTTTTCAAAAACCAGTTAAATAATGGGATAGACACATGAACAAAATGACTTCAAACATCTCACCCACAAAAATTAACTCCAAATGTATCAGAGACATAAAAATGAAATTAAAGCTATAAAATTTCTCGAAGAAACTATAGAGGACTATCTGCATAACCTTGCTGTAAACAAAAGTTTCACAAGACATATAGATCACTAATCATCAGAGAAAGAAAAAGATAAATCAGAAAGATAAAAATTTCAGTTCTTTTGCTCTACACAACAGAGTGCTGGGTAAGCAGAAAAACAAGTCAAATATTGAGATAAATATTTACAATGCATTTATTTGACAAAACAATTTGCATAGAATATACAGTGAACTTTAAATATCAAAAATTAGATGAAAAACCCAATTAAAATACGAACAAAAAGATTTGAATGAATGAGTCACAAAACAACATATAACAATAAGGGCTTTTAAGAATATGAAAAGGTATGCAACATCATTGCAGGGAAATTCAAATTAAAAATCACAAGAAGATACCATCAGACACTGATAGAACTGATATGACCCATGATCATATCAGTTCATATCAGAAGGAAGAGCAAAAAGAACAAATGTAAAATGCTGTTGTGAACATAAATTCATACATGCACTTTGACAATTTAGCACTTTCTTATGAACTCAAACATACGTTTGCCGTGCAGATGTATAACAGCCTCCTACATACTTAACCAAAAAAATTTGAACAAAAATTTTCAGAGCACTTTTATTCATGCCAGTTTCCAAAGCAATACAAATATCCGTCAACAGGTGAATGGGTAAATAAGTTATGGTATATATAAATAACATATACATACAAGTATACTACATACACAGTATATAGTATACAGTATACTACATACTGTGTATGTAGTATACAGTATACTACATACACAGTATGTAGTATACAGTATACTACATACACAGTATACTACATACACAGTATGTAGTATACAGTATACTACATACACAGTATGTAGTATACAGTATACTACATACACAGTATGTAGTATACAGTATACTACATGGTTGGCAACTGTATAGTACACTAGTTGGCAACTACATAGTACACTAGTTGGCAGTTAAGTCCTCTGTTGCACATAACAACATGGAATATTTCAAATTATGCTGAACGAATGAAGTCAGACACAGAAGAGAAGCTTCTCTAGTATTACTTTTATGTGAAATTCTCGAATAGGCAAAACTAATCTTCTGTGAAAGAAAACAGATCATCCCTGGATCTGGGGGTGCTTTATTCCGTTCGGGCTGCTATACTAACCACAGGCTGAGTGGCTATAAACAATAGAAATGTATTTCTCACCAGCCTGCAGGCTGAGAAGTCCTGAATCAAAGCACTAGAGGTCTCTGGTGAGAGCCTCCTTCCTGGTTCAAAAACAGCCATCTTTTCACTGTGTCCTCACGTGGTGGAAGGAGGAGGGAGGTCTTTGGGATTTCTTTTATGGGGGCATTAATCCTGATTATGAGGGCTTCACCTTCAAGACCTAGTCACCTCCCAAAGGCCCCATCTCCTACTACCATCACATTATTAAGTTTCACCATAAGAATTTTGGAGGTACATATTCAGTCTGTCATGAGGGAGAGAGTTGACTGGGAAGAGTCATAAGGAAATTTGAGGGGTATTAGAAATATTCTGTATCTTGATTTGAGGGGTAAATTGGTGTATATATATATGTCAAAATTTATCAAATTGTACACTTATTTTATATAAATTAGACCTCAGTAGAACTGATTTTTTAAAGTTGCAAAACCTTATGTGGTGTGGTACACATAATAATTACAACAATCTGACCATCAGGGACAATTCTTAAGAAGTTAAACAGAAGCTATGTAATAAATGTCAGACAGACACAAACATATTCTGAGAATTTAAGCGAAATACATTTGAATTCTAATTTTAACAGGTTCAGTTAAAAGGGGAAAGCAGCAGTAATATATACTTTCTAGTGAATTATTTTCCTATTTCCCTCATCAATCTTTTTTTCACTTTATACACGAAAAATTCAAGAATCAGAGAGGTGAAGAAAAAATTGACCAAGATCTCCATCTTCTAAAGTGACAGAGGTAGCAATAAAGCCAAGTCTATCTGATTCCACAGATTGGTTCATTTTGTAACTCTATGCTGAATTCCTTTATGAAGACTTAGAAACTCTATGAATATTCCCTATAATGTGAAGTGATGTTTTGGGTTCTCAGGATTTCTATGGGCAGTAGCCACAGTTTTAGAAATATTTAACGTAAATTTTGTCTTCAATATTTTTTTCTTCGGAAGTTTTTGTTTGTTTTGTTTTTCTGTTTGCCCAGAATTTCTGAATTATCCTAAATTTCAACATTAAACCTCTCTAATTTGGATCAAAGAGATAACGTTTGGGCTGAGTGAAAAGCCCAAATTATAAGATATTCTTGAAGAAATATAGCTTCATCACTTTTAGGTAGAGAGTGTAATTTGAACTGTCCTAATCAAGGCCACCTAACAGAAGTTCTGTGGTTGAACAGATTAGAATGATTTCCAATTAACATACCAAAGCACTCTCCAAAATCCTGTTGATTGAAGCTTGCATTGTGAATTCCTTTCATGGGAAAATACACTAAAATGTTTTATTTAGTTTTATCCCTAACTTAATATAAAATATTTTATACCTGATTCTCTTAGAAATCCATTTTTGGAGAATAAAAAGAATAAAATAAAAAATAAATAAACCTCTCCTAGAAATGCTTAACAAACGTCAAATCAGGAAAAGCAGAAACAGAGAGGCTCAGCTACAGCAAAAGGTTTTTGTTTTTTTAATCAAAGGTAGTTATTAAAATGTCTAAAATCCAGAGTGATGCCAAAAGGCAGGTATGAAAGTTAGCCCCTCGGAGTTGAAAGAGAATTCATATGTATGACAAAGTTCCAAGGTTTCCTCTTGCAAGAGAAAATATTTGCAGTAGGGGACAGAGGGAAGCCTTTTTTATATTAATTTCTTGAGCTGCTTGTAGTTGGAACCATCCCCTCTGCTGCTCCCTGTCACTTTTGGAGGTCTTTGAGCCAAGCCCAAGCTGCACGCCTGTCCCAACAGTGGCATTTTCTCTTCAAAGAACCGTTGCTACAGTCTCTCAGTTCTGTGCAGGAGCTGAAAAGCCTTTGAAATCGGTGCAGCCTCACTGCACAGCTAGTAATAAGCATTAGAGAAAAACACGCCGCTCATTTGTTAAAAGTTCATTCGCTTCAGTGTGATTTAGACAGATGTGGGGTGGGTTTTGCTTAGTGCTGCTCAGCCCCATGGCAAAGTAGAGCTAGGTCTCCTTTCAAAGAGTTCCTCAGTCCCTGCCCATTGCTGAGCTTCTGCAACAATGGGGCTTTGAAAGGAAAAAAAGAAAGAAAGAAAAAGAAAGAAAGAAAAGAAAAAAAGAGAAAGAGAGAAAGAGATGACACCAGTGGGAGAGGCTGACAGCTGAGTCCAAACTCAAACGGCCCTTCTAGTGTCCAGGACAGAGGTGCACATCTGAAGGTGGCATGAGGTCTGGGTTCAGAACAGCCCAAAGAATTAATTTAAAAGAATTTCCCCGCCCATTCCCTGTTAAAGCAGCAGCAGATTCTCTGGTAAAATACTTCCCAGATCACAGGGCACTTACCAATGTAGATTCTGCCATATTCTCAGAGAATACTATTTCTGGGAAATAAATCTGAAAAACTGTGGATTCTGAGTTTTTTTTTTCTATCATACACGAATAACAAATCAGTGATGTTTTTCATTGAATAGGAGATCTGAACAATCAACACACATTACTAGCAACAGTTTATTTCCTCCAGAAACAATGGTCTTTGCAAAGAGGCATATGCTCCTTAGTCATAATGCATGCAAAGAAACAGTCATTTTGAGACGTGGAACATTCATTGCAATCAAGATATGTTTTTGCTAACCTACACAGACATATTGATAGCATTGAGGTATGATGCTAATTCCACAAGCAAATGGATCTATTGTTATGATCTCGCTGAAAGCTTAGAAATTGCTTTTATATTTAAAACCTTGTTTTGAGAGCTGTCAGGCTACAGATCATGTAAACCCAGTTGTTAAAGTATGCCACAGGTTTTTCAAGTATATCTGAACAGATACAAATAATAAAATATAATGTCTACAATATGTATTTGTTGTATTTAAAAGCAAATTTCTGGGTCATCTTTTAGACCACACTAAATTTGTGTGCACAGTTAGAACAATCATACAATTTAGCCACACATAAGCTAAAATAAAACTTCAAAGCAAAGAGAAGCCTAATTAAAAATGGAGCTATGGGAAGACAATGATTTAATTAGAATTGAAATTACTGCATGCCCATAATTAGGCATCTGTGTGATAATTTGAGTGTGGTAAAGTCCATGAAAATGTAGTCATCCACTGAAATGCTTTATAAACAGATAAATTTGGATATATCTTGAAGATTCAATGAAACAGAATTATGTCTTGTTGGATGAGAAGGTGAGTATAGCGCTAAGAACAGACTTGGAGCTGTATAAACTTGAGTTCAAATCCTGTCCTGATTACCTATCTAAAAAACCCTGGGCAATAAGTAAACAGCTATAGGAATGGATTGCTCAGAAAGCAGACTATGAGAGTGTCTAGCATTCAGTATATTTACGAATGCGTGCACCTGGAACTTAGACTTGCAGAAAAGAGGGGAAGGAAACCAGAGAGGGCAGAAGTGAGAGGCTGAGTTGAGATTTCTCTCTGACCAGGGTCCTGGATGAATACATGGAGCTCTGGGGCTCAAATGGCTCTTTAGTGCTGGCCAGGTCTTGATAGTCCCATGTCATTGGATAAGGACCCCTGAGGGATGGGGTCTAACCTTGCCTGAGACGCTCTCAGCATCTGAAAGTTCTTGAGTTTGAAGGACTCGACTGAAGCTAGCTGAAAGTTGTCTTCTAGTAGCACCCCTAAGAACAGGGATCTGAGCAGTGCATGACAAGATCTTTCAGAATTATGTTCCTAAGCTGCAATTAATTCCCTATAAAATGGAAATAACAATACCTGCAACCTGTAGGTTTGTCCCGTTGAATGGTGCCTAATGGTTGCAATTGCTGTAGATTTCAAAACGAACATGCTTTTTAAAATAGCAGGCTAGGAAATCATCCTACAATTGATTACATAAAATAGCATTAAAGTACAGTTTTAATTACTAAGAGCTAGGTTGAAAGTATATCACATTCATCCACTAAGCGGTAACTATTAATCTCCTTATTATTTATAAACATCACTAAAAGAACTAAGTAAGTGAATACCATCTCAGGACATTTAAAGGGATTAGTTTCACTTTACTATTAATAGGAAAAGTGCAGCTAATTCCCAGCTCTCAGCAGTTCATGTATGCATGCTGATGCTTAATCTGTCGTAATATTGTTTGACATCTTTAAAGTAGGTTTTTTGATTCCGTTGAATATTAAAATTTATGCAGTGGCTACTGTGCCCATGCAGAACCACTTTTCTTGAGCTTTTATTAAATCAAATATATAATACCATTGACATTTTTGTGAAGAACTCCAATACTGTATGTTGCCTTCTCTAGACCAAGCTTTAATACTTCTTTTTTTCTATCCATAGTTCAGTGATACAAGGATATTTGCTGTTAATTTAGCTCTAAGAAGCTTACTCATTTTTTAATGGTTTTCTTACTTTATATACGGGCTTTGCTTATATGTTTTTTGAGTATCAGGCACAGCATTGCTATAGACTGAATGTTTATATCCCTTCAAAATTCCCATGTCGAAGCCCACTCCCCAATGTTTAGAGATGGGTTCTATTGGAGGGTTTTAATGTCTCTGATGAAAGAGACCCACCCCACCTTCCACCCCAGAAGGACACAGTGAGAGGGTCTGCTGTGAACCAGGAATTGGGCTTTTACCAAAAGTCAAATTTTTCAGTCCCTTGACCTTAGAATTCCCAGTCTCCAGAACACTGAGAAATACTTTTCTGTGTTTGTAAGCTTCCCAGTCTATGATGTTTTGTTGTAACAGCCTGAATGGAGCTGTTTCACAAACACTGTGAAAACAAAGTGTGTATAATGTACATGTTCCCTGTTTTTCTTGTCTCGATGAGTTTTAATATTAAATCAAATCTTATTAAGACAAAAATATCTATAGAAAATATATTGCTAATGTGCTCAGTCCTTCAATAACACGATATTTTAAATTCTGTGAGAGTTTGAAATCCTTGTCTCACTTTAAATTTTGAACAATTATTTAAAAATATAAACCTGCAAAACAAAAACATGTCATAAGAAGGATTCTGTGATTCTGTCTTTATACAAAGACAGATTTTGGAGCAAAAGACTAGAGGTCTGCCTGATATATATATTCCTTAGAACTTTAATGAGTTTGAAAAATATTGATTGTTCAATTACCAGTGTGACCTTACATATTGTATTTTCATCAATGATTAGCTTTAGTTTATTAATTTCAAGGAAAAGCAAAATTATCATTGATATATGTGATAGTATATTGTTTGTAGTCAAGTTTGTTGCAGGATTCATCATGTTGAATAAGCTGTGGACAATGATAAGATTCTCCTGCTTCTTTTTCACATGAAAATATGCATTTTAAGTATTAATGTAATATGTACAGGGTTGCTCATTTTTTGGATAATCATAGATCTTAAAACATATATTACAATTAGTATATTCAGATGCTTTACATGAAGTCTACAGCATTACTGTGTTGACTCAACTAAACAATTTTATTTCTGTGGCATAATAAAATAAAACTTTTTTTCAGCTAAGACACTATTAAATTAAATCTACATCATAATGATCAAAGAGATTACCATAATAAAGATGAACTTGTCTTGATTGTCAAAAGTTTAATAAAGAACATTTTGAGGTGGAGGAGATGATTTAACTTCACTATGAGGGAACATAAGGAGACACAGATGATCTTAATGAGGATGAAGGGAGGCTAAAAAAGCACACACTGAAAATAAAGGTTCACAGAAAGAGCTGTGATCATGAGAGTGTGATGAGGTAGATGGAGGCCAGCAACTTGTTCCTACAAACTCACATGGTGTATCTTCTCTCTGCCAGACCCTGCCCCGCCTAAGACATGTGCATTTGATGGATGGTAGAATTCTAGCATTAGAATGATTGATGCAGGAATTTTAATAGGAAAAGGATCTCATCCTCTCGGTAGGATGAGAGACAAGAGACTGAGAAATCTTGCTTTATGATGTTTCTAAGGCAATAAGTTACTTCGCAGACTTGGGACCAAAATTCCAATCGTCTGATGGCTAGTTTTATACTGATTTTCATCACCATTCTGGTTTCTATTATTATGAATATATCTAAAAATTAAATGTAGCATTTTCCAACATTGGCCTCATGTGGGACATAGTTGAAAAGGCTTTCTCGGAGCTTGCTCATGTTATCTTACTCAGATCTTAATTCAGCCAACCCTATTAATATGGGATTCAAAGATAGTGAGAGAGACTTTATAGGACAAAATATTTGAGAATATTACAAAATAGCACACAAAAGAGTACCTATAAACATAAGATTAGAATGACAGACTAATTAAATTGTTTGGAAATCGAAGTTTTAGTATTTTTCAGGTGCAATAAGGCCAAAAGACCAGTATATGACTGGCATTGAAAAGATTGTATCTACCTCACAGTTCCCAAAAGAAAGGGGCAGGGCCACGTGGGGAAGCACCAGCTAGAAGACAGAAAGAGTGGAGGAAAATTCTAGCAAGAGCCTTTCTTGTGGTTTGGTGGGATGGTGCTTTTATTTTCATTTTGTGGAAAGGAATGGGGTAAGCAGGCTTATATTGGCTAGTTTGGATAATGGCAGCAGGCTGCAGGAATTGTGTCTAGTTGTCTAGTATCTGGCGGGCAGGACAATAGTGGTGCAAAGGATAAGAACCCAGTTGAGGTGGAGTGGTCGGCTCTGGATTGGTTGGTTTTCTAGGAAAGGCATACTTCCAGGCAAGTCATTTGCTATCCTAGGAACTGGTTAGTGCTGGGAGGGGCAGTCCTTTCAGAGTCAGCAAGGCACCAGGTGTCAAAACATCAGAAACATAGTTAATACAAGAACAGAATAGAAAGTCTACAAGCAGACCCTGAAATACCTGTGTATTTACTATAGGATTAAGAGAACATTTAAGGTTGGCATAAAGAGAACTTTGAAGAATGTGGGATTTACGTTTTTTGTAAATTTGCTTTACTTGTAGTAGTCTAGCTACCAGTAGGGGAAAAAAAAACAAAAACGGCACAACAGTCAGATCCTTATCTTACATTTTACACACAAATAAATTATAGAGGGTTTTTTTCCCTAATAAATCTTAAAATATATTAAAAATACAATAGGATAATTTTAAAGTATTAAGTTGAGGAATAAATACACATGTTTTATTTTGGCCATATACTGCCTTTAAGTGTCATGTATTCAGATCTATTTACTTTTTCATTATAATTTCTGCCTTTTATTTTGTTCTTCAAGAATTCAATGCTTTCACCAACTTTACTCATTTTGGATAAAAAGAAAGAACTAAAAGATCTTAACATTTATTTTGGGGAGCAGTAAACATAGCATATTGTTTTTTTTACTTTGGGTAATAAATTTCCATAGTCTACTTTGTAATTGAAAGTATTTTGGGGGGTTCCCGTCATGGCTCAGTGCTTAACAAACCCGATTAGTATCCATGATGACATGGGGTTGATCCCTGGCCTTGCTCAGTGGGTTAAAGATCTGGCGTTGCTGTGAGCTGTGGTGTAGGCTGCAGATGTGGCTCTGATCCAACATTGCTGTGGCTGTGGCATAGGTCGGCAGCTACAGTTCCGATTCAACTTCTAGCCTGGGAGTCTCCATATGCCACAGATGGGGCCCTAAAAAGCCAAAAAAAAACCAAAAAAACAAAAAAAGAATTAGAAAGAAAGTATTTTCAGGGGATTTCACTTTAGAAACCTTGGAAAAAATGCTGAAACACAATTAATTAAGAAATAAACTTTCAAAATCAGCTGTTTTTAAATTGTTTAATGCTTTTTCTATTCCACATGATGATTCCCATTAATTCACAAATGGTATTAAACAGCTGTTTTCTAAAATTCAGTATCTTAGTAACAACTAAGGCAGATTACACCCTAAATGGAATCAGTTCAAGGTATTATATTAGGGGCAACCCCGTTTCTTCAGAATGAAGATGAGAAAGTTCTTGGCCACTTGATAAGACTCCATATGCTACTAAATATGCAAAGCTAGATTGGGAGATTTTGTGTCTTGCATCTGTAGGCAGTGGCAGTTCAGGAATATTTACCACTAATGAAGAATATCAGATCAGTTCAAATTAATTAGCATTTATCCTTCCTCCTACACAGAATCCTTCCATCATGCTTCATTCAACGTCAAATATAAGTGTATACTATTAGGAATAAAAGTGGGGCTTGAATTTCCTATCCTTAAGAAAAATTGGCAGCTAAACCCCAGCTTTCCACATTCATTTGTCAACATCATCAGTATGTTTACTTGACAGTGGTACCAACTCTTCCTGTTTAAAAGCTATTGCCTTATTTTAAACATGATAATTGCGTGTGATAATATTTAATTTATAAAACAATATCTCTAAGTACCAACCAGTCGAATAAAAGACATGGTCTTTTAATTTTCTACTCTTTTTCCTCAGTGAGCATTCTAAGATATCTGAGGGTAAAACAGTGTTTTTAAGATCACAATCTATAATTATTTGGGTTTTTATACCTATGTCTTATTTTATGGATTTACAGTATTCTTTATGGTACAAAGTATATTTAGTATTTTCTAAAGGAAGAAAATCTTTTCCATTTGAGTAGTGAGAGTCAAAGCCAAAAATGTTTGTATACTTAATCTTTTTAGTTTCAAAATTCCTTTTTTTGTGTTTTTAGAATAAATAATTCAATATTTTTATGAAGATATTTTGTTCTTTAGAGTTGCTGGAATGTTCTCTTCTCCGGATCTCCCTGTATTTTGATGGGTGGAAGAAACTCAAGTCCCTAGAAACTCATCAAAGGTAGAGCTGCAATAGGTGAGTGATTTGATTCATTATTTACTTATTCATTCTTTAAATATTGCTCAGTACCTGCTATTTACCATACAATGTAAGAAATGATCACCCTGACATCATATGTCAAACCAAAGCATTAACCTTTCAGAATATTTTATAATATATTTGCAGTGGGGCGAATCCTTCCCCAACTCTTTACTTACTAGATGTGTGACTTTGGATGTGTAGATTAACTTACTGAGCCTCAGTTTTCCTGCTGATTGCTGTGAGGGTTTATGGGCTGACACATATGAAAGTGCTATTCAATTTTAAAGCTAAACATAGAAACAGTAGTATTATCATTGTTATTTCTATTACTATTAGACTGTAAAAACAATGGATCAAAGTTATGCAAATTATTATTACCACTATTAATGTTTTAATGTTATCATGATATGTCCAGTGAAAGGTTCTATGTGTTAAAAAAAAAAAATGCCTGGTAAGTGTTAGAAGAGAGAAATGATGGCAGAAGAGTACACAAAATTTACTGTGAAAGTGATGTGTTTCTCCAAGAGATGGTAGTAGTAGTTGTTCTTTATTGTTAATTTCGACAATAAAATCATTACTGGAGTGACATGTGCATTATTTTAAAGTAAAGAGAAGTATAATTCACCTTTCAGAGTTTAGATAGCTTATTTTATATTCTTCATGTTTCATGTTCAATAGCCTTTTTGACAATGACAATAGAGTTTTCCTCTGGGACTTACATTACATCAGAACATTATGTAGTACTGTGGACAATATGGTACATAATTGGAAGGAGCTGGAATACTAGTACTGAATTTAGACCTGTTCATGACCAACTGTGAAGAAGACCAAAGCGATATCCTGGAAGCACAGAAGACTTAGTAGTGTTTGTGGGTATAAGGAAAAGCTTCAGTCTTTTTTTTTTTTTAATACATCTTTTAATTTGCTAAACCATAAATATGCTTCAGTACTTTGTTCTTTTTATCTAAAAATGGTCTACTTTTCCTCAACCAGAAGATGTCATTCAAACCCCTTTTATCATTGAATTGGGTAGGTTGGAATGATCTGCTCTAACCCACTTTTAAATATGTGTTATTGTCTAGGCCAGAGAATTTTCCCCTCATTATCACCTCATAAAACAACTATGAGGAGACTAGACTTCTTACCCTAATGCAGTTGTAATGAAGTGAAAGTTTTCTGGTTTGCTTTGGATTTTTCCTTAGAGTTCTGCAACCCAAGCCAGAACATACCTTGGCTCATGTATTAGTGCATTTTTTTCCTTCCCCTGAAATTAAAGGTTAAAGACTAGAGAGCTTAAATGAGAGCAAGGAATCCTTAATTTGTGGTTAGTCATTTACTGTGAAAATTAATGAAAATCACAAAAGAAAACTTACCGTTAAGTTTCAAGAAATCATCCTAATACTGAGAGCTTTTAATGGGTTTAACATAAACATTTCAGAAGGCACTAATGGAAGCTGTTACCATCAGTTAGTAGTAGATTCTCAAAATCAGAGAAACCGCATCCTCAAATGTGTGTGTAAGTTGGTGACATTTTAGGGAACTAGGAACTATTGAAAAGAGACATTGAATATTTGTGTTGTAAAATATCCATCTATCCTATTCTAAATTACACTAATTGAATATCATTACTGGTTTAAAACCCACTAGAGATTACCAGTTGCTAATGATGGACTTTTCATTGGTCTTTATCCTAGAATCTTATATCAACATCCCAGTTTCAAAAGTCTTATGAGTTAATCATAATCTGTATTGAATGTTAAGAAAGAGTAGAAAGCCCTAAAAAGAGTCAGGCTCCTCTATTCCATGCACTAGGCAATTTCTGTACCACGGATTTTATAAACATGCCCCTTCACTATTCATGGAAAAAATTCTGCTTCCTTAATAACTACCACATTATGAGCTGCTGAAGTCTTTCTTTAAAAACCACACAACCGCACACTAATGTAACATATAAACTATGATTTTTAGAGTTATTTCACAGAACAGCTTGTACAAGAGTGAATACACACACTTTTTTAATTTGTGAAATTTAAATAAATGTTTGTCTGTACAAAATTAGGAAACAGTTTATTCTTTATCGTTTCCATATCAATATTTGGTAAATAAATGGAAAAAGCAAAATAGAGCAGTAGTCAAGAACGTGGGATACATTATATCACAGTTTCTTACATTCTTTGGAGAAAATGCCATCAGTAAATTTTTTTTTGACTTCCTGAGTAAATGCTGCTTTATCTTGGAAGACTCTTATAAGCTCCTAAAAAACCTACATTACCTGTTTTCCTAACTTAAATTAAAAATGCATTCAATATCTATTGTGTTTCATTGTTGAATGCAGTGTTTATTGGATTAAGGCAATTTTAAACTTTTGTGAAGACTTTGTAAGACTCTTTATATTTTAATATTGTCCTCTAAGGAAAAAAGTGTGTCAAATTCAGTATAATTTCTAAATAAGTGGCAGGCTTATTATTGGATCAGAATATTCTGTGTAATTTGGAAAGGAAACAATTGAACATAAAGAAATTCTTGCGTCGTCATTATAAAGCTTTAAAAAGGAAAAGCACACTCCAATTAATAGAATTGTTTGTAGACCCAACAAGAAAGTATCTGTAACATAATATTTGTGGGTACTTGATAATTTCTCTAAATGCTTGCAAAAATGAAGCTGTAGGAAATTGAAGATCCTGGCCATGCATTGGCATAGATTCAGTTGTATTTGAAGGGCTAGCAGCAGCAACCTACTAGAAAGTTATAACATATAAAATATATAATTAAGTATATAATATAGTTATTTTTAATAAATATGGTTGAACATCAGTAATTTCTTTCTGATCAAACTTATGTCTACACTTGAAGACTGACATTTTTATAGGAGATCACTTCATTTGGTAAAAGAAAAAACAGAGAGGAGACAGTTTTGAACACATCAGTTAAGGCTGAGAAGTCTGAGGAGAAAAATAGAGTTCTATCATGACAGTGTTTTTAAGAAAGAGAAAGGTGTAGAGCAGCACTGATTTATGAACCACTTTTTTGGGAAGGATATTCGTCCACTTTAGAGTGGTGGTGGGAGCAAATCATTACAAAAATAAGCATGAACTAATTCCTCTAATTCTTTTTATATTTTTATGGGACACAATTGATTTCATTGTTAGTCACTGACCCAATCATTTATTTTTTCATTCACTCAACAAATATTTACTGAGATTCCACTGTATTTCAGGAATAATGGAAGGTGCTGGAGCTATACTGGGAAATAAGACAATTAATGTTTTATTTTGTTCTGGGTGGTAACTCAAATAAGGAAACAAAAATTACAGCATAGTGTGCAAATGCTATAAGGCAAATATTAAACTCTCCCTTCCGTCCCTGATTGCTTTCAATCTTAGAACCCTCCCATGACAGTATAAAGGAACTGATGAACCTTGCTCATTATTTAGATTAAATGTTATACCTTAGTTCTCTCTCTTTGCCCAAGTTTGCTTTCCTGTTTGTTTTCAGTGGTCTATCATTTGGGAATTAGGGAGTAAATAAATAGGTAGGAAACAGATTTGCTAATTAATAGATATCGTATGCTCTAAGAATCAGTTTTCTATTAAAAAAAAACACATGAAAAACAAACTATTTTCTTGAGTGATAGCCATATATAGTAGAAAAAATACAAAGCTGGGAGTCATAGCCCTGAATCACAACTGTGAGGTGTTGCATATTATTTATCCTTTATGGGACAGCAGTCGTATTTGTTATGAGGATGAGATGAGGTAATATCTTGCACTGTGGCTGGCACATGGCAGGCCTTCGGGAAATGCTTACATCAGATTCTAGGATGCCTAGAGTAGGATAATCATGGGAAGCCCATGAGATTTTCTGCAGTTAGAATCACTATCTGGGAGTCTTATCCACTGAGGAAGATTGTGATCCAGATCTCCATTTCACTCGCAAAACTGCTTTCCAGCCATCAAAAAAATTGACAGTGATCCTAGATTTCCAATAAAATGACTCATTTCACCTCACATTTAGGACAAGCACTCAGGATCTCTTGGAAATGTGCATTCCACAACCTGCAACAGTTTTAGACATGACCAGGCACCGTCTACTCATGGCCTCAAATTTTCCTCCCTGGGAGACCCAGCCCAGACTGAGTTCCTACCCCTTATTCTCACTCATCATTCCAAATTTCCTGGATGAAGAACCCAGTTGCCTTAGTTTACCCTTGTAAGAAGACCAACTATCTGATTAATGAAGGAACAAAACAATGTCTACCCTAAAACAATTTGTAATAAATGTATATTCCAGCCTGTGGTAAAGGAGTCAATGTTCAATTATTCTTATGCTTATATGTATCATAATTATTTTATTATTGCCTGGATCTAGGACTAAGTATCATATTAAGCCTTCCATCTTTTACCAATAAAATCTCAGATGTAATACTTGTGGTCAAAAGAAAGGGGTACAGCTTCATCAATGTGTAAAAAGGGTAAGCACAAATCCCATGGAAGCAGAAGAGTAATTCTTTAGTGTTGATAAAGGAGAGAAAATTTAGATGCCAGGTGCCTTTTGGAAGCATCTAGAGACATGGTGCTCAGAGCGTTTTGGGGAGCCACTGCCTTGTAAACTGCTATAGCATGGAGTGAATTATTTTGGACCCCTGCAATCAGAGAAGAGAAGCAATCACTCACTTTTCTGTCAGAAACTACTGGTATCTCCCACCATGCCTACCATCCCAGTTTGACATGATCACGGCTGGAGAAGCAAGCCTTCCTTTTCAGTTTTCTCTTGAAATCTAGTCTGAACCTCAGCCTCCTCGTCTTCCTAAAAACATCTTTTGTTCCCAATTAACTTTTCCACATTTTCAACTTCTTCTTTGCCACCTCCATTATTTAACTGAAATTTCTTAAGGTCACTACTTCCCTGACAGCCCTTTCTAATGGGAGCATGTTGTTTTGCTACAACCTGGGTCCTTTTTTGCCAGAAGATGGAGTAGAGCTGCTCCCTAGAGCTCCTTTAAGGCTCTAGGTTCTTCCTACAAAACCTCCTTTGAGTCTCACACCCTCACATGGAGCATCCTCTCTCCCTTCTCATTGCTGGTAACTGTCAGTCATTGAAAATTCTCATTCTTGGCTCCAAATCTTCCTTTTGGAGTCTGGAATTTTGCAACTTCCCTCTTAATGTTCTGGCCACCCATTTGGTTCTATCAACTTTCCACAAGAAAGATGGACTAATGGCAGCTGAAAAATTAATGTGGATAGCCACATGGCATAGATGAGCCTTAAGTACTAGAGGTGACTCTATAAAAACATAAAACTTAAATAATCAAAATTTTAATTTCCTTGTCATAACAAAATGGAGTGTCAAAAAACTGTCCCAGGGATTTCCCATCGTGGTGCAATGGAAAAAAATCTGACTAGGAACCATGAGGTTGTGGGTTTGACCTCTGGCCTCGCTCAGTGGGTTAAGGATCTAGCGTTGCTATGAGCTGTGGTGTAGGTCACAGGTGTGGCTCAAATCCTGCATGGCTGTGGCTGTGGTGTTGGCCAGCAGCTATAGCTCTGATTCGACCCTTAGCCTGGTAAGCTCCATATGACATAGGTGCAGCCCTAAAAAAGCAAAAAAAAAAAAAAAAAAAAGTAAGAAGAAAGGAAAAAACTGCAAAAAAAAAGAAGAAAAAAGGAAACTACCTCAATGTTAGATTAATATACAAGTAATTCCACCTCTGTCCATGACTCTAATAATACGTGTCCTTTGGGAGTTCCTGTTGTGGCTCAGCACATTGGAAATCTGACTAGTATCCATGAGGATGTGGGTTCGATCTCTGGCCTCGCTCAGTGGGTTAAGGATCCAGCATTGCCACAAACTGTGGCAAAGTTCACAGATGTGGGTTCAATCTGGCATTGTTGTGGCTGTGGTGTAGGCTGGCAACTGCAGCTCTGATTCGACCCCTAGCCTGGGAACCTCCATATGCCCTGGGTATGGCTGTTAAAAAAAAAAAAATGTCCTTTGCTTTTTTCCTTACATTGCTCCTTCTTTCATTCATCCTCTAAAGGGTATAATTACACCCTTGCTTATACATTCATTAAACAATAGCAGTGACAGTCATTGTCCTCTTACTGTTTTGTAGCTAGTAAGCCATTTCTTTGGTGACACTGGAACATGCCAGCCAAGGGACGCTATGATCAGGAACTTCCATCCATTTAGTGCTCACGTAAGGCTATTCAAAGTCAAGTTGTTGGAAAGCCAACAAATATGTAACAAGAGTTGTAAATACCTCCCCCTTTTCCTTGTTTTTATGGATGCTTTATTAAGAAAGAAATGTTGGAGTTTAATGAAAATGAACGGTTAACATTTCAATCTAAACCTCTTCTATCCAATTATAATCTCTTTCCTTCCTACTTCACAGATATTTCTTTCATCTCTTTGAGAAATCCACGGGCCTCACCATATTATCTCAGTCCCTCTATGTGCTTCATCCTGTATTTTTTTCCTTTTAATGAGCATTATTATAATCTTTTTCCTTGCAAACATCTTCAGTTTTCCCCCCTATATTCTTCCGCTGCATTTACCAATAAAAATTCTTACTTTGGGACTGAGAACTTATGCCCCTGCACCTGCTTCCTGTTTTCCTGTCTGCGTATCTCAGGGTCCCTTCTGTTGAAGTTGCAAGTTCTGCTCCCTCAAGTGCTAATGTATCATGTTGAAGGTGGTTTCTTTTTTGTTGTTTATTGTTCCAGTCTGGCTTTAGCATCTGCTCCTACTTTTTATGCTATCTTTCCTCTTTTCCTTTCCAGCACTTCTGAGGGCAACTTTGGGAAGCGTTCAGAGTACTCTGATTTTTGGCAGGATCAATGTAAATATCATTTACATTCATGGCATTCTTTTCATTTTCCTTTTCTATGGGACAGTGGTAGAAGAAGCTGTGTGGTACTTCCCTAGCGCCTTTATATTTGGAGGAATTTCTGATACATTTCTAAATTAGTTTGTAAGCATTTAGGTTTTATGGAAAACAAAACTCTGCCTGAAATTTGTTATAAACATACATGTTTGTCATTTCTGCTACCCACAAATATTTGAAAAATTGAGCACAGTATTGAATCTTAGTGTTACTATTCATTTCTCTTGAATTTGCTCTATTATGATTTTGAGTCTATTACCTCTCTTTATTAACACAGGTTAACAGTCCTCCCCATTGTCCCACATGATTCCAGACTCTGTTTTTCCATAGTTTGAAATCTTCACCCAATGTTGAGTGGACACGAATGCACATTTTTAAAAATCCTGACTTTGAGACTGTATTGGGACAGGTGAGGGGTAGGGGAGCATTTAAAATTGTTACACTCTAAAATTGTTGAACTCTAAATTGTTACAATCTTAGTTGGGGTCTAAAAGCTGCTTTGAAATCTTTTACTCCCATTTTGCACATCAGCTCTTCCAGTCAGCTTGCCTCAGCTTACGCAGTTGGTCTTCTGTATACATGAGTTCCATATCCACAGATTTAATTGACTATGGATCAAAAATATTTAGGAAAAAAAGATCCTTTCCAGAATGTCCCAAAAAGGAAAATTTGATTTTGCTATGAACAAATTATTTGCACAGCACTTACATTGTATTAGGTATAATAGGTAATCTAGACATGACAAAATATATGGGAGTATTGTATAGGTTATATGGAAATATTGTTCCATTTTATGTAAAGGACTTGAGCATCTTTGGATTTCAGTATCGGGGGCCATCATGGAATCAATCCCCCGTGGACACTGAGGGATTACGTATTTTATCATATATCTTTGGGCAGATACCTACAACTCCTAACGTATTGAAAATTTGGCTGATAATCACAACTCTTTCCCTATTATACAAATTCTCCTTGTATATAAAAAGCATTATTTTTGCTCTTTTTCCTCCAATATCAAAGAAAGAAAATAAACCACTTCTTTTGAAGGCAAGGCCTTCTTTGGGTACACTGATGCCATGATACTCTCTAGGGTCCTACAACGATTATCACCCTTGTCTCTCATATATATTACTCCACCCAACTCTTTTCCATCAGTCTTCAAGCATTTCAACTTTTCTTTATGCTTATATTTCCTGTACCATGATTCTTCCTGAATCTATCTCCCATTGTCTAATCTTCTGAATTTCTATCAGAAGCATTTAACATGGTTGGAGCCTTCCATTCAATTACTCCTCTCACTTTCTACTTCAAACCTGAAATTTCTTGATTGTCTTTCTAACTCTGATCTTTTTCTTTCACTCTCTCTACTATTTTTGCCTCCACTATTCTCTCCGCTTACACATTGTAGTTTGGCGACTTCAAACACTTGCCACCATTTCAACTTTCAGTTGCCTACAAAAGACTATGAAAACTCTGTCTCTGGAAGTGTCTTACTCTTTAAGTCTTTGACCTGTGTTTTGACTGCATTATGAAATGCTTCTCGTGGGGAATCTGGAGGACCTTCAAGATTTACCTGTCTCACCTTCAAAACGGTTTCTTTTCCCATTTTGCAGTTCTCAGGCAAGCTGCCCTACCACTCTTTTTTCTTACACAGTTAATTCCTTGAAACCATAGGTTCTGCTTTGACAATATCTTTGTCTCCATCCATCAGTTTTTTAATAGTATAAATTAGGTCCTTATTATCACTTATAAATAATATACCTATTCTTCAACAAAAACCTTAAATGATATACAAAAATCAAACAAACAAACAAAAAATAGGAGTTCCCCTCATGGCTCAGCGGTTAACGAACCCAACCATAATCTATAAGGATGCACGTTTGACCCCTGAACTCTCTTAGTGGGTTAAGGATCTGGCATTTCTGTGAGCTGTGGTGTAGGTCACAGACGTAGCTCGGATCCTGAGTTGCTGTGGCTTGGGCACAGGCCAGCTGCTACAGCTCCAATTGGACCCCTATCCTGGGAACCTCCATATGCTGTGGGTGCGGCCCTAAAAGAGACAAAAACACCAAAAAGACCAAAACCAAACAAACAAAAAACAAGACAAATAAGATAGTAGTTAAAAAGTAATTTAAGCAAAAAGTCATTATTTCAACTGGGAATGTTCTATTTCATTCCTAAATTTCAAATTACTATCACTTTCATAATTCAGAAAACTTGAAAACAATCTAATTATGACTCTAATTCTTATTCCCATATAAAACACAAGTTCAGTCATCTAAGTATAACCATAATGCCTTTTTTTTAAATGGCAGATCACACAAAGTATTCTGAATAAGCATTTTCTACTGTTTATCTCCCAAGGAAACTTCCCTTCTAAAACTTAATTTTCTTTGTGTTAAGTTGACAACAATGGGGTGCTCTAATTCTTCCTATTTCTCTCCCTTTCCCTTCACTCAGAGTTAAAAAGAAAGCATATATTTTTAGTAAATTGCACTTATATTTAGAGAAGAAAGATTGAATTTTGAGATGGGATGTTTTCCTGAGACAGCAGGATGCAAGAGGAAAAGTCTCAAAACTCCTCTGCACCCTCGGCTTTCACATCTGTGTCCCACTACAATTCTGTGTCTGAGTGCACCTCAAAACATAGAACCTCTAGAGGAGGAGAAATTGCTGCAGTTCATCAGCTCAAGAAGGCTAAGAATTCTGAACCTGAGAGGTAAAAGTAGAAGTAGAATAAGAGGCAGTGAGAGTGAAACAATCGTCTCACATTGAAAAGATGTCACGCACATGTCCCAGCATAAGTACAAATGGAAGAGCCAATATAAGTGAAGAGCCATGGCAATGATTCTGGTGCTAAATTCCGCCAAGATGTCACAGAATAGATGAACTTAGGAGTGTGAACTGCAGTAAAGATTCAGAGACTAAGTTACTTTGCTTGATCAACATTGGGGGGCGGGAAGAACTAGATATGCGAATGTTCATTAGTGGAGAAACTCTATTACTAATGAATCTTTCTAGGAATATTTTTTACCAAGAATTCAAATATGGAAAGCATCCCATCAACAGAATTGTTCCAGAATGATAGTTAAATGCCCACCTTCTTTTAAAATGAATTTTCCACAGTTTTTTTGTTTGTTTTCTTTTTTTGCTTTTTTTTTTGCTTTCTTGGCATATGGAAGTTCCCAGGCTAGGGGTGAAATCTAAGCTGCCGCTGCTGGCCTTCACAACAGCCACGGCAATGTAGGATCTGAGCTGTGTCTGTGACCTATACCACAGCTCAGGGCAACACCGGATCCTTAACCCACTGAGCGAGGCCAGGGATTGTCCTCATGGATACTAGGTGGGTTCGTTTCCACTGAGCCACAAGAGGAACTCCTCCATAGTGTTTTAAACCTGGTAGTGGTATGATCTGCTAAGCTTCACTGTTGATAGGAGGTGTTTCTGAAGGCCAAACCAAATAATGTCTGTGTCTCAAATCACTGGTCTTTTGTATTATCTCTCCGTTCCTGGAGATGGGGAATGCCTTAATAACTTATATATTCTTGTAGATTACTCATAGTGTCTGGCACAGTGTCTTGTATATAATAAATGTGCTCATACCAAACTATTTAACCTAATTATTTGATGTTTTCTAAAAATTTTAAATGAGTTTTATTCATGGCGATTGCCACAGAAATGAAATTCAAAGCACAAATTCTTGAAATATTGCAATTATCTTCTAAGTCTCAGTTTCTGTGACATTGTATATTTCTGTATCGCCGTGAACATCACAGAGTGTAGCGCTGAAACTTCAGGGAGGAAAGCTTGGGAATGGATTAGTAAATTTTACTTGGCACTTTGTTGTGGCAGTATCTAAAAACAGATGACAATATTGCCCTACTGTGATATACCCAACAAATTTTTTAAAACGTATGTTAGAGGATTCATCAAGTAAGCCAAGCACAGATAGATATAGCTCATTATTCAGTTTATAAAATATATTGGTGAGTAGAGCACACAAAATCTGTTAAACATACACTGAATAAATAAAAGGGATGTGCATTTCCAGTGGCCATAGGTTTAATAGGACTAAAATTAACTTTTTTATTCTACATAAATCCATTAACTTTCAGTACCTCTAGACTCTAAATTTGGGTCTGATTTTGTCATTTCAATTACAGTTTTTTTTCCTTGCTGATATTATGATTTTGTCAATATTACTATTTTTTCTTCATTTGCTCCTGGGTTTATTTAGTCACTTATTTAACACAAATTTACTGACTGTATGTATAGGTCACATTGTGTATATGTTACTGAAGTGACAAAGTTGAAAATATTCATTTTGTGCCCTTACTGATTACAGTTCAGATTGGAGTCAGACTCCCAGACAATTTCAACATAGTATGTCAAGCGCATTAGCGGAGGATGGCAGGACATACTAAGCAAGTATTTACCTGTGCCAGGCTGCTTAAGGCTGGGAATGGGTCGTAGAGAAGTCCACACTTAAATTTAGACTCACATAATGGGTAGGATTTTAACAAAGTTATTCCTGGCAAGGTATCAGAAGGAAGTGTTATCTGGGTGAAGTTCTTCATAGGGGCTCCCAGCCAAGGAGGGAAGAAAAAAAAAAAAAAAACTCAGCTGAAATACAGCTCTCTGCCCATTTGCAAGGCCATCTACCCTGCAGCACAGCTGGCTCCGTCATAGAGAAAGCTCCTTTTGCTAATTCATTTGTTCAGAGCAAATGCCTTATTATAATCCATGTGCCCAGAGGGGGCATTTTAAAATGGTGCGTGCAAAGGCAACCTCTGTGCTACCAGAAAAGCTGACCAACTCCTTGCAAGAACATGAAAGGGCAGAGAGGCAGGAGAAACTGGTAGTCTGGTGAGTGAGGAATAGTGAGAGACAGAAGAGCAATAAATGGTTTGAAACACACAGCAGAGATGTTAAGGAATAGTGGAATTTTAAAATAGGCACTGAATTTTGCAAAAGGGTTGCTGTTGATGGGCCTAACTGGTACACAGGTTCAATGGAGTGAAGAGTAAACCTGGCTGCAGCACATAGTGATGTTGCCCCAGTGAGGAATTGAGACAGCAAATGCAGAGAGAAAGAAAGAGGGAGGCAGAGAGAGAGCGCTTCAGTGGATATGCTCAGTGAATATTTCTGTTCAGAAACACATGCATAGCAATCATCGAATTCAAGACAGATAACTTCCAGCCCCTCAGAAGGCTCTCCTGTGTCTCCATTCAGTCCTAACTTCCATCTCAAGACGACAATCACTATACCGATTTCTGTCATGATGCTTTTCAATCTCACACACATAGGATCACGTAAAACATTATTTTGTGTCTAGCTTCTTTCTCGCAAATGTTGAGGGCAAAAATTCATCCATGTTGTTGCATGTAGCTGTAAGTTGCTATTTTGCATCTCATTATATTCCATTGTATGAATATACTCAAATTTATAACCACTTTTTCTTTAGTCATACTGGTGGAAAAGTTCTTCACTGTTGAAGTTACTGCCAGTTTTCAGTCATTAAAACCGTTGCTGGTATTAACATTCTTGTGCATTATCTTTTGGAAGCTGTGTAGTCATTTAGCATGGGTCTGTATATCTAGGTGAAATTGTTGGATCATAATGTAGATCTACCTTAATTTTAATAAGAAAATTTAAAGTTTTCCAAAGTTATACTAATTTACACTTCATCAGCAAAGTGTGAGAGTTGCTATGTATCTTTGCCGACACCTGTGTTTTCCACCTTTTTCATTTTATTCCACTCTGGTTAGTTGTGTGCTCTATTTCACTGTGATTTTAATTTGCAACTTTCTGAAGCCTAATTATTTTAGCATTCTTTTATGAAGTACACATGCAGATCTTTTAACCACTTTTCTGTTTGGTTTTTAGTCTTATATTGATTTGTTGCAGTTTTGTGTGTATTCTGAATTTGTCTTTTTCAACATATGTTATTACAAATATATTCTTCCACATCATGGCTTGACTTTCTATTGCTTGATGGTATTTTTAAAAAGAGAAATTTTTAATTTTAATTTTTAACAAAGTTCAAGTTCTTAATGTTCTTTTAGAGTATTTCCTCTATTTTGCCCAGCTCAAGTTTATAGAGATATTCTATGTTTTCTTCAACAAGTTTATTTTTTTGTCTTTTACATAAAAGTCTACAATCCATGTGTAATTAATTTTTTTCATAATATGATGTATGAATCAAGTATTTTTTTCCATATAGATATGCCAAAGAACCAGCACCATATATAGAAAAATATTATCACAATTGTCCTGCAGGTGAGAGTACTTGGGTGCTCTGTTTCTGCATTGCCCGTGTTGATTTCTTTGTCTTTTTGTCTGTTCTTGCATCAATACAGCATTGTCCTAATTGCTGTAACTTGATAGTAACTCTTTTTTTTTTTTTGATAGTAACTCTTTAAGTTAGGTAACATAGTCCTCCTTCACTGATGTTTTTCAGTATCACATCACCTATGCTTGGCCCTTTGTTTTTCTATATAAATAATAGAACTTGTCATTTTGCACAAATAATTTGAATAAATTGCTGGAATTTTTCTGAGAAGGAGTTGTATAGAATCTCTAAAACAGCTTAGTTAAAACTGACATGTTAAAAGTAATTAATATTCCTATTCATAAATATTTAGTTATTAATCCAATTTATAATTTATGTAATTACCATATAATTTTATGAAATTACTGGAGCCTTTTAAATCTTATTATTTTGTATTCTTTTGTTTTTGTTCTATAATTTATCTTTTATTACTTTTCTTTACTATAATGTTTTAACTCCTTTTTTCCTCATTTATCAGTTTGTTACACATTCACTTACTATGTCTAACAAGATAAAGGTATTCTGGGTAATTGAATAAGTATTCTGCCACTGTTGGAAATAGTGTTTAGTATATGATAGTCGGTTCAAATTGGTTATTTCTGTTGCTCAAATCACCTTGGTCTTACTATTTTATTTCCACTGTTCTTTCACAATTACCTAGATAGGTGTTTTTAAGTCTCTAAATAGTATTATAGATTTGTCTAATTCTACTCCTGGTGCTATGAATTTCTGCTTTATAAATCTTGTCAGTGTTGTAGGTGTATGTACGTTTAGAATTGCTCTCTTTATGTCTTGTAATTTCTTTTAATGTCAAATATTTTTCTTAAATCTTTTAGCCTCATAGTCAACCTGTGTTTCTTATCAACAACATATGTTTGGATTTTGCTTTTGATTCTGTCTGATAACCTTTGGCACTTAATTGAATTATTCAATTTACATTTCATGTAAATACTGACAGTAATTTAAAAATCTTTTTTTTTTGCTTGCTTTCTATTCCTCCCATTATTATTTTTTCCCTCCATTTCTCCTTTATTTACAACTTTAGGATTACTCAAGTATTTTTTAATTTAATTTTTCTTTTTACTAGTTTGTTGAAATTTTACTAAATATCATCATAGTAGTTATTAGATGAATTGCAACATACACGTTGCAGCACTTGAATGCTTTATTCCTTTTTATTTTTAGTTTTACTCTTCTGCAGTTCCCTCCTCTCTGTTATTTTTCCCTCTCAACTGCTAGCTACTTTGGCAGCCCCAAATCTAATCTCTTTCTCCTCAGCACAGAGAGTCTGCCTCTTTTCAAAGGAATTTTATTCTTCTATAGCATGAAGTGGTGAATCACCGCTGGTAAAAAGCAGGTGTTACTGGGCAACAGAATTCTGTGTGTTCTCTTCCCCCTAGAATTACGGCTGCTCGAATCCCCCTTGCATTGGTTCTTCTATAATGCTTCTAAGCAGTTTCGTTCTGTATTTTGTTCCACTTTTGTGGTTGTATCAGGTGGAAAATTAGTCTGATACAAATAACGTTATTAAGGCTGAAACTGGAAGTTAATCTATTCTTTCTACAAGACTGATTCAAAAGTAGAGTTATATGGAGATAGCTAGAGAGGAGAGTGAGTTGGAACGTGTGAATGTGGAAGATATGCAGCATGCTGATGTACTAAAGGATTCAGTGGAAAATGGAAGGTCGAGGACTCAGGAATAAAGAGCTCACATGAATACACTAGCATCACATTAGTGGAGAAGCTTTGCGTAGGGAGAATTCCTGAGACTGGTGCCAATGCTAATAGGTGTACAAATGGAAGAGCAGAAAATTGAGAAGTTCATGTAACCTCCATTTTCTATGTGAAATAAAAATAAGTCATTGTTTTGAGTAGCAGAGGAGTGCTAGACGAGGAAGTCTCAGAATAGTAATGAAGCTTTAGCATACATGCTGAGATGATTATATAGGAAGCTGGCCAGAGATATTTAGTGGGATTTCTGAGCTGTTTTCAAGGGCAAGTCAAACATCAAGCCACAAGTTAAGATGCCTTTTACCACCACAGCTCAAATTCAAGAGGCAGCTCTTGGGCCACAGAATTTTACCCTTGTTGTCTCATCTTGAACTTAGGCTATAGTCCTTGGGAAATATCCTGAGAACTTTGTGAACTGGGACATATTGATTTTAATTCTTGGGAGTCACTACTGGAAATTCTACAGGATATAGCTAGGAAATAGTGAGCACAATGTTAGGTCCCATGTGCTCCATGTAACTTCTCAGTGTGGATTCCTTGGAAAGGGCCATGTTGGATGTAGTCTCAGGGCATCATCCTTCAAAGAAGGATGTTAAACACGAACACACAGTAACCCATTAGAGCACCTTTTTCCTCATCCCTTCCCACCGACACAACTTTACCAAAGGTCTCGCCAGTTCTCTACTGATCCAACTCCTTTAAGTTTGTTATGTCAGATATAGAGGATTAAATATGATCATCAGGAGTTCCATTGTGGCTCAGTGGTAATGAATCTGACTAGTACCCATGAGAATGTGGGTTCAATCCCTGGACTCTCTAGGTGGCCAGAGATTGAACCCATATCCTTATGGGAAAGTATCCAGCATTGCTGTGGGCTGTGGTGTAGGTCACAGATGTGGCATGGATCCTACATTGCTGCAGCTGTGGTGTAATGGTGAGCAGGGCAGCTGCAGCTCTGATTTGACCCCTAGACTGGGAAATTCCATATGCCTGATGTGCGGCCCTAAAAAGCACACACACAAAAAAATCATTAAAGCATTTTTTTAATTACCATGAACTCAGTGACTTTATCCTGCTCATCCAGATAAAATTTAGAAATAATAGGAATCAAAATATAATGGTGGGAAGGTCTTACTGTCCAACACAATAATATCTTTATCCTTTTTACTGAAAATAGTAAGCACTAAACTAATACTAACTCAATGTGACTCTTTTTTTTTTACACAAGATGAATTAGTCACAGATACTCTTGCATAGCGAAGTACAAATTACCTCAAAGCCCAGTGGTTTACAGCAACAATCACCTAATATTTCTTACATGTCTGTGGGCCAGCTGGGGTTCAGCTGCTGTGGGCTGTGTCCATCTGGCAGCTTTGCTCAGCATCCTCCTGTGACCAACAGGCTAGCAAGGGCATATTCTTATAGCTGTGACAAAGGTGCAAGACAGCAAGCAAAAACATGTGAGAACTTTTCTGACCCAAGCATGAAACTGGCAAGCTATCACTTGTGCCAAACCAAGTCACATATCCCAGCTCAAAGTCAAGGGACAAAAATGTACACTCCATCTACGATGAGGCCATGGAGAAAGCTTCATGAATGAAGGAGTGGCAATTGGGACCAATAATGCAACCTACCAACAGACCAGTGAACTCTCCCTACTCTCCCTGCCAATTTCTCATACAAGGCTCAGGAAGGAACCTTCTAGGAAGTTACTCATCCATGTTGTATATGGAAAATCAAAGTGCACAGGCTCATTTTTTGGCTGGGAGGTGTTTGTAAAGTGGGCAGTCTTGAGCAAAAGGCATCTCTAAGATAAAGTGGTATTTATGCCTCACACTACTTTGAACTAAACCTATATGACTTTATATCAGGGACTATCGCAAGACACAATGTAGAGGAATGATGAAAGAGAATGAACTTTTTAATTAGAAAGACCCAGAGTACAGACTCAGCTTCATCACTTTTCAGCTAGTAACTTTCCAGGATAGCTTTTGTTAATCCTTCCTCCTTGGGAAATGAGACTATCAGTAGTACTTACCACTCTATATGAGGTTGTTGAAGCAAATGCAATAGCACACACATGACGGGCACAGAATTGATGATCAAGAATGACGGTTATTATGATTTCCATAGAAGCTGTCACAAAATGTCGAGGAGATATGGAAGTAGTGAAGAAATAAATTACTCTCACACTGAGTAAGAATGTCTTCAAAGGAATACTGATATTTGAGATGGTTGTTAAAGATTTTGCTAGCCAGCAAAGTAATGAAAAGGTAATCAAGGAATTAATCATTGATAGGTTAAATGAATGAGAATGAATAAACGAATTATGAGAGCAGAAGACACAATTTCTAAACTTTTTAGGAACTTTACGTGCCATATACGTGCCATATACACCTGCTCATGAAATATGGTATAAATAATCTTATCACTCTATCCAATGTCCATGTGACATCCACATTTTCATTTTCTCTTGAAATAATGTTCCACAAAGTAAGTTGACATGTGAATGAAACTTGGACCCTTGGTAACAAGCAAAGCTGATAAAATGTTCAGTCACTAGAAACTCAAATGCAGCTATAAATAGCATTCATTAAATTAAAGTACCAAGTAATTTTCCTCAAATGTTATTACCCCATAGGTTTATAGAAAATGATATACACCATATAGATAAGCACACTATTTTTTTTTTTTTGCTGAAGAAAGAGTGATTTAAGTTCTAAACCATGAAAATGTTAAGTTACAATAAAAGGCCACTTTCAACTTTGCCATTTAGAGGCTCACTTATTGTTCATAACTCTCATAATTGAAGCCTTATTATATTATCCTGCTGCACAGCGTGATTTCCTGTTATTTGTCTAATGTTTTTTAAAGAACAGTAATTTAATAACTATAGTGATATTCATCCTCGGCTCCCGACAAATGTGCTATTTCATGAAGCCTGTTTATAAAACACAGTCATAGTTAATGTATATCCCAGGCTTGTGGTTAGGTGACTTTGAAAACAATGCAAAGCAGAAAAAAATAATCCCAAGGCCCTGTGATGTTACGTTTAAGAAAGGAACTTTAAATTTTAGGGCATTGCAGTTTTATTTTTCTTGAAAGCACTTTCAGTTTATATTTGCTCCTAAGAAATTTGATTTTTATTCCTTTCTTGTAGAAAAGTCTGAACTGTGTATTTCAGTTCCAGGGAAACACTCTGTTTTATTCTCTATACAGCACACAAATATTCTAGCTCTATACTGCTTGACTGAAAACAAACAAACACTCTGACACTCTAAATAACATATGTATTGTTTTTGTTTCCATATTATTAAAAATATAGATCAAATATAATTTTTGATAAAAAATTTGAAATATTTACCCTTCTATTTCAGATTCTGCAAATGTAATTGGTGAATTTAAATAGCTTAACTTTAGTAGGAAATGGATGAGAAGAGACACAAAATAACTATACATACTATTTCTTTAACTGGATGCATACCCCAGCTATAAAGCTCTAAGATGATATCTAAGACAGTCGATATCAGAACCCTAAAGTAATACAATATTTACACATTTTCGAAATGTCCTTTTTAATCCCAGAAAGCCAAAGCTCATATTTAGGGTCTGTTTGCTAGTCACTTAATAATATCTTGTATAAATAAGCCTCATAATTGAGACACTTTGTTTAGCCATGGACTTTCCAACCCGCAAGTCCCCCTTCTCCTAACTTCTACCCTTACTATGCCTTATGTAATTATGAAAACAAATAACCTGGAAAAAAAAACCAGAACAGAACACTTTTGGTTAGTAGTCAAAATATAAGATTTCAGAGGAAAGAGGTTGTTCGTCAGGCAATGCCATGTTGGGACAGTAAAAACGGATCATCCCAAGATTTAAAGCATGATTTATTTCCCTTATCTCAGAGTTTCAGTTTATTTTCCTTTTACTTTTTAAAGTAGTTTTTGATGCAAAATAGTACTCTCTGATTATTTTAGGAAAAATATATCTAGAATTTTCTAAATACAGTAAAAAATGTATCTAGAGTTTTCTTAATACCATGTTGTTGTTTAGGAGATTAACAAAAGCAATAGCAACTTTATTAAAATGAATTGTCTATCGTAAAGCCAAGGAAAAAATGTGCTTTTGAACTCTACTATAATTTCTTCCTCAAAGGATTAGAATTCAGATTTTCCTTTTTTCTTTCTTTCTTTCTTCCTTTCTTTCTTTCTTTCTCTCTTTTTTTTTTTTTTTTTTGCCACACCTGCAGCGTATAGAAGTTCCTGGAGCTAGCAATCAAACTGAAGCCACAGCAATGACTATGCCGAATTCTTAACTGCTAGGCCACCAGGGAACTCCAGACATGTATTTTATATATTTATTTGTTTTCTTTGTCTTTTAGGGCTTCATTCATGGCATATGGAATTTCCCAGGCTAGGAGTCAAATCAGAGCTGCAGCTGCCGGCCTACACCACCGCCATAGCCACTGCAAATCCACTCTGTGTCTGCAACCTATACCACAGCTCATGGCAATGCTGGATACTTAACCCACTGAGCAAGGCCAGGGTTGGAACCCATGTCCTCATGGATACTAGTTGGGTTAATTACCCCTGAGGCAAAACAGGAACTTTGGTGTTTCTTTATTATGATGTTTTATTTTGGAATTATTTTACAATTCTAGTTGATCAGATATTACTTTGAATGAGTTTCAGGAATGAATTCATGACATTTAGCTGAACCAAGTTAGATTTTTTTTTTTTTTAGGCTCACAGTTTGAGTCTTCATATCTTTCACTTTGGAGCCATTCATTTTGTTTCGCAGAATTCTTAACGTGGTGGCTACAACCTCAAGTCTTTTAAAAAATACATTTCTTTGTTTGACAATGGATGGCTAAAGTCTTTAATTTGTTTCATTCAGTTCCTGTGAAATCTATATGCAAACTCTTTGAAGTTACATTATTCTATCACGTGACCATACATAACCAGGTAGCGGGGACTCCTCATTCAGATCATTGCTATAAACATAAAATGCCATTCAGATGCATTGCAAGTGTTCTTTCCCTTCCTAATGAACGCTTGTTCCAGGATCACCTTTGAAGCGAAGGGCATTAGCTGGAGTTGTGGTTCCTGTGGCCTTCGCTTGCTGGTAGTGACCAAGAGCAGAACCAAAATCAATCTCTGTCAGGCTTGTAATTGAGCACTTCCCTAATTTATGAGACAATTTCCCCATTAACAACAAAATCTTGAGAATTAAATAAAAACAGACCTTCACAAGTGCTGCTGCATAGGTGAATGAGGGATAAACATTGATAAATGCGCATGCCTTGTGCAAGCCTGACTTTGAAAAATTCTGTGTCAGAGTTTTAGGTCACATTTTGACAACAATTAGGAACACTGAAATAAATAGCTGGCAATTCTTCTTTGTTATGACAGGGGATGTAAAGCCATCTTTACTACGAAAAACCCTATTTTACAAATATGAACTGAGAACCTGCGGTACTCAGCTGTCTTGCTGTGCCTGAGAATCTGTGGTCACTTCTGTTATAAACCAGAGTTGAATCCTTTTGAAGATTTGAAAAGTTTGGTTAAGCTGTTTTCATTTGATTATTTGTAAAATTCCTGTGCCAGTGCCGTTCCATGCTTCATACAGAAGCCATTTAAAAAAGTTAAATGTCTAGTTAAATTTTATTTGGACTATGAAAATATTAACTCTAGTATTTTGTAAAATCTACTGACAAACTCTAAGTGACTCAAGAGTGCTGGCTAGATACTAAATCTTTAAAGTTTATTGTAATTTTATCTATTTTATAAAACTCAAATATTCTCCTATTGGTGCATAATCATAAGTTATTTCTTAGTTTTTAATTTATTTGCATCTGTATATTTAAATCGATCTAAAGAATACAGTCTATAACAAGAAAGAGTGTTATTTCATGGGTTAGAGAATCTAAGTGGATACCAAACTATCAGACATATGGTCAGAAATTTGAACACATCCTAGCTGAAACTACCAGTTGCTTATTTGACTGAGTCTGTCAGTCTGTTTAGAAATTGACTCATAAACCTGAGTCCCATACAGTCATTGAATTTGTCTTCCCTAGGATTTCTCTGGAGAAAACTAACCAAAGCAAAAAATAAGAAAAAAATAAAAATGAAAAGCAGCTTTTAAAAATACACTTAGGAATAAAAGGAAAATTATAGAAAATTTTAGAAAATGAAATGTGATGTAATGTTTAAAGGTAGATCCAATCATGACTGTGTGTGTGTGTGTGTGTGTGTGTGTGTGTGTGTGTGTATACCCATACATACAAGACCTGTTGTATTAATTTAGGTCATTTAGGTTATAGTAATAGTCATGCACACTTTATATACGGTCATATAATTATACAGTATATCACAGGGCTGTTCTAGGTTGGTGAAGGTGTAAGCTGAGGAAGAATGGTTTTTCTACACAGGATGATTCAGGACATCCAAACACCTTCGTTCTATGGTTCTAGCACTTCCTAAGGCTATGTTATCCAGCATACAGAAAGGCAACAAGAACGTGGAAGTATATTCACATCTCAAAGACCATTTCCTAGAAATGGCACTTTCACATTCAGAAGACTGGAAGGACAGTCACACAGCGAGAGCTAACCCCAAATCTGGCTCTGATATCAACTAACAGGAGGAATCACACACATATGTTCTGCTGTACTTACACGATGACTGAGGATTCTTAAATGTCTACCTTCCTGACTCTAAAGTAAACTGTTTAGTAACCACCTATAATTGGAATGCAGTGGAATTAAGCACAGAGGTACTCAGAGCATCTAAAGCAGATATTGTGAAGAACATGAATTGAAGTACTTGCACTTTACGTGTATCAGAGCCATTAGAATGGCCACACAGGTTCTAATTAAATTTTGCTCCTTGTGTTGCCCTGATGTATGTCACTTGGTTTTCTAGTCTATTATAAATTAAGTAAATGAGAATGAGAAAAATAGATGTTATAGGCAAAAATTTTGAAAAAAGCTTCCTTTGCAAAGATGACTGTAAGATATGTGAATAAATACACAGACAAATCATTTGATAAATCCATCAATCATGACAGTATGAAGCTGTTTAGTATATGATCAAACTATCTGCTTATGTTTCAAAATACAGTAGTCTTATCTGCCGGGGATAATGTTCCAAGATCCCCACTGATGCTCAAGACTCTGGAAAGTACTGACCCTATATATGCTGTTTTTTCTATACATAACATACCTATGATAGCTTAATAAATAAATAATAAAGTTTAAAAACAAATAAATTAGGCACAGGAAGAGGTTAATAACAACAAAATAGAATAAATATAACAACATAGTATAATAAAATTTATGTGAATGTGGTTTCTGTCTCTCAAAATACCTTGTTGTATAAATGTAATGGCTTTTCATCTCAATGAAGCATTTATCACCCACTGTGGCCGTAACTTTTACAGTTTAGAGTGCAACAGCAAAACTAGTACAAATTCCTTTTTCTTTCTTCACCATTTCCTGAAGAGAAGATTTGTTCTTACTATAGATCTTAGCAACCTTCACATATGACTTTTTTTCTTTCCCTTCTTAGGTCAAGAATTTTCACCTTTTTTACATTTTAATCTTCATTATTACTCTTGTGTCTGAGGGCCATTATTAAGTAAAATAAGGGTTCTTGAAAACAAGCACTGCAGTACCTCCTCAGTCCATCTGATAACCTAGAAGGCTAAATGACTTATGGGCAGGGATATGCTGGACAAAGGGATGATTCATGTCCAAGGTGGAAAAGAGCCGGAGAACATGAGCTTTCATCATGCTACTCCAAAAAGTGTACACTTTAAAACTTATAAATTGTTTACTTTGGAAATTTTCCATTTAATATTTTTGGATTGTGGTTGACTGCAGGTACTTGAAAATGGGGAAAGTGAAACCACAGATAAAGGAGACATTACTGTAACATCCTTTTTAAAGCTTTTCTTGACTCTTTGCCAGAACTGTCACCATCTCCTCTGGGCATTAAATCTCTCAAAAAAAAAAATTAGCTTAACTCCACTATGGCATTTATAACATTTTTGCCTTTTTTAAACTATAAGCTTTGGTAGGCCAGGAATTTTTTAAAATCTTCCCCGTTCTGTGCTTAGCGTGATGCTTGCCATAAAAATAGGTGAAATAGATGAAACAAACCCCATTCTAATAGTATCAGATGAAATTTTGTATTATAGGAGGAAGAAGTATAATAACTGATGCATAATCCAGTTTAGAAATGAATGTTGAGATTATAAACTTCATTTTCCTTAAAGAAGAAAATGTTATCAGAAAAACTTATCTATCACCACATATACTATGTACTACACATTTTATATATAAAGTAAAAATCATACCTAATATTATGCATACTATCAATGTTATACTGTTGTTAAATATAAAATACAAAAATGATTCAGATGCCAAAGTGGCTATTGTATTCATTTCATTCTACCATAGCCTAGAGTTTGCGTGGCATAAATACAGACATGGAAAATTAAAATATCATGAGTTAACCATTCCACACATTTCACTTTGAATCTTTAATGCCATTTCCCATTACTTCTAAGAATGATCAAAGAAAATACATTATCCAGCAGGGAAGTTTTGGTAGGTTCTGTAATGCATACTGAGTTCAAAATCCTAGGGCATAATGTCTCAACAAATCTCTGCTTATGGGACGTCACTGCTTAATGTTTCAAATGAACATTTATAAATTGAGTAAGTCCCCTACGCCCAGATCACCTCTCAGTTAACCAGGATATTTTTGAGATAATACAATTTCTTTCCTTCTTTCTTCCCTTCCTTCCTCCCTTCCTTCCTTCCTTCCTTCTTTCTTTTTCTCTCTCTCTCTCTTCCTTCCTTCCTTCCTTCTTCCTCCATCCCTCTTTCTCTCTCTCTCTCTTCCTTCCTTCTTCTCTCGCTTTATCTATTTATTTTTTGGTTGCCATAAGGCATATGGAGTTCCCAGACCAGGGATCATATCCAAGCTGTGGGAGCCACAGTTGTGACCTATACCACAGTTGCATCAGCACCAGGTCCTTAATCCGCTGTGCCTGTTCAGGTATGGATCCTGTGTTCCAGAGCTCCAGAGATGCCAGCAACCCCACTGCACCACAGGGGTAACTCCTCCAATTTCTTACTTTAAATCTATGAAAATACAAATCAAACTTCTATCAGTCAATTGTTTAAAATCTTCTGTATATCTTAAATTTTGCAAAATGAGCAAAATTGTCTTCAGAGGCTACATTCCTTTCTTTACATACTAAGCTAGCATATTTAGAAAGAGTTGTCTGTTTTCAGTATTTCAGTAAAAGATCATCTCGATGGTAAATTTTCTATTCAAGAAATATTGTTTCTGTCAAATCTCTATTTAGTGGATAAATATATTTACTTAATCTTTGGGGCGTGGGAGTCATCATACCTTTGTAGATGAAAATATGATCATATATGCTATTCACAAAATAGTGTTATAAAAGCCACCTCTTTTGATACCACAACTGGACTCTGTGTCAAGTTAGCTGCTAAGTCAAAGATCCCTGAGAACAGAAAGTATCATTTGTTTTCCTGAAAATGTCAAAAGTGTGGCAAGGATAGAGATTTCAGTTTTATCAGCTTTAAGGGAAAAAAAATATGTGGATCTTGAATAACACAAAGTCAGTGTGGTTTTTTTCCCCCTTTAAATAAATTAACACTGCTAAGATAGAAACTCCTTGAAAAATGGGGTTTATAATAGAAATAGAAACTGACCCTTAACTATAGTTGCGCCACCATATGCCATTATAATAAGCTCCCCTAGATGCCATGGTATAAATGTATTAGCTGTACTAAGAGACCCACTCCTGCTATAATTATGTTAGGAACCAATAAGACAGCTCAGAAATCAATATGCTAAGACAGATAGAGTAAAGGACCATGGCCAGCCCACTGGGAATAGATTAGTCTGGCAGGTCCCTAGCTGAGCCTTGAAGAAGTGGATATCTTTACTGTTGTAGAAAGCCATTAATTGTAAATTTTCCTGAACAAGGAACTTGAAGGGAAAGCTTAGACTGTGTTGTTCATACCACTCAATGAAAACTGCAGCTCTTATTGATCAAGAGTTCAGCTTTTTATTCTTATTTCAAAATCCAACAGTGCAAAAATCTGAATGTTCCGAGGGATTTTTGAAGCTTTTCCCATGGTGCATCCAAAAACTCTTCTTTGATTATTAATTTGTTTTAATATTTATAAAACTTCTAGATCAGATCAATAAAATCACATTTAGACAATGGCCCTCCACACCGGCAAGTTCACTGATGTGACATCAGTTATCTAGTCAATTAATATTCACATGTCATATACGGCAAGTTCACTGATGTGACATCAGTTATCTAGTCAATTAATATTCACATGTCATATATTATGATAAGAGAAAAGATACATCCTTTGCATTATTTTCTACAAGTTGGCATCGCCTCACAATTAAATATTATTGAGTGTATTACTAACAAGGAGGAAGAGCTGTAACTTATTTTAACTATATCTAATCGACTTTTCCTAATACCATTAGCCTAATCTGAGTAGGTTGTTTAATAGGCAGAAGCCATGTAATTTAGTAGTTTTGTAAAAGAGAGAGAGAGCGAGAGAGAGAAAGAAAGAAGAAAGAAAGAAAGGAAGAAAGAAAGAAAGAAAGAAAGAGCAAGGAAGAAAGGAACAAAGGGAGGAAAGAAGGAAGAAAAAAATGAGAAGAAAACAAAAGGCTGACCTTTTGTGGTTACAGTTTGGCACATCTGCTCATGTCCAATCAAGCTTTCAAACACAGAGTAGTAAACAAAAGCAGCGATCAAGCAAGGACAAAGTCAGAGACATAAGTGGTTTGAATGAGTGTGCAATTTCTGCCCATATGACCATCCTGACACAATTGCTCTAATTTTCTTTCCAGAAATGACTGATAAAAGATTTAGGTAATTGCTATGGAGACAGACTTCCTTCCATCACTAGGTATCTTGAATAATACAGCCTCAGGGTCATAAGATGGAGTGTCAGTTTCTGCAGAGTCCTAAATTAATACTTGTCCCTGCTTTAGCTACACTTCCTGTACATCTAATGAAGTGAATGTAATTTATTTTGACAATGTATTGAAAGTCACTTGATCAAATGACTATTCTGTAATGAACACAAAATGCAATATAGGCTTAGAAACGATAAACTCCAAAATAACATAAATACCTATCAATTTTTCAAAGTATATTTTTTCTAAAAACTGTATGTAGCCTGAATAAATATGAAAAAATTGCCTCCAAAAGCATAATAATTCATGCAAATATAAAAAGGTGTGTTTTTTTTTCTCTCTGATGCCTGAGATTGACCTATCTCCATTCAGCATATGACCTTGTCCTCTCTAATCAAACTTAATTTATCTGGATGATCTTTGCATCTCTAACTATTAAGCAGCACACAGAAAGAAAATGAGAGGGCAGAACAAGCTAGTATTCAGAAGGAAATTCTGAAAATATTGTAGATCAACACTGCCAGAAATTTTTATCTTCATACATGAATAGTCAATTTACAAGGGAATCTAAAACATCTCCACAAAAACTTCGTAGCATCAGACAGACTATAATTCTGAGGTTTCCTGAATGTTATGACATTCTTAGTAGTTAATAAAATCAGCTGTGTGCTAATGAACACTTCCTAAATTGACACCATAAATGATCTGCAGTTACATAATTTATCCAAAGATATACATGCAAGAATAAGAACAATATAGTTTCTTTTTCAACATGAGAAACTTTCTTAGGTCTTGTAATGAGGTTTAAAACTTTCCACCAGTGGACAGCAATACCTAATATTTGGGAATATTCAAACACTTGAATTACATGTATATTCAAGTTGCCATAAACAAATGCATGATTTCTTCCTTCAGGAAAGCCAGAAGAACATCTTGAAGCTGCTGGAAGCAGCATAATTGAAATATTTAGCTTGCACTAAAAAGAAGTACACTTAGTACCATCTTGGCAAGCAGGCCAAAGTGAGGCAAGTGTCTGTACAGTGGCACTGTGAAAGTACAATGCAGTGTTTAAATACAGCCAGGCAGAAGCCAGTGGATAATGCTCAGTAATGGGTTAATCAATACTTATTATGGTTTTATTGGTTCACTAAAGAGAGAACAGAATCTAGTGAGCACAGAGTCGAAAAAATCACTGCATCTGATCTAGATAACATCTACTCTCCCTAAGGGATTTCCCTATTCAAGAATCCAATTTACCATGCCTGATTGACAAGGATTGGATCCTAGGGAATCACATAACTCTTTTTAGGACCCAATAAAATCCTAATGGATTTGTCTGAATGGCCAAGAGACTTCTAGTTTTACTAAACTGAGGTGGTTGGTTGCAATTAGCCTTTATTCCTCTTGCTGTTGAAAAACTAGGCTATTAGGAGTCATGGCCCCTTTCTAAATGCTGGAGTCATGCTGGGATGTGCCCAATGGAAGGAGGTACAGTGCTGCATAAAAGAAGGCCCTTATAATAATTGTAAACATTTGAAAGCTTCTGAAAAATGGTAATCAAAACAGAATTCAAATAAAAAAAGGAGAAAGTCCAACTAAATTGCACACTTAAAATCTATTTGTTGGTCAGTTAACCTTTGCAATTTATTTCTCATTCAGGTAACAGTAACAGAAAGAAAACTCTCTATTTGAAAGCAGCTTTGAAATATGTACCATTCGCTAACTGAGCTTCCCCTTTAATATCTGAAGTTTGAAAAAAAAAATCATTCATCTACAACAAAAGTCTTATAGATAGTTGTCTCTGAACCAGCTCTTTTTTTTTCTAGAGATGTTTTTGCTAAGCAGTTAACTTGTTCAAGCACACTGGTTTTTGATCATGACGTACTATCTTGGTGGCTGTTAAACCAGAAAACAGTGGGGGTGTGATGATGATTTGAAGTCAGAGCTGAATTATAGCAGAAAAAGAACTTTTAAATAATATAAATCATATTTTGAAGCAAACATTCCTTTCATATAAAAACCACTAGTGCAAACCATTTCCCTCTAGAATCACATCTGCTTTCTTAAAGTGTAAATGACACTTTAAATATGTCTAAATTGAATGGATTTCACAATCAGAAATAAGTTCACTTAAGAACTGACATTGAATAAACATCCTGATTTACTCTTTTCCTCATAGACTTAGAAGGACCTTAGTGATATATAGAGAGCTTACGGAAGCTCCCATTACCAACATCCTAGACTATAGTTCCCACTCCAAAATTTCCAGCTAAATGTCTATGTTAATTGAGTGCAAAAATTAATCCACTTCTAGAGTTTAAGCTGTGGCACAGTGGGTAAACATTTTGACTGCAGCAGCTCGGGTGGAGGCAGAGGTATGGGTGTGATCCCCAGCATAGTGCACTGGGTTAAAGGGTCCAGAATTGCCACTACTGCAGTATAGGGCACAGCTGTGACTCAGATTCAGTGCCTGGCCCAGGAACTTCCATATGCTGTGGGTATGGCCATAAAAATAATCCATTTCCAATAAGAGAGGTATGATTATCTATGATAGTGTTTAAATTATGATATGGGCACATAAACTTCATGTATTTTAATGATTCATATGAAATTATTTGTTTTTATATTCTTGTTGAACTATTATTGATTTACAATATTGTCTTACTTTCAGGTAACAGCAAAGTGATTCAGATATATATATATATACAAAATGCAGAATATGGAAAATGCATTTGAAATTAAGAGACCAGATACTTAAAACAATTTCATATATATGTATATATATGTATATATATATATACACACACACACATATATATATACATATATATATATATTTCTTCTCTTACCTTTATGATTTATGTATGTGTGTGTATATATATGTGTATGGGTGTGTGTATATATATATTCACACACACGTACACAAATCATAAAAATAAGAGAAGAAATAAATGAAATGGAGACAAAACAAAATAAGACAATAGAAGAGATCAATGAAACTTAAAGCTGGTTCTTTGAAAACATAAACAAAATTGATAAACTTTTAGCCAGACACATCAACAAAAAAGCAATGTGGGCTCAAATCAATAAAATTGGAAATGAAAAAGGAAAGGCTGGAGCTCCCACTGTGGTTCTGTGGGTTAAGAACGCAACACAGTCTCCATGAGGCTGCAGCTTTGATCCCTGGCCTTGCTCAGCAGGTTAAGGATCTGGCATTGCCTCAAACCGTGTCACAGTTCAGAGGTGCAGGTTGGATCCACTGTTGCTGTGGCTGGCAGCTGCAGCTCCGATTTTATACCTAGCCTGGGAACTTCCGTATGCCACAGGTGTGGACTTAAAAAGAAAAAGTTACAGCTGACATCAGAGAAATACGAAAGCTCATGAAAGACTACTACAAGCAGCTATAGGCCAATAAAATGGACAACCAAGAAGACATGGACACATTCATAGAAAGAAACAACCTTCCAAGACTGAACCAGGAAGAAATAGAAAATATGAATAGACCAATTACAAGTACTGAAATTGAAATTTTGATGAAAAACTTCCAGAAAACAGAAGTCCAAGACCAGATGGCTTCACAGGTGAATTCTATCAAACGTCCACAGAAAAGTTAACATCTATACCTCTGAAAATCTTCCAAAAAATTGCAGAGGAAGGAACACTCCAAAACTCATTCTGCAAGGCCACCATAATCCTGATACCAAAGCCAAAGAAAGGTACCACAAAAAAAAAGAGAGAAAATTACAGGCCAAGTATCACTGATGAACATAGATGCAAGTATCCTCAACAAAATATTAGAAAACCAAATTCAATAATACATTAAAAGGATCATAAATCATAATCAGGAAGGTAAATTAGGGAAATCATCCCATTTACCATAGCAACAAAAAGAATAAAATACCTAGGGAAAAACTACCTAAGGAGACAAAATACCTGTATTCTGAAAGCTACGAGATGGTGATTAAAGAAATCAAAGATTTCATAAAAACAGATGGAAAGATACTCTATGGTCTTGGGCTGGAAGATTCATTATTGTCAAAATGACTGTATCATCGAAGGCAATTTAAAAATTCAGTGCAATCCCTATCAAAATACTAATGACATTTTTCATAGAATTATAACCAAATATTTTAAATTTTGGGTGGAAACACAAGATACCCTGAACAAGCCAAAGCAATCTTGAAAAAGAGAAACAAAACTAGAAAAATCAGACTCTCTGACATCAGACTATATTACAAAGCTACAGTAATGAAAACTGTGTCGTGCTGGTACAGAGACAGAAATATAGATCAGTGGAATAGGATAGATAGCCCAGAAATAAACCCACATACATATGGTCAACTTATCTATGATAAAGGAAACAAGGATATACTGTGGAGAAAAGACAGTCTCTTCAATGAGTGGTGCTAGGAAAACTGAACAGCTTTATGTAAAATAATGATATTAAAACACTCTCTAACACCATACACAAAAATAAACTCAAATGGATTAAATAACTAGACATAAGGCCAGATACTGTAAAACTCATAGAGGAAAACATAGGGAGAACACTCTCTGACATAAATTGCAGCAACAGCTTTTTTGATACACCTCCTAGAGTAATGAAAAAAACCCAAAAATGAACAAATAGGACCTAATTAACCTTAAAAGCTTTTGAGCGGCAAAGGAAACAATGAAAAGAAAACCCACAGGAGAAAATCTTTGCAAATGAAGTGATTGGCAAGGGAGTAATCACCAAAGCATTCAAATGTCACATGAAGCTTTATATTGAAAAAAACTAACAAGTTAATCAAAAATTGGTAAGAAGATCTAAATAGACATTTCATCAGAGAAGACACACCGATGGACAAGAAGTACATGAAAACATGTTCAACATCACTAATTATTAGAGAAACGCATATCAAAACTACAAAGAAGTTATCACCTCATATCAGTCAGAATAGGCATCTTCAAAAATCTGCAAACAGGAGTTCCCATTGTGGCTCAGTGGTAACAAACCTGACTAGTATCCATGAGGATGTGGGTTTGATGCTGGGCCTTGCTCAAAGGGTAAGGATCTGGCACTGCTGTGAGCTGTGGTGTAGATCGCAGACTTGGCTCAGATCTGGTGTTTCTGTTGCTGTGGCTGTGGACATAGGCCGGCAGGTACAGTTCTGATTCAACCCCTAATCTGGGAAATTCCATATGCTGTGGGTGTGGCCCTAAAAAGACAAAAAAACACCTCTACAAACAATAAACATAACTCACTATGTACATATTTACATAACAACCAACCCTCTACATATATGTATATATGTATATGACATAATATTTTATACAGAAAATATGGGATATATTATGCATAATGTATTGCATATTACATATTATGTGTTGGTGTATCCAGAGTGTATATAAATATACGTATATTGGAATGAAAAAATAAGTCTACAAATAACGAGAGGATAACAAAAGATACAAGAGAGGATATGGAAAATTAGAATCCTCGTACACTGTTTGTGGTCAGGTGAATTGGTGCAGTCACTATGGAAAACAGTATGGAATTTCCTCAGAAAATTCAGGATAGAATTACCATATGATCCAGCAACCCAACTCCTAGGCATATATCCAATAAAACTATAATTCAAAAAGATACATGCACCCCTATGTTCATGGCATCACTATTCGCAATAGCTAATACATGGAAACAATGTAAATGTCCCTTGACAGAGGAATGGATGAAGATGTGGTACATATTTATAATGGGATATTAGCCATAAAAAAGAATGAAATAATTCCATTTGCAGCAACATGATGGACCTAGAGATTACCATGCTAAGTGAAGTAAGTCAAACCAAGAAAGACATATCATATGATACCAGTTTTATGTGGACTGTAATAAAAATGATGCAAAAGAACTTATTTACATAACATAAATAGACTCATAGATACTGAAATCAAACCTGTGGTTACTAGAGGGGAAACATGAGGGGGAGGGATAAATTAGAAGGTTGGGATTAATACATATACACTAGTGTCAAAATATTATCAGAATGTGAAGAGAATTATTTACTGGATGATTAAAATATCTGTCAATAGAATTTTTTTTAATTTATAATTATGATTTTTTTTGTTGCTCTAGGACTTCAAATGATTGCTGTTGGTTAAGAGTTGATTAAGATTTTCTTATTTTAGATAATATCGATCACTTGTCCATATATGATTTATTAATTAATATAATTTATTTTCATTTCCTGCTGATTTTTTCATCTGTAGTACAACTTCCAGCATTTAACCTGCATATCACTCTAATGTAATTTTTCATTTTTAATATAAAATTTTATTTATTTATTTTTCTTTTTAGGGCCACACCTGTGGCATATGGAAGTTCCCAGGCTAGGGGTTGAAATGGAGCTGCAGCTATCAGTCAATACCACAGCCACAGCAATGCTGGATCCTAACCACATCTGTGACCTACACCACAGCTTGCAGCAATACTGGATCCTTAACCCATGCCAGACCCTTAACTCATGCCAGGTCCTTAATCCATTGAGCAAGGCCGGGGGTTGAACCTGTTCCCTGATGTACACTGTGTTGGGTTAACCCACTGAGCCACAATGGAAACTCCTAAAATTTTAATTTTGGAAGGCTAGATGGCTTTTCTCCATCTCTACATCTCTCATCAATGTAGAGATGGAGAAAAATGTTAAGTTTCCTATTTACAATGATGATCTGAATAAAATTTCTTATTGAAACTCAATTTTAATGTCAGCAAAGAAATGGTCATAAAAGACAACAGGAATTTGGAGTTCCTGCCGTGGATCAGACTAGGAACCATGAGGTTGTGGGTTCGATCCCTGGCCTTGCTCAGTGGGTTAAGGATCCAGCATTGCCATGAGCTGTGGTGTAGCTTGCAGATGCAGCTCAGATCCCACATTGCTGTGGCTGTGGTGAAGGCTGGCAACTACAGCTCCTGTTAGACCCCTAGCCTGGGAACCTCCATATGCTGTGGGTGCAGCCCTAGATAAGACAAAAAAAAAAAAGGAAAAAGAAAAAAAGAACAAGAATTAGATGTGAGAAAATAAGAAAATGAACAAAATTCTGAAGCAGAAAATAAAACATACCGTTGCATCAGTGAAATCTAATTGAGGCAAATTATATTTCCCAAAATTGGTCAACAGCATTATTTCCAATTCCATATGCCATTTAAGAAATTTGCTATTCCCCCATAAAATGGTGGAATCTAATTCCCCTGCCTTGAAATTTGCGGACCTGTTTCACTGAGGGTATAGAATATGGCAGATATGATGCTTTGTAACTTCTGAGGCTGGGTCATAAAAGCTGATATGGCTTTTGCCCAGTTGTCTTCTTGGGACAACTGGCCACAAAATCGAATTCCTGTATTTTAAGGAGACCTAGATTAAATGGTCAGGCCATGTGTAGGTGTTCTATTTGCCACTCCCATGGTAAGGTTTCAGGTGACAGCCAGCATCAACTGGCAAATATATGAATGTGTAAGTCTTAAGGATAGAACAGTCAATAACCATGCCCCAGTGGATGCCAAATGAAGCTCAGATCAGCTATTTTAATTAGGCCTTCACCAAATTAGAAAATCATAATCAAAATTAATATGACTTGTTTTAAGTCACCAAATTTTAGGGTAGTTTTTAGGGAGCACAATCAACTTTGTTAATTAGAAGTAGGGTCCTATCATAATAAAATATAAAATATGTTGCTTGGGGGCCAGGAAGCAGGTGGAAGCTGAAAGGACTTTAGGAAGGTGTTAGGGAAAGATTAGAGTCTTGAAGAGATTATTAACAGATTGTTGATGGCACTCAGGAAGGCTGTTAGTGATGGCTTAAAAGATACAAGAAAATATTATTGAAAGCTGTTACACAGTGGCAAAAATTATAACCACACTTTGCCTTTGACAATGTGGAAGCTAGAAAATATACGTAATGAGCTGGGTGATCTAGCTAAAAAGATTTCTAGGCAGACTACTGACATTTCCACCCAGTTCTGTCTGACTGATTTTGATAAAATGGGAGAGAAAAGAAATGAGTTTAAAAGTATTGTTTAGTTTTCAGGTGAGTTTTAAAGGAACTATAAATTGTCAGATCTTGTGGAGTTCAAAAATGAAAACATTTCATATTACTGGTCTCTCCAAGATTCTTAAATAAGAATGGAATTCAGAGCAAATATCAAATCCAAGTTGGGGATATGGCGCCATTTTTAATACCTCTGAAAAGGTAAAGATTGACTAAGAGATTCACTCAGTCAAGTCCTCAAATAATCTTAAGAGAATAATTCGCAAATATTTTCCGTTAAACAACAGGGTTCAAACTCCTAAGAGCACAGTTTATCAGAAGTCTTACAAGGAGCCAAAGATGGAAGACGACTTACCTAAAAAGATTATTGGGCATGAGTTTTGTTAGGTGAACAACCGTAAGAATCATATTTAAAAAACACTGAATATTTGGAGTTCCTATCATGAAGCAGCGGAAACAAATCCGACTAGGAACCATGAGGTTGCGGGTTTGATCCCTGGCATCACTTAGTGAGTAATGATCCAGCGTTGCTGTGAGCTGTGGTGTAGGCTGCAGATGTGGCTCAGTTCTGGTGTTTCTATGGCTCTGGTGTAGGCCGGCAGCAACAGCTCCAATTAGACCCCTAGCCTGGGAACCTCCATATGCCGCGTGTGCGGCCCCAAAAAGACAAAACAAAACAAAACAAAACAAAAAAAACACTGAATTTTTAAGGAGATTTTTTGGTTGGAAGTACTGCAGCCTTGGGTTAAAATGGACAGTGACAGGACAAATGAAAATGAAAAAAAAAAAATGAAAAGTGACGTTTGCATTACTGAACCACTAGGCGATAGAGCAAGCTAATAAAACTCAAGGGCAAACGATAGCCATTCTTTATGGAAAAGAAAGGATGACTCAGAAGGTAAAACCAGGAGCCTAAAGGTCAGAACAAGAACCTACGGACATTCCTAAACAGTAGTACCAAGCCCTAATAGTACCAAGCCCTAATAAATGAACTGGGATATGTGTCTGGATAGATTTAAGAATTACTATGGAACAGTACATTCAGTGTGCTTTCCACCTCCCCTGTCCTGGTAATTTACAGCACAAATTGCTAGCCATGTGAGGGAACACATCTTGGAAGTGGATTCTCAGCCCAAACTAACCCTTTTTAGCAGATAGTGTGTGTACCTCAGAAATTAGCTAAAAATCTATGGATGCTCGAATACCTTATATAAAATAGGATAAAATTTGCATGTAACCTACACAATCCTCCCATGTATTTTAAATAATTTCCATATTACTTATAAAACCTAATGTAATATAAATGCTATGTAAATAGTTGTAAATACAATGTAAATTCTATGTAAATGATTGCTGGTATCCAGAAAATGCAAGTCTTGCTTTTTTGGAACTTTCTGGAATTTCTTTACAGAATATTTTCTGTCCAAGGTTGGTTGACTCCACAAACGCAAAACCCCAGCATATAGAGGACTAATCACTGACTCTCTTTAGGGGAATGTAAATAATCTCAGTGAAAAATTTTTCTTTTTTTCCATCATTGATCAGGTAAGAGAGGGGTACACTGGAGAAGACGGAAAACCATGTACATTTTGCTGGCACATGCTTAATGTGAATGCGTTCTTGTAACAGAAACTGATAAATAATAACACATTACACACAACTTGCCATTTTATCACAATAAAGATTTTTTTTTGTTAGTGCAATGAGGCTATAGTTTTTTTTTAAAGTTATCCTGTCTCTTTTTTTGTATTTTCCTTACAGACCACAATATTCTACTATTAAAAAAAAAATGATTGATGAGGGATTATTGAGAATGGTGATTAGAATTGGGAAGGGGGTAGAATTCCTTCAGACTGCATTCTCTTGCCTACTTGCCACGCTTTTGATTGTTCAAAAAAAAAATGACACTAAGCACAGCATCCCTATCAATGTTGCAGAAAGATAGCTCTTTTCTGAGCTTCGCTTTTAGTTAATCAAAGCAGAGCTGCCTCAAATACATCTAATTACAGCAGTTAATTAAAGTTCTTACCTTACCTGCGTTGTCAAGGACACAGAACTTCTAATGGGAACAAATCTAGATATAAAGGCTTGCTGTCAATTAACCCTGATGGTTTGCAAAAATAATGAAGACGAATGAGGGTTGAGTTACAGCTTTGTACAATAACCAGTACAGTAATTCAGCACCTCTCTGTTTTCCTGGATCCTACCCAAGAGTTTTGGAGAAGAAAGACAAGAAGATTTTCTGGGTAATAGGATCTTAAGACTATCAATGGATAATGGTATCTCTATCAACTCTGTGCTAGTACTTACCTCTAACAAAGGATGAGACTGCTACAAAAACAAGCCCTTCAATCTGGGAACATAACAACTATTCAGTTTCTTGTCACAGCTTCTATTAGTAGAATACAGGCCCCCAAATGAGGCAGAAATGTGACTCTGCTGCTGTGGGCAGAGATTTATGCTCAGTCCTGTCTTAGCAAAGGGGCCTTTCCTCATGAACCTGACTTTCATAGGCTGAAAATATTTTGAGAATTTCTTTTTCTATGCTTTTTTAAACACAGTTTTTCTCATCTGATAAAGAAATAACTGAAATCAATTGTGGGAGAGCAGAGCTGATGCATGGGGAATTGCTAAATATTTCCGAAAAAAAAGAAAAAAAACCTTTTCATCCTTAGAATATCCTGCCTGAAAGGATTATTTTTGATCCAAAAATAATGCAAATATAGGTATTTTTTGGAATGTTGTTGCTTCTATAGCCTCTCAAACTTTCCACTTGATGCTGAAGGTAATCTGCATACCTGTCTTCTCTCCTAGATTGTAAAGTCACTGAGACTATATTATAGACAGATTCCAGAGCCTTTGTGGGTAGCAAAATGTAGATGCTCAATCTGTGTCTTGATCTGAACTGAACTTGAACTTTGCGTTAATTACATTAAACTCTCATTCTATTGATTATAATGAATGCTAACCATCCCATTGGGAGCAAACCTTTCCACTTTTGTGTGTGCGTGCATATGTGTGTATGTGTGTGTGTTGTTCTATTTCCCATTTTCTCACTTGTATCAGACAGAGGAAAATGCAGTAGTAAATTGTGATGGTTAGTTTTACTTATCAACTAGGCGAGGCTACATTACCCAGGTTTTTAATCAAATAATAACCTAGATGTTGTTGTGAGGATAATTTGTAGATATGGTTGAGATTAGCAATCAATCAACTTTAACTGAAGGAGATTATCCTTGATAATCTGAGTGAGACCTCATCATAACGAGTAAAGGCCTTAAGAGCATAAACATAGGATTCCTAGAGAAGAAATTTCTGCTTTAAGACTATGGCATTAAATCCTGCCTTTGTTTCCAGCCTTCTGGCATGTTCTAGAATTCAGCCTCCTCAGACCCAACCTTGGGTCCCAAGAGCCAATTCCTTAGAATAAATCTGTATGTGCATGTGTGTGTTTCTGGACAGCTCTGACAGGTATGTATTCCTGACCGATACATATGTTCGGGATATGTGGAACTTAATAATAATTTCAGGAATACCATGGATTTTTCTGTTTCCGTGTTTGCTTTCTTTGTTTTATGTTTTAGTGCTACACCTTTTGCAGTCACTAATAGAAATGCAGGCATGTACTTTTAAAAGACCTACTTAAGTATTTTAAATGAGATGTGTGAAAACCCCATAAATTATACACCTTGCCATATTAATTAGGAAATTTTTCATGCTTATTGTTAAATATTAAGTTGGGTTTACTTAGACTATGCTTTTTAAAACAGTTATCTTTGATTCATTACAACTTAATGCAGATGTTGCAGAGAGTCTTGAAAGACTATTTTGTTTGAGAGTTCTTTTGTATCCTAACAGAAAAGATTTTTTTCCCCAAATTAATCTGGGCAAATAAACTGGAATAAACTCACACAGCATTTGTAAATCTAAGTACATAGATTTTAAGTTATAATTTTCAACCTGCATGAAAGAATCTTAGCACTTTAAATAACATATCAATATATCAAGGGAATTCTATTTCATCTCTATTCCAAGTTTAATGGATTGATAGAAAAATAGTGGCTTACTGAATTCTGGAGATTAATCCAGCATTAGTTGGAAATGATCAATATATCTGGTGTAGATATGGCTAGGAAATTAAGATATTTGTCAGCACTGATGAAAGCTATACAAATTTAATCATCAAAATAATTTAATAATTTTTCTAAATTATCTAAATATGTTACATCATTGTCCAAATTGAAACATTCAAGATTACAAATACTGTAACATTTAAAAAATAAATTCTAGTATCTTGCTAGTCTTTACATTAAAAAAAAGGGAGAAATGTATTTTATAAAACCAAGGTTATAGAATTTGGCCTTTTATTAACAACACTGCTTTCAATGCCTTTACTCTGATTAAGACATAGTTTGACGTAAATCCCTATACACATTCACTGTGATCTTTAGTACTGAAAGTCATTAGACCAAAACAAAAGTAGTAATATACAAATGATATTGGAAAGGTATATATTGTAAGACCATATAAAATGCATATGTAAACCTGGAGAGTGTGTGTTTTTGTGTACATATACATGTATGATAGATTAATATTTTTGAAGACAATTGTAGCTAAAGTGCAGATTCTAAAGAGATGAAGCCACCTAGATAGCACCTTCGATGACACTATAAAACAGTACATCTTCAGCAGGGTACAAAATATAATGTCCGTATTGTTACTATTTTAATTTATATTGATTTATTTTCGTGAAAGATAGACATGGAGTAAAATGGGTAAGGAAACGTAAATATTCCTTAAAGTGCTACTTTTATCAGGTCGGTTCTACCAGTGTATGATTTGGCTGGTTTCTTATTACACAGTGACTTAAGTTCAAACCCTTCTGAAACCTTCTAATAATCTTTTAGGCTCCCAATAGTTTGCCCAACGCAGTTTCCTCCTAATGCACAATAATATTCTTCCCCCCTTTTTTCTCATTAACTGCTTTTTTATTCTAAAATTTTCAAAGTTTTATTGAAGTATAGTTGATTTACAAGTTTGTGATAATTTCTGCTGTACAACAAAGTGATTCAGTCATACATATGCACATATGCATTCTCTCTCAGATTCTGTTCCTACACAGATGATCACAGAACACTGGGTAGAGCTCTCTGTGCTGTACAGCAGGTCCTCGTTGGCCAGTCATTCCGTATACCTCAGCGTGCCTATGCCAGTCCCAAATCCCCAGTCCATCCCTCCCCATACCCAGTCTGTCCCCTTTGGTACTCATAAGTTTTTCAAAATCTGTGAATCTGTTTCTGTTCTGCAAATAAATTCATTTGCATCCTTTTTTTTTTTAGATTCCACTTATAAGTGATATTTGTTATATAGTGTTTGTCTTTCACTGTCTGACTGTCCTTTTTAGACAGATTCATCACCCTGTTCTTGAATTTTCTTTTTAACTTTTACTCTGCTTATGAAGACATTATTCTCTACTCTCTCACCATTCATATCTCTCCATATCATCTTTGTTCTTCAAGGCCCAGCCCTAAATCTCACCTAGATATAAAGCACACAGTCAGTAAATAATTGTTGATTGATTACATATTTGATGTAAAAACTATAAGATAAAATGACCCCAGGCCGTAAACTTTAGGCAAGTAAGCGATGGGTGACAAGGTATATATTGCATGTGAGTCGATCATAAAATATGACGTAAAAACCTATCACAAATATTAGGTATCTTATGTGCTCTGTGGATGATATTGTGTATCTCATAAAAAATAACAAGACTAATAATGGTCTAATAATTTTTAAAATAGGGAAAGCTGCAGTTTCATAATGAAAATGTTAATAGAGAATGTCCATATTTAGCCAACTATTTCCTCTGGAGAGTTTCAATTTATATGTTTCATCTTTAATCTTTTTCATGTTATGGCCCCACGGTGGCAATTGAGCTCATTGAGGACAGGAACTTTGCCTGTCTTGTTCATCACTGGATTCTAAATACCTAGCAGAGTGCCCAACCATGTTAAATACTCAACAAATATTTGATAAATAAATACATACATAATTATATTTTATTTTCTATATATCGTTATGTTCTCAGATATGGCATATTTCCCTTACATTTATATCTTCCCCATGGCATATCTACTTCTCTATCACCCACAGATTGGAATTTATCTTTGATTTTGCCTAAGTTGGAAAATGTTCATTGCCCTTGTTCTGCTATTCTCATTCTTTCTGGTTTTAATCTTACTGTTTCTATAAACAATAAAATAATTCATTCTTTTCTTCCATCCATTCAAACCCTGTACTTCCATCAAAGCCCAACCTGAGTCTTACCCCTCTGAAACCTTCAAAAATTAATTCACCAAATGTCAATCTTTACCTTGTGTTTTAAATCTTCCTTTTTTATGACACCCTATTTTGTGTTTATACATTGCCTTATAATTCTTTGGTAATTTTATGTATTATTTCCTACCAACTAAAAATAGTGTCCTCCATTGTCATACTGTTTATTTTATTCACAATAATTACAAAAGATATAGTACGTATGCAATAAATTGTGCTTGAATTAAAATGGAGTAGACTTTGGTCAAGAAATGCTGCTACATCATAATTTTTGGAAAACGATATCCACTAAGTTGTGTTTGGTGACTGTGTAAAGTGACATAAAGTTTGCACATGAAGTGAACATAACTTTTGCAATAAAAATTGAACAAAATGGTTTCAATATTATGAACAAAAAAAGACATGGTTAGTTAATTTGAAAATGTTAGCTAGAATCAGACATTCTTAATCGCTTAGAGAAACCTGAGAGAGTGGTTAAAATAAAATAAATATGAGATATAGATATTTATAGTAGAAAAGATGTAAAAATAAAAGGACTGGTCATTTTATCAAGGAACATCTGACATAGAGGATTATCAGTGGATTGATCTCAGAATCCCTGTATATTACAAAAAAATGAAAACTCCAATGAATTTTTGTTCACATGAGTTGTATTTATTACTATATTACACATTAGAAATAAAATAAGCATTTAAAAATATTCATTAATTAATTTTAAAATAGCAGTACTAAACTTACTTTACATTAAAATCAATATTTTTGGGAAAAATAACTATTCTGTAAAATTTTTAAATTAGATTTTTTTTACTTTAGATTTTCCAATATCTTTAGCAGCTAAATTATTATATATGCTTCTGTGCTCGATCTGTTGTAATATCACAAATCATAGCTCTGGAAAATTCACTGTACATTTGTGAGAAAAAGAACAAAAAAGCAAATAACCTAATAGTATTACGATGAAAAGAGTTTTATCAGGGCCACACTTTGAGAATCACTGACTATAATGCCTGGATTTAGATGCTAAATCCAGTCAGCCATGCTGAAACTGGCCTGTCATGGTTACCAATTCAGAAACTGCCCCCTTCTCTGAACCTGACCTACATAAATATATTTTTAAATTTAAGTAAAATTTATATTGGATATAAGTTTGATCACAACTTTTTTTTTTTGGCTTTTTAGGGCCGCATCCACGACATGTGGAGGTTCCCAGGCTAGGGTTCAAATCGGAGCTACAGCTGCCAGCCTACGCTACAGCCACAGTAATGCAGGATCCAAACCACGTGCCACTTTTTTGCACTTGCACTTTTTTTTTTTTTTGCAGGTGCTGAAACAGTGGTGACATCCTATAAAACTCTTAAGTTCACTGAGGAGTAGTAGTTTCCTGTTTTCTAATGGGAGCAGAAATAGTAAGTCAACATGCTTTAAAGAATCCTTAGTTCAATTAAAACATACCATGTTTTAATTTCTTCTTGGAGATGCCGACCCTATCTCATGAAAGGAGCACAGAGGTATTATTATAGTCTGTTAGAGTCATAGTCTCAAGACCTCAAAGACAAAATCATGGAAATGACTTAAATACATTATATGCTAATTTAAGTGGCCATTCTTTCAAAGTATTGGCTAACTTCCTATAAATAAGAGGGTTTAAAAGATGACCTCCAAACCAAATCATTTCAGTTTCATAGTTGACAGATTTTGTGAAATTAAATTAAGTAATAGAGACTTTCAATACAAAGAAGAACTCAACCTATTGAGAGTTTATATAACTCAACCTACAGAGTTTATATAACAAGAAATCAATATTTGCTGGAACTGTTTAAGGAAGAAAATGTGCATAAGACACTCATTTATTTTGCCTTCTGATAATTAAGAATACCAATTTCCTGCTGTGGTTCAGTGGGTTAAGAACCCCCCATAGTGTATGTAAGGATGTGCGTTCGAACCTTGGCCTTGCTCAGTGGGTTAAGGATCTGGCATTTCTGCAAGCTACGGCATAGGTCTCAGATGTGGATTGGGAACCAACGTTGCTGTGACTGTGGCATAAGAAGGCAGCTGCAGCTTTGATTCGACCCGTAGCCCGAGTACATCCATATGCCATAGGTGTGGTCCTAAAAAAAAGAAAAAAAGAAAACAAATTAAGAATACCATACATGTTACAGATTTTTCTATGGTATTATCTTTATAAATAAGTATAAAGATTGCAGTTCAATAACAAATGTTTATGGATATATTCCTAATAGTGTGATATCAAGGGCACATAGTACAGCACTATCTTGGTGTCATGAAGAACCTGTCAATAAACAAAGCTATATCTAGTAGTTCAGGCATGTTTTTATCTAGTAATTCATCTGGGATTTAATGAGTTTTGAATCTAAAGATGGATTCAATAGGAACTTTCCATTTTGAACTCTCAAAAGCAGTTCCTAAACCTTTGTTTACTGCCTAGGATGTAAACTGGAAAGAGTATCTTAACCATTTAACAAAATAATGGTGGAGAATGTGAATTCACAAATTTTCTTAAGCCCATCAGAGAACTGAGGTTACAAGTCAAATAGCTAACAATAAATATAAAGAAATACAGATGTATCAAAGGAGAGACATGCTATGAGCACTTGTTTACCTGGGACACTATACAAGTGGGTAAGATTTCCTTCACTTAATTTTTTTAACAAATTTCTAATGGGGCTAGCTTTGAGAAAATAAAAGCCCTAAAAACTGCAAACACAAGGGAAATTCCACCCCACTCTACAGTAACAGGCAGAGGTTGGCTACTTCTGATAGAGGGACACAAGCATGGAGAAACTCTTTGAGGTACATGCACAGAGGGAAGACTTAGATCTAGGAGTGAAGTAAACACTGAGAAAAATCCTTGCCCAAACCAGCCTTCTCTCTAAACATGAAATAACATAGAGTAATTTAAAGCCGGTCAGACACAATGGGTAACCATGGCAACAACAAAAACCATATCTGGCTGGAATAGCTGTATCAGTTTCAGACAAAGGCTTCAAAACAAGGAATATTACCAGGGATAAAAGAAGAACACAATTTAATAGCAAAGGGTCAATTTTCTGAGATGATACAAGTATACTAAATGTATTTGCAAACAATAAGAGAACTTTGAAATATAAGATGCAAACTCTGATAGAACTGATGAGAGAAATAGATAACTCTATAAATGTAGTCAGAAAATTTAACACTCTATCTCAGTAAATTATAATACAAATGATCAGAAAATCAGTAAAATAGGGACAACCTAAGCAACATTAATGACCAGTTTGACCTAATTAACAATTACAGAACATTCTTCCCAACACCAGAAGATATGTATTTATTTCAAGTGTATGTAAAACATTTGGTAAGATAGATAATATTTTGGGCATAAAATAAACAATAAGGTTATAGAAATTGAAATTATACGAAGTTATATATTTGATTTGTGTGCTCATGATTTACAAGCTATCCTTTGGGTGTGTACACAATAAACTTTTACTAATTACTACAAAAAATGAAAATAGAGAAACAACAGAGAAAATTAATGAAACCAAAACCCGATTCATTGTAAAGATCAATATACTTCATAAATTTCTAGTCAGACTGACAAAAGCAGAAACAGGGAAATTACATATCATAGATGTAGGGAATGAAGGAGGAGACATCACTATAGACCCTATGGGCATTGAAGGGATAATCTAGGAATACTGTGAAAAATATTGTGCCCGTGGATTCAACAACTTAGACAAAATGCACTAACTGCTTGAAAGACACAGATTGTACTATATTCATTAAAGAAAATCAACTGAAAATTGAAAACTTTCTAGTAGCCAGATAAAGAAAATTCCAAGTAAAATGACTTCACTAATTAATTGAAATAAAGCAAGAAAAAGAAATAAAAGGCATTCAGATATTAAATGACAAAATGTAACTGTCTCTATTGTCACATACTTGACTGCATAGAAAATCTCCCCAAATCCACTAAAATCCTGCTAGCACTAATAAAGGAAGATTGATAAGGCCACAGTATACATGGTCAATAGTCAAAAGAAGTTACTTATTTCTCCCTCAAGACAGATATTTATGCATTTCCTAAATAATTTTATATGGAAAAGAACTTTATTTGCCCTTTAAAATATTGTATTCCTCTCCTAAGCTTCCAAGTAAATGTCAGCATCTCACCATAACATGAGGACATGAGTTTTAATTCCCACATTTAACCTATTAACAAGTCCATAGTTCTACCTTCAAAGCAGTCTATCCTTTCTTTTTCAATTTCCACTGTAACCACACCACTCTAAGTCACACATTTATCAAAACAGTCTTTATAGACCCTTTGAGCTCTTCAAGAGACAATTTCAGGAGTCTGCTATGTTAAAATTATTTTAATAATATTATTGAGATGTTACTTGACTTTTTGGTTCACATTTTAAGATATAGCAAAAGTAATGGTGAGTAAAACTCAAAACTTGTTTTTGCAATTCATAAAAACATTTGTGATTAGAGGTAATAATGAGATTAATTAATATCATGCTAAAAATTGTGTCAACATTTGAAGGATGCGTAAAACTCAGTGAGCTATTATTTTCCAAATGACCAGTGTACGATAGCACAGTATAATGCACGGGTAAAAATCTATTCAAAGTGCAAGATAGACCAGTGGATTTTAATGAAATAGAATAGAAAATCTCATTGGTATAGTTTCAGATTCCATATTACAACTAAATTTAAGGAACTACATTAAGGTTTTGGCATTGTAACAAAGAAAAATATCCACAATTATCTGAAAAACTATTAAAATTGTCCTCCCTCCCCTAGCCTGGGATCCTCCACATGCCACGGGTGTGGCCCTAAAATGACAAAAGACAAAAAAAAAAATTCTTCTTCCTCTCCACTGAAAAATGTCAACAAATATGGTACATTGCAATAGCTGCATGTAGAAATATGTATGAGGATTCTATTATGGAAGGTATGAAAAATATAAATAATACCAATTCCCAGCAATTTTGTTTTTATAAGATATATAATTTTTTTTTCCTTTTTCAGTCCACACCTGCAGCAATATGGAAATTCCCAGGCTAGGCATTGAATCAAAGCTGTAGCTTCCAGTCTATGCCACAGCCACAGCAACACTGGATCCTTAACACGCTGAGCATGGCCAGGTATCGAACCTACATCCTTTTGGATACTAGTTGGGTTTGTAACCTGATAAGCCAATATAGGAACTACAAAACATAGACTTTTAAAGTAAAAACATTTATGGTAGTATTATTATGGGATTATTGTTATTTCTGAAATAAATAGATATTTATAAATTTCAAAGATCTTATATATGTATATATAAAATCCACTTCCTGAAAAATTTTGAAGTACTCATTTTTTAAGAGTATTGAGGTCCTAAATCCAAAGGATTTAAGGGCTGATCTCATAGTGAAATCCATCTCCGCATGTATTTGTGAACACTGTTTAATGATCTTTCATCATCTTATGACAATGGGTAAAAAAATATATTTTTATACTTATGTAATATATATATATTTATTATTTATATTATATTTAACCACAAATCAGTTCTCCAAGTTCATGAGTTTCTTCGCTATGGAAACGTTCGTTTGTGCTGTATATTAGATTCCAAATATGTGATATCATATGGTATTTGTCTTTCTCTTTCTGACTTACTTCACGTAGTATGAGAGTCTCTTGTTCCATCCATGTTGCTGAAAATGACATTATTTTGTTCCTTTTATAGCTGAATAGTATTCCATTGTCTATATATACACCTTCTTAATCCATTCATCTGTCAATGGACATGTAGGTTGTTTCCACATATTGGCTATTGTGAATAGTGCTGCAATGAACATACAGGTGCATGTGTCTTTTTCAGGGAAAAGTTTCATCTGGATATATGCCCAAGTGTAGGATTGCTGGGTCATGTGGTAATTCTAATTTAGTTTTATGAGATACCTTCATACTGTTTTCCATAGTGGTAATACCAATTTACATTTCCACCAACAGTGTAATAGGGTTCCCCTTTCTCCACACCCTCTTCAGCATTGTTATTTGTTGACTTATTAATGATGGCCATTCTGACAGGTGTGCGGTGGTATCTCAGAATAGTTTTGATTTGCATTTCTCTAATAATCAGTGATGTTGGGCATTATTTCATGAGCTTGTTGGCCATCTGTATATCTTCTTTGGAGAAATGTCTGTTCAGGTCTTTTGCCCATTTATCAATTGGGTTGTTGGGGCTTTTTGCTGTTGAGTAGTACAAGTTCTTTGTATACTTTAGAGATTAAGCCCTTGTCAATTCCATCGTTTGAAACTATTTTCTCCCATTCTGTGAGTTTTCCTTTTTTTTTTTTATGCTTTCCTTTGCAAAAGCTTGTCAGTTTGGTTAGGTCCCATTGGTTTATTTTTGCTTTTATCTCTGTTGCCTTTGGAGACTGATCTAAGAAAACATTTGTATAGTTGACATCAGAGAATATTTTGCCTATGTTCTCTTCTAGGTGTTTGATGGTGTCTTGTCTTATGTTTAAGTCTTTAAGCCATTTTGAGTTTATTTTTGTGCATGGTGTGAGGGTGTATTCTAGTTTCACTGATTTACATGTGGCTGTCCAGTTTTCCCAGAACCACTTGCAAGCAAAAGCTTGTAAGTTTGATCAAGTCTTTTTCATTCCACTTTGAAAAGTTTTAGTTTGTTTTGTTCATTGGATTATTGTCTACTTCCTATACTACAATGTATATTTTCAAGAAGGAGGTATTTTGTAAATCCTTTTTATTAAATATGACTCATTAAACAATTATGGAATAACTTAATTGGTAAATTAATGAATTAAACTTAAATTTGGGAACAGTATATTTAAGTTATGAAAGCACATCTTCTTTTAAACATATTTACCTTGTACAAGTCACTTAAGGCTCCAGGTTTTCAACTATAAAATATAAATAAAATAAGTTTCTTCCAAATTTTCATGAACATTTAATTAAATAATTACGTGTTTTAAAATGTTTATTGGAACAAAGTGTTATTTGAGTTGGATGAGTTAGAATACCAAACAATAATATGTTATTATTCAGAGTGCAAAGAACTTGAGGAATATATATGGCTAATATTAAAAATTCATATAAATTAGAAAATCATAGCTTTTCCATGAACTTCAAAATGATAAATGGCTATAGAAAGAACTGATTAATATAAAAGGAGTTTATTTAAACAATGGTTTTCCAGTAGTTACTGGTCCACACCTGTCATAATTTAGCTTTTCAAAGAGTAACTATTCTGTATTCCAACCTTCTTTTTAAAATGAAAATGTACATTTTTGACCTATCCTACAACTCATAATAAACAATAATGTAACAATTACTATAAATGCAGAGGAAAGGACTCTTGATAAATATTAAATACTCCATTATGCCCTGTAAGCATAACAGAGAAAATCGGAATATCTGCAGTTCTTTTAAGGTTTCCTTTGAAAAAAAAAGTCTCAAAAAGGCATTGTTGACTTAGCATTCTGTAATGACAATTATTAATTATTAATTTACACCCTCACCAAAAATGTCTCAGTATTACATTCCTTTCCTATTCAGGAAAGCAATTTGAAATTCTTATTTCAGTGCTCTAAAGAAATGGGAGACTTACAAGATTACACAAATTGAAAGAGAGCTTAAAATCCATCCGTGAGATGGATTCCTACCTGGGATTCCTTGGCCTCTAAAAGATCTCTAACTCATCTTTGAAATGCCTTAACATAACAAATTCCCCCAAAGAAGCAGACATTTATATCCACAGGAAGCCAATTAAAATATTGATTCTTCTTTTTTTTATAGCTGCTCCTTGGCTTATGGTAATTCCTGGGCTAGGGGTGGAATCCGAGCTACTGCTGCCAGCTATGCCATAGCCACAGCAAGGCCAAATCCAAACGGTGTCTGCAACATACACCACAGCTCATGCTGAATCCTTAACCCACTGGATGAGGCTGGGGATCAAACTCACAACCTCGTGGATAATAGTTGGGTTTCTGCTGAGCCACAATGGGAACTCCTTGATTCCCTCTATTTCGTTACAGTGTATCAACTGAGTCTGAATTTATGTCATGTAGTACTTATACTTAAAATATAAAAGTAAATAAATTGTGTCTAAATACATGGTGAATAAAATTTTTTTTCAAAATATCAAGTTCACATTAAGGGCATCAACAAATAGTTCTAGGAAGTCAACTGGAGACAAATTATCTAATTTACTTCTCTGTTTTTGCAAATAAAGTATCAAAAACCCAAAGTGCAAATAAGTGGCCCGAGGTAATTCAGTTTTTTATTGCCATGTATATAAATGCTAATACTATAACATGAATCTGGAGCATATTTTGTCCATTAACATGAAGCATCACTTGTGGTGCTATGCTTGATTTGACAAAGATGCAGATCAAATCACATTTCTTCCTAGCCACAGTTAGGTAGAAAACCCAAATGGCTACTTGGTATTTTGTACTATATGAGAAAGGATTCTATTTTCCAAAGCAAAAATCAGAGTAAATAGCTGACAAAAATAAAGGCAATTAAATGATATTTATGAGGTCAGTGTTTGAAACTAAAATGTATAATTATTAGAATATGGATTTAACTAATATTTTAATCTTAAAATCACCATTGTCTTTATATCTGTGAATCAGTCTAAAATATTTTTAATCTGTCACCTTGAATTACCCTGAACAGTTTCCCTTTAACAGAAAAAAAAAAGCGATTGATTGAAAGCTGTAGTAAACATTTTCAGAAATAATTTATGAATTGCAAGAGCTTAGGCTTGGGGGTCAGATATGTCTGAATTTGTACCTAAATTCTACCATTAACTACTAATGAGCTCTTATTCAAATTAATAGCCTCAACTTCCTCATTTGTAGAATGGGGATAATAGCACCTAATTAATGAGGGTACTGAGAGAATTGATTAATATGTTTTTTACCAATGAATGGCAAGCATTATGAGAGTGTAAAAATAGCCTCAGTTACTTGCCTTTTAAAAATATTTATTGAATTAATAGGATAAATAAATGAATAAAAACACGCATAACAAAATAATCACATGTAAACTGAGTGCCTTGAATAGAATGGCAGTTCTTTTTTATTTATTATAAATGCAATTAGAATTCATAATAAAATGTTAGATATTACTGGCCATGAGATCTTATTTATTTATGTTCTCTATAGTGAAATTGAATATGTCTAATGGAAACATTCCTTAGAAAGTTTTCTCATAAAATATCTAGGGTTCTAGAAGTTATTTAAATCTAGTAAACAAACAAACAAACTCTATCTCCATAATTTCCAAGACACATATTCAGTGACGTGCTGGTTCAAATTCTTCAAGATAAAAAGTTCTCATTCATAGTATTTACCCTTTTCTGTGGTATATATATATAACTTAATTCAATCCTAATTTTTCAATTTCATACCACATACATAAACAATTATATTTTTGTAAGTTAAAAAAAGGAGCCTAGAGGATGTGATTTGGACTATTTACCAGGATAAAATTAGTTTCAAACCATGTTATCTGATTTCAAAAATCTGAGGCCTTCTTTTATTTATTAGGTGAAAATAGGTGATATGCTTACCTCTGACTTTTTTTGATATCCTTAAATATAAAATGAGGTAGTCATATCAACTTACATGTAAACACTGATTGATAACAATGGGAATAGACACAGTATCCCAACTGTTGAAGATAATACTATATCTTACTAATTTGTATATTGTAATGATTTTGAAGGTGACATACTTATTGATCCCCCTACTGTATGCTAAGCACAAATGTTCAAATATGAAGATTATTAAACATGATCTCATAAACCATTACTCTCTGATTCCTATTGGTGTTCTAGGCTCATTTTCTCTGCCTTTATATGATGTAATTTTGAGTCCTGGATTTTAGTTCTGGGTTTGTTACATTAGATATGGTCCAGTTAGTCTATGTAGGTCTTAATATGTAATTTCCAGAAATGAATAAAACATTTCAGATAAGATTTAACTAGAGTAGTTTTAAAAAGACTATGTTACCACTGCCTTTGTTCTTGATGAAGGATTTTCAGAACTCTAACTCTTGAATCACATCATTAAGATTGCAAATTAGAAACTATAGACCATCCTTCCTCCACAGAAACATGGAGTTTACAACAATATATGGACCAAAACACTTCTGTGAAAACTTATCAATGAGGTAAGAAGCTACAGCATCCAATCCATTGTAACACCAAGAAGGGATTCAGCGAGAGAAGCAGGAAAATTAATAGCAGTTGTCATACCAGCCTATAACCCTTCTCCCTACATGGGGTAAATCAACCAAGAGGAAACCCCTCATACCTCATCAAACAGCCAAAAACTGTTATAAGAAACAAAGAAAGCCATTATATAATAATAAAAGACCAATTCAATGAGAAGATATAACAGTAAGTATTTATGCATCAGACCTCAGATCTCCTAAACATACAAAGTATATTTTGACAGAACTGAAGGGAGAAACAGATAGCAATACCATAATAGCAGGAAGCTTCAATATTCTGCTTTTAATAATGGACAGAACAACCAGACAAAAGATCAGTAAGAAGAGAGAACTTGAACGATACTATAGACCCATTGGACCCAAGAGATGTATTCAGAATATTCCATACAAAAGCAATAGAATATGCATTCTTTGCAGGTGCACATGGAATAATACTCATGATAGACCAACTGGCAGGCCACAAAACAAGTCTAAAAAATTCTAAAAGGCTGAAATCATACAAAGTATCTTTTCCATTCAAAACATAATGAAACTAAAATTGATAGCATAAGAACAACTGAAGAGTCCACATATATACAGAAACTTAAAAATATACTGTTAAATAAATAGTTGGTCAAAGAAGTCACAAGGAAATTAGAAATTACCCTGAAACAAATTAAAATGAATAATCAATATACCTAAACATGGGATGCAGCAAAAGCAGTTCTAAGAAGGATGTTTATAGCCATAAAACATACATTTTTTAAGATTAGTAAATCAATAATTCAAACTTATACCTTAAGAAATTAGAAAAAGATGAACAAAAATCCAAATGCAGCAGAAGCAAGGAAATAAAAAAGAAAAGAGAAAGATAAATAGAATAAAGAATAGGAAAATAATTTTAAAAGATCAAGAATCTAAGAGTTGGTTTTTTGAAAAGATCAATAAAAGTGGCAAACACTTAGACTAAGAAAAAAGAAAACTGAAATAGCTAAAATCAGACATATAAGAAAAATCATTATATATAATGTCACAGAAATAAAAAAGATTATAAGTAAACTCTGTGAAACAACTGTATGCCAACATATTAAATAACCTAGAAGAAATGGAAAAACCCATAGAACACACATCCCACCAAAACTGAATTATATATAAGTAGAAAAGCTGAACTTATTTCAATAATGAGTAAGGTGACTGCATTAATAACAAAAATCTCCCAACAAAGAAAAGCCTGGGACTAGATAGCCTCAATGAAGAATTCTACCATATACCAAAGAAGAATTAGCATCAATTTTTCTGACACGCCTCCAAAAAATTAGAGAGGGAGGACTACTTTCAAGCTCATTCTATAAGACCAGCATTACCTTTATACCAAAACAACACAAAGACAACTATGAGAAAAGAAAACTACAGGCTAATATTACTAATGAATACTGACGGTAATATGTTCAACAAAATACTAGCAAACTGATTACAAAAGCACATTAAAAGGATTATACACCTTGACTAAATGAGATTTAATCCTGGAATGTAAAGATGGTTCAACAAGCAAAAATCAATCAGTGTAATACAATACCTTAACAGGATAAGGAATAAAAAAATATAATCATCTCAATTGATGAAGAGAAAAATTTTGAGAAGATTAATACTCTTTCATGATAAAAAGCATGCAACAATCTATAAAAAGAAGGAAACCACATCAAATAATTAAGGTCATTTATGAAAAGCCCACACATAACATCATATTCAATAGTAAAAAACTGGAAGTTTTTCCTCTAAAATTAGGAACAAGGCAAAAAATTTGTTTTTACTGCTTCTATTTAACATAGTGTCAGAATTTTTAGCCAGAGCAATTAGGCAAGAAAGGGAAATAAAAGGTATCCAAATTGGAAAGGAAGAAGTTAAATCATCTCTTTATAAATATGATTTTATACACAGAAAACCCTAAAGATTCCACAAAAATAATGTTAGGAGCAATATATACACCTAAATACTTTGCAAAATCTAAAGTTGCAAAATACAAAATTAACACACACACACACACACACACACATACACACACATAGAAGGAAAAAAGTTTCATTTCTATAGATTCTAAATAAATATTTCAAAAATAAAATTAAGGAAACAATTCCATTTACGATAGCATCAAAAAAGGAATACAATTTTTAGGAAGAAACCTAACTAGGGAGGTGAGAGACTTATACGTTGAAAACTATGCAACATTGTTGAAAGAAATTAAAGATACAGATTAAGTGGAAACACATCTTATGTTCATGAATTAGAAGACTTAATGTTGTTAAGATGGCCGTACTACTCAAAGCAATATAGAAACTCAATGAAATACCTATCAATATTCCTACAGTATTTTTTTCAGAAACAGAAAAATTCATTCTAAAATTAACATAGAATCTCAAGTCACTCTGAATTGCCAAAATAATTTTCAAAGGGAACAAATTTAGAGGACGTGAACCTCCTAATTTCAAACCATATCACAAAGCTAACTACTGTTATGGTTATCAGTACATTGGCTAATTTTAAGTGGCCTGACTAGGCCACATGATGAACAGACATTTGAGCAAACATTATTCTGGATGTGTCTTTGGATGTTTCTGGATGAGATTAACATTTGAATCAGTACATTGATTAAAGCAGGTTGCCTTCACAAATATCACCATCATCCCATCAGCTGAAGAACTGAAGAGAACAAAAAGACTGAATAAAAGGAGACTTCTCCTGCCTGACAACTTGAGCTGGACATCTCAGTCTTTTCTGGCCTTTAAACTTGAACTGCAACATTGCTCATCTTGGATCTCAAGTTTCCCGGCTTTTCAACTGGATTTACAACATCAGTTCTCCTGCTTTTCAAGACTTCAGGACTAGAACTACACATCAGCATTTTGGGGTCTCCAGCTTGCTGACTGCAAATTTGGGGATGTGCCAGCCTCCATACTAACATGAGCCAATTCCTTGTAATAATCACTTGAACCAATTCCTTATAATAAACTATATATATATATATAAAATGTAATTATATATATATATATAGTTTATATATATATATAAACTATATATATTATATATATAAAATGTAATTTTTGTTCTATCTCTCTGACTAAAGCTTTCATAATCAAAATTGTGTGGTAATTTCATAAAGCAGACAAGCAGACCAATGGAATAGAATGGAAATCCCAGAAATAAACTCCTGCATATTTTGTCAAATGACCTTCAACTAGGATTCCAAGACCACTCATGAGTAAAGAAGAGTCACTTTGATAAACGGTGTTTGGAAAATTATATGTCCACATACAAAAGAATAACATTGACTTCTTAATTTATGTTATATATATAAATAATCCAAGCCACATTAAAGACCTAAATGTATGATCTAAAACTATAGGACTCTGGAAGAACACACAGGGTAAAATCTTCATGGCACTGGACTTGGTAATGATTTCTTGGATATGCACCAAAATCATAGGAAACAAAAGCAAAAGTACACATGTGGTGTATAAAATGAAAACGCTTCTACACAGCAAAGAACATAGTTGGCAGAGTGAAAAGTTCACCTATGTGATGGAAGAAAAAATTTGTAAATTATATATCTGATAAAATTATATATCTGGTCAATATCCTGAATATATGAAGAACTCTTACAATTCAACAACAATTAAAAAATCAAATAATCTGATTAAATAGTGGGCAAAGGACTTGAATAGACATTTTTCAAAAGGTGATATGCAAATGGCCAAGAAGCATTTGAAAAAAATGCTCATCACTAATCTTCAGAGAAATGCCATTCAAATTCACATTGAGATATCATCTCACACTTTAGATAACTACGTTAAAAAGAAAATAACAAGTGTTGGTGAGGACATGAAGCAATTGGAACCCTTGTGCATTGATGGTGAAATTGTAAATGGTGCAACTGGTATAGAAATGTTTTTTTTTTTTAATAGAAACTGAACTTCTGTATGATCGGGCAATCACACCTCTGGGAATATATCCAAAATAATTGAAATAGTGTCTCAAAAATATGTTTTTATGCCTCTGCTCATGGGAATACTATTCACAATAGCCAAAAGTTAGAAGCAACCCAAATATCCATCAATAAATGAATGAATAAACAAAATATGACATATGCATAGAATGGAATATTATTCACTCCAAAAAAGAAATAAAATCCTATCTGTGCTACAACATAGAGGAACCTTTAAGATTATACTAAGTGAAATACGCCCCTCATGAAATGACAAATACTATAATACTCCACTTAAATGAGATCACTAGAGAAGTCAAATTCATAGAAACATAAAGTAGAACGGTGACTACCAGGGCTAGGGATCAGAGAAATGATGAAATGTTTAATATGTATGAAGTTTCAGATTGCAAGGTTAAACATTTTAAGGGCTCTGTTTCACAACAATGTGAATACACTTAACCCTACTAAACTGAATATTTTAAAATGATTAAGATGGTACATTTTCTATTGTTTGCTTCTTACCACAATAAACAATATATATATATATATATATATATATATATACATATATATATATATATATATATATATAATTCTAGTTCTGTGAAGACTTAAAGCCATGGTGTTTAAAAATTACTCAGATTTAGTAGAATTATTTTTCTTATCATGTTCTGATTCTTGACATTAATACTTTTTGGAATTTTGCATTGGTATACAGTTGATTTCCTTGGTTACAATGACATTCTGGTTCTTTTTTCCAACTATCTTAAAAATGTTTCAAGCTAAAATGTCTTCTCCTGTGATTTACATTCTGCCTAGTCTTTGATCTTAAGCTGTTTGACCACTTTAAACATTTTCCATTGGTGCATCAGTTGGGTCCTCCCTAAGTCTGTAGATTTGAAACTCTTTCCTAGACCTTGAAGAGATCCTATGTCTTCCTTTGCTGCAACTGTCTACCTGAGGAGCAGCTTTTTTGATCTCGTAAATGCCGTATGTTCTTGGTTTACTGCTACTTCAGTATCACACTTAAAAGTGTATAAAATCTTTGTTACTTTGGATTCACGACATGAAATTTGAAGCACCTACCATTGCAGTGACCTAGCATATCTTTCATATTACTGGGGAAATAATGCTTAAAAAATTAAGGTAGTGGGGTTCCCGCTGTGGCACAATGGGATTGGCAGTGTCTTGGGAGCGCTAGGATGCAGGTTCCATCCCCAGAGGGAGCACGGTGGGTTAAGCAGTGGTGTTTCTGCTCTTGTGGCTTAGGTCACAACTACAGCTTGGATCTGATGCCTGGCCCGGGAACTCCATATGCTATGGGGTGGCCAAAAAAGAAAAAAAAAAGGGTGAAGGTAGTATTATATATCTTTAAGATATTACTGTAATCACTAATTAAATTTGTGATTAGTGATTAATATTCATTAGATTGCTCATTTAACTTGTGATGTGTCTGCCTATCACCATCATTATCCATTTCACATGATTCCATCTTGTGCAAAGGAATAATAAAAATACTTTGTTAAGCCAGAGAGTTTATTTTTATATCAGTACTCTGGGACACCATATCTCATTCTTTGTGAACATACGCTGACTGCTACTAATCATGACCTTTCCCAGTATTCAAAAACCATCCATCCATTTAGTATTCCCTTCAAATATTTTACTGAGCATAAATGTCAAGATCCCTGGTCTATAGTTTTAAGACACTGCCTAACCTTTTCAGAAACTTGGGACATTTTCCTTTCTTTATTCTCATGGCAGCTCCCCTATTATCAATAACTCCTCAAAGATTACTGGCATTGATCTTCAAAATTACTTAGTGCCCTAAATTGGATACTTCCTAAGCCAAAAAAGTTAGATCTTTAGAGATCTGTTACACTTTTTCTTTTCCTATCTCTTCAAATATTTTGAATTGTATTTCTCTGGACTATTTTAGTTTCTCCCTTCCTACATGAATATTATTCTCCCTGACAGAAAAAAATAGAAACAAAGCTGAAGTTAAGAAGGTAATCTTTGCCTCTTTTTCTGTTTATTATTGTGGTGTTTGGCTCCAGGAGAAGAATTTTCACAATCTTGCTCACTGTGTAACTAAAAAGCTTTGTTTTCTTTAAGGGTTTGAAAATGATAATATGCTTTGATGATCTGTCTTCCGATTTCTGTTCTGAACATTTTCTCATATTCTCTCATTTTTCTTCCTTGCATTTTTGGGATATTTTTATTTTTAATCTGTGCTTATGAGAGGACCCTATAAAAACCCTTTGGTCTTTGTGGAAAACTCCCTACGTTTTTTTCACCAAAATCATTAATAATCATATGGTCAAAGCACCATTTTGAAAGTCTTTTGTAGAACAATATTCCAAAATTCATATATTCGTTTATAATAGGTCTTGAGAATACCACTTGGTCTAGCACAAATAACCACATATGAGGTGATGTTTCTCTTAAAGTCACATCACTATCACTTCATAAAACAGATTCTTTATATTAATTAATTTATATCTGTATTATCAGTTCTTATGATTTTTTCCTTTGTCTCCTGATATTGTGAGTTGTTAGAAAGGGGGAAAATAATCAGTATTTTCTTTTACTACTTTACAGGCATTTGAAAGTCTCCATGGTATCATTGGCTCTTTGCTGCTCAATTTTGTGATCTATATCTAGTTAAGTATTTATAGAAAATGTTCCTACATGTCCATCTGCGGAAGTTTTTAAATTATCTAAAACTAAAGCTGGTTAAATCTGTCAATTCTAGAACCTAATCCCAACCATTTAAATCCAGAAGTTTAAAGCCAGGGGGTGAATGCCATTTTAAATATCTCCTCATATGAATGTGAAGATAAGCCATGTTTGAAAAACATTCATTTAGCTTATTCTTTCGTAAAGGTCTATCTCTTATCCTGTCTAGATTCTTTGCACCCATATATTTTCTTTAATGCTTTCACTGTCAAATTTGGACATTTCCACTTGACCTGATATTACCACTCTTCTTTCACGTACATTTCTTTTCACAACGTTTACCAATTATTGTTTTCTTCTTGTAGATCTAACTTTCTCATTTCCATCATCTGGAAAGTCAGAAGTTCCCTCTTTAAGAAATATATGTTCATTTTGTCCATTATCTGTATTCTGATTAGTTTTGTCTGGAGAGCTCTTCTATGAAATTACCTGTGACTTTCTTCACTCAAACAGCACTCCAGAAAATCTAGTATACATTTTCATTGTATTTCCCTTGATCTCTGTTTTTATTGTAAAGACATTTTAACAAGTCTCCTGAGAATTATATTATTCCGGGTCTCAATTGTTGTTGATGGGCAGTAAGGAGAGGATGAACAAAATCTACTAATTTGGAAAATGCAGAGGACCAAAAGAAGGGTGAAATATTCAAACCATTACAATTTCTAAATATTCTGTAAGAGAAAAATAGCATCTTTTTTGGAAAAGGTTGAAGAGGAAAAATCTGAGTGATTAAAAAATTACACATTAGTGTAGCTTTCTTTTCCTTCACTTAATATGTCTCCTTTTGTGGCCTTTCATATACACATAAACCACAGATCATTCCGTGGTAAAAAGTACTTTGTGTGTTGTCATCCAGATGTAACAAATCCCGTTTACCAGTAGATATTCCCTTTTTATAGTCACTTTTCCTTTCCAAAGTTTTGATTCTTATCCCCAAATTTAGTTACCTGATCAAGCCACTTATTTTTGACATGTTTTCTTAGATTATTCCAGATTTACTATTTGTGACTATATGTTAAAAAAGTTAAATTTGGGGTAAATGTACACAGATGAACAATTATATATTTTGACACATAATACACTTGGAAATAATAAAATATTCATTCTAAATGCTGCTAAAATAAAATCTTAAATCTTTAGCCCTCAAACCTTACTTAACGTTAATATTACACAAACTGACATGGTTAAGTTAATTTATGCCATTGAAGCAATAATTCATATGAAATTTTTTATTTTGAGTTTGTTTTCCGAAAGCTGAAAAGGAGGCTTCTCTGAATTTACCACAACAGGTAACACGATTTATATTGCCCAAGCCTAAACCAAGCATATTATATACTTTATTTACTCCTTACAACAATTCTATTGGATAAATATTACTATCTACATTTTGCAGATCAAGAATTTTTGCTTTGAAAAAAATTTTACAATTAGGCCAGTATTGCAGTTAAGACAGATGGCCTTTCTGAATTCAAAATATTTACCCTTGTACCATATGATGTTTTCCAAACAAAGTCTGCTTATGTGCACATGTACATACTTGTCTCAGTTAACAAGTCAGATATTAAATATTATATTTCAAAATATGACATTCAAATTATGATATGCATATTCCTATCAAAAGTAATGCCTACCTTGTCCCATAGTTTTTAAAAGAATACTCATTTAAGCCTCTTGAATATTAGAATTGTACTTCAGACATGTCTCATACTTAAGATATTTATTAACGTAGTCATGTCATACTAAAGTAATAGTGCTAGAAGATATGAATAAAAATCTTAACTATTTCTTTAAAACATTTTTATTTCTATAAAAAAATAAGTTTTTTGACTTTATTATCCAAATATGTGGTCTCCTTGCCTACTGCCAAAACTACTCATATAAAGCCAAAATATTTTTCCAACATGAAAGCACAATTTTAAGATTCAACTAAAAGCAAGATGTCTTTTTCTTATGTGAGCTTAGCAGAAATCCTTGTCGATATTTATTTTGAAACATTTCTCTCTTCTTATACTGATCTAATAAAATACTGGTTTTCAATAGGGATTTTATATTTTTTTATGTTAGTGATAGTTACTTAAGATTTAACAAATTCCTGAAAAAGATGCAGAAAGCTTCAACAATCAATATTCAAAACATGAATCTGGGCTTGGGTTCTAATTTACTTCTGGTGCAATATTAAAGCAAAATATAAAATACTAATGCTATATTTGTTCTGAATTATTTTGTATTTTAGAATAAAACCTTCCTACCTAGATCACTTCATTTCGAAGGACATATTTAAAAGGCAGTCATACTTCTCAATAACTTAAATAGCAATTTGGTAGTAATTAAATAATATTTAATGTAGTTATATTGGGGAAATATTATCTTTTGTATAGTAAAAGTTTTATATTAAAATATAAACATTATAGTATGTGTTGGATAAATTATAAATTATTTTCACTTTTGTGGAAATATTTTAAATTCCATTGAAACCCTGATTTTTCATCCAAAATTAGAAATATTTCATCTTTAAATTTCATGTAACAAATGCTTACAATATGTGTTTTATCTTATGCTATTAAAAACATGTCAAGTTAATAATTGATGTAAAGATAAATTCTTACTCTAATATTGATTCCAACATGTAATGGCTTCAGAAACTTTTAGTTATAGGTATAAGTTTTTTCAAACATTCTAGCAGCATGAAGCAATCCCACTAAGTTTTATTGAAACAGAATTATAATAATTCTATAATTGTGTTCTTAAGTTTTCTGTTCTCGTTGTTCATGCCCGTATCTTGTGAAAAAAAAAATTAAATTAGATCCTGTGACAGAAAATGGCTATCTGTTCTCAAATTGTTTCTGTTTTTCTCCTGGGCACATGTTGAGACCACATTTCTTAGTATTTGTGCTGCTAGGTGTGCCATGTGACTGCATTCTGGTCACAGTTACATGGTAGCTGTGATAAATCTTTCTAGGCCTGGTCCATACAACCCTCCCATAAGTGACTTTTCATTACTTTCATCGATGCAAATTAAAGTAGGGCAAAACTAAACTCCTGATGCTTTCCATAAACAACCTCCCCTCTAGTCTTCACCTCAATAAATGGCATCTTCCTTAGGCCAAAATCTTAGTTGTTTTTTTTTTTTGTATAACCAATACCTGATCTACAAATCCTATCGGTTGGCCTTAAATTATATTCAGAATCTGAACACTAGTCCACAGCTACCACCCTTGTCTAAAATTCCATCTTTTCTACACTGGATCAATATAACTTTTCTAACTGGGCTCCCTGTTTTCATCATTGCCCCTCTTTACCTATATTTTACATGGAAGCCAAGGTAGTTATATTAAAGCATTCGTCTAATCATGTCTCTCTTCTGCTCAAAACCCTCCAAAAATTTGCTATGTTAGGATAAATGGAAAAGGCCTTAAAATGGTGTTGTGTCCTACAAAACCTAACAACCCCCGACTACCACATGATCTTTCTTTCTAACTGCTGTAACTTAATCCAGCCTTTCGCAGTAAGAGCACATTCCTCCCTAAGGAACTTCATGCTTGCTCTTTCCTCTGAATGAGACACTCTTGCATCAGATATCTATTTGGCTTAATCATTCACCTTTTGCAGTATTTACTCAAATATCACTTTCACAGGATAACCTTCCCTGGTGATTCTGTCTAAAATGACACCCCTTTATCCCTACAGCTGTAACTCTCCTTTATTGATTTGTTTTTCACCTATCGCATACCTGTCTAACACACTGTTTCCTTTATTCATTACCACCATTCCCAGTACACACAATCACTCTATATACCACGTCCTATTGCAGCAGAGACTTTTAATCTGCTTTGTTCTAAGCCATATCTCTAGTACCCACAACATTTAGCAATACATACATTACGTAATATATAATGAATGAAAACACAAAAATGATCCATTTTATTTTAATAAATTTCAACGCTCTTGCCTATTTATGAGTACCAGCAAAAAGTTAAAATAAGCTATAAACTTGGAAAAATATTTGCTAAAAATGATAGAAACCAAAGTGTTGGTACAAAGAATGAAAAGTAAAGTATTATAATAAAAAAAAGAAACCTAAAAAAAGCAATAAGAAATTCAGTAAAGCAAAGGCAAAAATTCTGAACAAATATTCTACAAAAAGTAGAAAAGGACAAACAATATATACATGAAAAGGTTCATCACCTCAGTGATAATTAGATAAAGTCAAATTAAAATCACAACATACTATTTCCAGGATGTGGCACATCAAGATTTCTTATAATGTGTGTTTGTAAAACTTGGTACAACACTTTGGAAAACAATTTGGCATTCCTCTAATAAAACTGAAAATGAGTTCATCTATGACTCAGAAATTCTTGTTGTGAACACATATCCTAGAGAAATTTTTATAGCTGTGCTAGATGTGTTATATACAGATTGTTCATAGCACTGTTTGAGGTAACAGCAAATCTCGAACACATCAATGTCTTCTTCAATGGGCAGTGTATAGATATATTTTGTGGTATATACACAGGTATACTGAGCAGTGGTGAAAATAACTGAATTACAGCTATATGCATCAATGTGAATGAATATCACAAAAGTGGTATTCAGTGGAAAAGCAAGTTTTGAAGAAGATATACATTATAGCATTTATACAAACTTTAAACATTTATAAACTAGTACACAAAACATGCACATATGTGCAAAACAATTATAAGCAAAAGAGTCACAAACATAAACTTCATAATAATGTTACCTTTGAAGCTGAAGAAAGATTGTTGAGGAACTCATAAGCAGGTTCAAAGTTATTTCTTAATCATGTGTGTTGACATATTTTTCTTAATTTCAGAATGAACTTTTAAAATATTTGTAAATTATTTAATATTCGTATCTATTATTTAAAGTGATTTTTCCTTTTACTTACTTTTATTCAGTTATTCAACATATGAGCACATTATATACAAATACCATGACAGCAGAGATGAGTAAGATATATCACTTTTTCAACAGAAGGAACTACTCAGACTTTTTTTTAAAGACAGAATTTTATTCTTCCATGTTCACACACAGCAAATATGTGTCAGGATGCCACTGTCCTCTCTAATGCCTGTGGCAGACAGCACTGAACAGTCAGGGCAGTCTTCACTCTGATCTTGAATACAGGCAAGAACTTCAACACTGTGCTGTAGGCACACAATATTAATTGCTTGGAGCTGGCATTCTTTTTTTTTTTTTTTTGTCTTTCTTGTTAGGGCCGCACCCTGGCATACAAGGTTCCCAGGCTAGGGATCGAATGAGAGCTGTAGCCGCGGGCCTACACCACAACCACGACAACGCCAATTTCCAGCTGCTTCTGCAACCTACACCACAGCCCACAGCAATGCCGGATCCTTAACTCACTGAGCTAGGCCTGGGATCAACCTGCCTCTTCATGGATACTAGTCAAATTCATTTCCATTGGGTCACAACAAGAACTCCAACATTCAATTTTAAATGCGTGCTTTTCTAACACTTTCATAATTACAGACTCTCAAAATGGGCTATTTCCACATACAAAATCATTGATATGATGCTTTTGCAAAGGGAAAATAATTTGCAGTAATCATTTAATTATTTTTCTATAACAACGCTATTTTCCAACCACACTTATGATTTGATAGAATGCTTTGTATAAAGATCATTGTTGAGATATAGGTAAGCACAATACATAAATCGAGAGGCAACATTTTATTTATAATGAAGAGTCTCATTTCTATGCATGTTTGGTATATCGTTTTTTACAAAGGAACTTTTGATAAGAGAATTATAATATGTTCCCTGATTCAAATCAAATCACAAAATATAAAGCATCACAAAATATAAAGCATCACAAAAGCTTTGCAAAGCCTAAATGCAAATAAAGAAAACAAAATACACCTAATATATTTTTAATACAGCAGAAGACATTAGACAGTTGTTTTATAAGGACACTGAGAGAATTTACTAAGAAATGGGGTATAAGATGTCAGAGAAGAGGAGTAAAGGCCGGTTTCACAGTTTGGGACTGAAATGCTGACTGAGTGGAATGTAAGTTACTAAAATGGTAAGTCTAGAGAAGGACCCAGATGTTAAGAAGTCAAATGTGAATCAAATATCACTATTAAAATAGTGCTTTTACTTTTGTTGGTTATAGTAGAAGTATGTATTCTGCAGTTAATAGCATTGGCTGGTCAGAATACCAAAGTACTTAAAAATATAGGCCTTGGAAGCATACAAATTTAAAACCTTTAAGGTCAATGTTGCAACTCTATCACCTTGTCTAATTAGCTTTGTGACCAAGTATTAATTTCCTTATTTTGTTAAAAAGGACATTATCTCTGTTTCAATGCTATTTTTGAGAATTAATGAAATAATTCATGTGACTAACATATCACAATGCCCAGTAAAAAATACAAAATGCATTTACTGTCTAATTTTCTATAATCATGTAGTTGGCTTTATTAATCTGATCATCTGGAAACGGGTACAAATTCCTGAAGTAATGTTCATGAAAATATCTAAAGGCATATGTCAACCACAATGAGACTTATTTGATATTGGTCTTATTCCATATTCTATTTTATTAATTCATTATACCATTCTGCACACATACAGGTTAATAGACACCATTGACTAAATCTCAGTGCACATCTGTCATGTACTCATTTTTAAAATCCAGAACCACAAAGCATTCCCTCTATCCATCCTTTTCTGGATGAGAATCAGTAAGAATAATCACACCTAATATAAAAATTAGCTACAAGCATAAAGACAAGTATAACTTTATTATTGTTCACTTAATAAATGACATCAATTTCCTCAATATTAGTGCCCTTCAGAAATCATAATCATATTCATGTTAAGGAAAATGTACATAATCATAGACTATTTGAGTTTTTAATTTTAGATTCATTCATTATAACTTTTGGTTAATTTATAGTTTAAAACAATTCATACAATGAATTTATGTATTCCATCCTGGTTCCTCCAACTAGGAAAACAAATTAAGTTATATACCAGATCTTAAATGATCAAGGATTTTTTATGTTTTAATTAATTAGGACTAGTTAATGATTATTGTCGTCTATGTTCTCATACTCTGTGTGAGAAGAGAACATAATTAGAATGACTACTGAGAGAATTCAAGGAAGAATAGAATGTTTTCAAAAAAGAATACAAATCTGTGCACACACATACATATATACTGTCAAAAACATAAGGAGCGATAAAACTTCAGAAGCCTATGAGTTATTCCATTAAAAGGACTACTAAGTAGATATTTTTCCTTATTTTTTCTATAACATACTAGGTCTGTGCAGCCATAATGAATAAGAATATGTACCATTCATAAATAGTGATTGCCACACATTCCAGTATACTTTTTTTTCCTATAAAAATCCGTGGTAAATTAGGACTATATCAGTTTTTATCCCAAAACAGAGAAAACTCAAATTTCTGAATTAAGGACCCTACCCTAGCACTTGGTATTTATTAATCTTGGACTGGCTTTGATTCAGATTTAATTAGATTGAACTATATCAAATTTAATAAGCTAAGTGTAAGCCACCCCAATGTAACATTTGCTATCTTTTTTCCATTTAGAAAGTAATGATTAAAGCCAAAATAAAGCATAATTTTTCTTAGGAGAGCAAATTTACTTTTGAAGGAGCAACTTTTTTCTTGCCTGAAACTTAGAGAATTTAAAATGTCCTTAAATATTTGTGTTTTTCTGTCAATATTTCATAATCACAGTATGTCTGATTTAAAAAAAAATGATCTAACTGTATAAAAGAAAAGGAATTACTTAAAATCAAAATCAAAAGGGAGCTATAATTTACTACAAAGCCCAAAACAAACTGTATCAGAAAATAAAGTACAGAGGGAACAACCTCTGATTTGCCATGACAACACTACCTGTCAGACTCTTAGACAGTTTGAACTGAGTAACATACTGCTTTAAATTGTGAGTGTACCAAAAATTACAGTAGCTCATTTTTTCCCAATTACCCAGTAACTCTAAGATACATCAGTCACCCTTTTGTTACATGTAAGTGCTATTTTTCTGGAGGATAATGATGAGTAAATGGTAAATACATTGCCCTTTTGAGTTTGAGATATTGGTTACTAATGATCTAGAGATGAAACGCTTTGGAACCCAATTATCGTTTCTTTTCCTATCCAAATCTTTTATACATAACTTTTAAAATAATAAACCATATTTTCATGTATATTATAGAATCATGAAGGGAATATAAAATGAACGAGATACTTTTCCCAAACTGCATATATATTTTATGAGATTATTCATTGGTTTTGAGTGGATTTGTTATACAGTCTTTGGGCATTCTTAAACTCACAGTCTAAAAAAGGAAATGACCTAAACATTAAAAATGAAATACAAAAATTATACACTTTTAAAGTATTTGCGATTTGAGACCAAGGTTTTATATCTTTCTCCTTTGTCTCAATGAGACCAGAATCCCCAATATTCTAAACAAGCAGTATTATGTGATTAGAGTAACTGCAGAAATACCGTATGAAACATCTTAAAGGAAGTCTGGTCAAAGGAAGTGTTTTAATGCTATCGATGGCTCCCCACTTTTTAAAACCCGATCTCTGTTGCTAATATAATTTTTAAAGCACATGAAAAATTTATAGCCAAAAATTTTTCAAAACAAAAACATGCTCAGTATGACTGTTAATGGTTTCTCCTTTCCCTTAGTTTATAGGATCGTATTTTATTGGTTAAAATGACGCATTGATTCCATGTGTTAAGCTCCCAGATTCTTTTCTTTTGATAAAGGTTACTTTAAATATGACCAACTATTTCGGGATACTCAAATTATAAAAAATGAATGGTATTATCTGCACAATATACTACATAAAGAGATAATTCAAGTAGTAATATATATATATATATATACACATACATGTATATATATATAATATGTTCTTATAAGATGCAAGTTCTGATTTAAAAAAAGATTCCTTGGAAAGGTTGGTGATTAGACTTGATGGCAAAGTAATTTTAATATTTTAGCAGAAATCATTAGAGTATCAGCATGTTCTTCATAATATAGGAAACAAAAAAATAATTATGTTCCTTTCAATCTTTCAGTGTTTTATTATTATTATTATTTTATAGTCTTGAGTTTAGCGGAAAAGAATTTGTGTCCAGATATTTTTTTTTTCACTTTTGTGTTCCAAAAACAGATCATATATGGACACATTTAACCACTTATTGAATTTTTTTAATGACTTTCCATTTAGGGGCAAAATAGTATTACCACTTAATACCAGATTACAAAGAAAAGCCTATTTCTGAAAGAATTTTGACTTTATGAGAGTAGCAGTGTCTGGGAATTACATGAATGGGGTTCATTCTCCCATTTCAGGTCTGAGTGGATGAGAACAAGATGTTTCACATATGAAAAAAATATCTCCCTCTGCTCATCTCCAACTCAGAATGTTCTTGAACAGAGAGAAGCAAGACTTGTCTCAATGAAGATATACAGCAGTTAAAATATTTGTTATACCACGTGGATAATAAGCATGTATTCAATTTTTCTTCACTTATGGATAAACATTTTATTATGGAAAATTTCAAACATATAAAAGTAGAATGGCATAACAACCCCCCCCACTCACATACCTATCACTCACCTACTGTACAGTTTCAATAATTACGAACATACACCCCAAAAGATTTTATCTCTTACCCTCACACTCCCTCCTTCCAATTATTTTGAATAAAACTCTGGACCACATATCTTTGATCCATAAATACATAAGTGTGTGTTTCTTAAATGGAAGGGCTTTTTGAAATGCATTTCATTATATTATACACCAAAAGTCTTTTAATTCCCTCATGTCATTAAATATCCAGTCAGTGTGCATGATTGTCTTATCATATTTTAAAGAGTTAGTATGAAACCTTATCCAAATTAACTTTGTGGGTTGCAATAGCGCAATATGTTTCTTAAGTCTCATTTAATTTTTAGGATCCTCTGACTATTTCTTTTTTTCAAGCCCTTGCAACTTATATGTTAAGAAACTAGGATTTGGGGCTATAGTTTTGCACAGTCTGGACTTTGCTAATCACCTCCTCAGGGTATTATTTAACATGTTTCTCCTTCCCTTGTATATCGTGTAAACTCGTGACTTAAAATATGAAAAAAATAATAAACTCGATAAGGATTAAGTTTTTGGCAAAAATATTTCATAAGTGACATGGTAAAATTCCAACAAAAGCAATATAATATCTGGCCATCTCCCTTATCAATGGCTGTTGCCTAGATTCATTTATCAAATGGAGGTTGAAAAACTGTTGATTTTAAAGTTCTATCAGTGCTTATTCATGTGTTGACTGAAATACTTTAAAACAAAACTTCTGTCTCAACTATTAATTTTCCTCAAGTACAGGGTTATTTAAGAAAAATCAGGATAAAATACTGTTTCCCTCTATTTTCCATTTTTTAATTAAAGATGTTGGCCCTCTGGCATCCTACAGAACTAAATTGAATATATAATTTATTATCCATGCCCTGAGATTTTTTTGAAGTGAAAAGAGACACTATTAATAATTATACTGGAACAACAGAATAAGCCAGACTGCCTGCCTTTGATAAACCAGGATGTATAGTCACATTATTCAAAGACAACCAATGAAGTTATAAGGTTATTTTTTTATATTACTGTTATAAAGTAATATTAAAACATTTTTGAGATATTCATTATATATAGATATAATGGTCCCACACAGTTTGTGGCAGAGTTCTTTGGCCATTACCCTAGAAATCCTTATATTCTTATATTCTTTCTAGTATGACAAAATTTTTCAGGATCATTTTGTACATTTCATACCCCAAATTTTGAATCATGCCTTTTTCCAAGGGGCTCTGGTTCCTTATCAGGGAAATGGCATTTAGAAACCAAACCTTAGGCACTGCAGTGTTTATTATCACTGGTTTGGTCATTGTTTCTGTCTCCTGTGGACAGAGTTAAAAATGGTTTTTATAACGTAAAATAAGTTATAAACTCTCACCTCCATATTTTATTCAAATTCAGGACTATAATGATTCACTTAATGCTGTTAATCTTATTTTTTTATTGTTTCCCTCTAGTGAAAATCCGCTTTTCAATGACACCAACATAGTCATTTGTTTTATCCCACAATACACAGACAGTTGTTTCAGAATTGCAGTAGTAATAGCAATTGTATGGTAAATGAAAAGAGTTTAAATTTTTGTTTTTGGGTTTTGTTGGCAATTATTTTCCCTTAGAGTATATAAACAAGGGGTATTCATCAGATTACTGGGTTTTAAATTGTCTTGAAATAGTTCCTGTTTGGTGGTTATTGGTTGTGTCATCAGCTTGACATACTATTAGGTTTGTTTATTTCCCTTTAGGTATCTATGAGTGACTTTTTAAAGTCTTTTTAGTTACATAAAATATTTACATAATTCCAAAGTCAAATCTGCAAGACAGACATTTTCAGAGAGGTCTAGTTTCTATTACTTACACATGCACTACATTTCCCACTTACAAGGACAATTATTTCTTGATTATAGTCTTCCCTCCCCTTTTTAATATTTTGACATAAGCAAACATATCTTTTTTATTTGTACCCACCAGCCTTTCTTGGAAAAACACATGCATTCATAGAGATGATCATATAATATTTTTTCTTGTTCTGCTAATGTACTGAATATAGATGGATTGCCTAATATTAAACTATATGTGCACGAAAGATCTGAAATAAATACCATATGGATTTGTGGTATCATCTTTTAAATGGGTTGTGTTTCTGATTGGCTGTATTTTATTTCAGATATTTATATTGATAATCATTAGTTGGATTGGTCTGCAGTTTTTTCTTTGGACATTTGATCTTTGACCGTTTTGGGAAATCAATGATAGATAGTAGAAGCAAAATAAATCTAGAAATTGTATTGCTTTTATAGTAGACACTAGTTAAAGTACAATTGTGATTACTGACCTTTAAAACTTTGTTACAATTCACCCATAAATAGGTGTAGGACTAGTGCTTTTTTGTGTGGTTTATTTTCTGTTTCTCTTTTATGTTGATTTAGACCTTGCGTCTATTTTGAGGCAATTTTTAGTAATTTTTTCCTTTAGAAAATTTATTTGATAGTTTTTGAAGTAGTTGTCTTAGTCCATTCCGGCTGCTATTGAAAATATACCACAGACTAGGTGGCTTATAAACAGCAGAAATTCATTTCTCACAGTTGTGAATGCTGAAAGTTCAAGATCATGGTGGCAGCAGGGGCTCAGATGAAGGCCCTCTACCAGACTGCAGACTGCAAAATTCTTGCTGTGCAAGAGTGAGCAAGGGAAGTGCATATGATGGAAGGGGCAAGGGAGCTCTCTTGGACCTCTTTTATAAACCATTACTCTCATTCATAAGCTAATCCCCTCCCAAAACCCCCGTTTCCAAATAACATTACTTTGAGCCTTAGGATTTCAACATATGAATTTCAGGAAGGACAAAAACATTCAGACTGTTTCTATATATATATATTTTTTTTTTGCTTTTTTTTTTACTGCCACACCTGTGGCATATGGAAATTCCCAGGCTAGGAGTCAATCAGATCTGCAGTTGCTGGCCTACACCACAGCCATAGCAACACTGGATCCGAGTTGTGTCTGTGACCTACACCACAGCTCATGGCAATGCGAGACACTTAACCCACTGGGAATGAACCCACACCCTAATGTTACTGCTGAGCCACATCCTAATGGTTATTTACTAGTCATTACTGCTGAGCCACAACAGAAACTCCTATATTTTAACTTTTAATCATCTGTATAAGGTATAATTTGCATAAAATAAAGTGCATCATTTTAAGCAAACAGTTTGATAAGTTTTGACAAATGCTCACTCTCTCCCTGTTTCTCTCTCATTCTTACTCTCTCTCTCTCTTTGTTTTTCCATTGTTTTAAAAAATGTCCTTCTGCTTGTGGAGATTTGCTGATTCTGTGTCCTCTATCCACTTTTGTCTGAATATTTCACTTTATTTTGCTTCTAATGTCTCTGTCCTCATTGTGGATTGTAGTCTATGCAGGCTTCTCTCAGTATAGACTTTCAGTAAAAATAAAGTCTTGGTGATGCAACATGTGTGATTATGTTGCATAAGACTATAGTGCCATTCTTACTGGAGTTTTCTCTCCCTTTCTGTGCCATATTCCCACACCACGTCCTTTATTGTAAATTTTTTATTACCATGATATTATTTATCACAAATGATAAACCAACACTGATTCACGATAATTAACTAAACTCCATACTATATCAGGTTTTATTACTTTTTCCCTAAAGTCTTTTTTTTTTTTTTGATCTAAGATATTATCCAAGCTACCACATTACACTTAGTCATGTCTCAGCCACGTCTGGTCTGTGAAAATTTCTCACAGTTTGCAGTTGATGACCTTGATAATATTGAAGGATATTTGTAAATTATTTTGTAGAATGTTCTTCCATTGGGGCTTGTCAGTGTATTTCTAATGATTAGACTGTGGTGATAGATTTTGAAGGAAGAAAGTGACATTCTCATTATATCATATTAAGAGTACTTAACGTATTAATGGTAACTTTGCACCCTCGACCAGGGTATTGTCAGGTTTCTCCAATGTAAAATGACTATGTTCACCTTTTGCATTTTCCCATTTTTGTAAACTAATCACAAAGCACTATGTCTCTCACACAGAAGAAGGAGGAAGTTAATTTCCACCTCCCTTAAAGAAGAAGTATCTACATAAATTATTTCGAATTTTTCTCTATGGAGATCTGTCTTTTCTCTTTCATTTAAAATTTGTATTCAATCATTTAATTATTTAAATACTGACTCAAAGTTATTTTCTTTCTGTTTACAGTTATAACTCAAACCACATTATTTATTTTTTGCTCACAATGTTTCAGCTTTGGCCACTGGAAGCTCTTTCAGATTGCCCTCTATGTCCCTTTGACTTACTCCAAGCCTTTGTGTTTTATGGCTTCCTTGTCTATTTTAAGGCACTAAAAAGATGCTCTTGGTTTATTTGTGCGTTCCCTAGCCCAGCCCAAGACAGTAATTTCTCCAAAGCTCTAGTTCCTTTTATCGGCCAATTTTATTAGAAAATAAGATCTGGACACTGGGTTTACTTATAGTTATTGGAGCGTCCTTGCTCCTGTGCCATCTCGGTTGACAGAACTATAAAATGTATATATACATACTTGCTCCTTACCTTTTTTGTATATCTGCATCTATATAGCTGCATTTATATTATGTTAAACATGAGCTCATACTCACATCTCTGACTCAAATTCAGTATAACATGGTTCATTCTGGCCTTTCCCTCTTGCCTACCTGCACTTTCTTCTCCAAAAGTGAGACGCCTACCTTTCCGCACCCACCACCCACTTGCTTGTTTTTTCAGTTCTAGTATACATGTACAGCTATTTCATAATTAACCCATATCCACGTGAGAAATGATTTTACCAACTGGAGTACAGATATCATGGGCAGTTCCTTTTGTCTTTCTTCTTAACCATTTCTAGTCAAAGCACAATTTTCCAAAGTTACTCCATCCAGCATCCTTGTTTCCCCACCCCCTTTCGTAATGTATACTCAGTTGCCAAGTTTGTGGTAACTTGTTACACAGAGATACAAAAAGAAGACAGCTTTGTCTTGAGAAGTTTTCCTTGGCTAGTTTTCAGGTCTCCTGGGCCGCAAACCACTTCATTATTCTTCCACCTCATTGCATTTTCTTTGCCCTGAGGACACACTGAAACTTGTGAAGTCAACTTCCTACCTCAGCTGCTGCCCTAACTGTCCCATTGGGCTTCTCAGTGACACTGTTGGTGAATGTGTGATCTATCAGCTCTTCATTGTCTATCCCCACCCAGTAATATTTGGGGTTCCCCAACATTTTCTGTAAAAGTTTTGTGGGCTTTGATTTTTCTATATTCTTTCTCTCTTTCCACATGTTCCTGAGAAAATTCAAAAACTACACTACCTTCTCTGCCATTTTCTCACATATTTGTAGCTTTGATCAAAAGTTGTTTTTTGGCTTTTTTGTTTGTTTTTTTTAGGGCCACACGGGCAGCATATGCAAGTTCACAGGGGTTGAATTGGAGCTGCAACTACTGGCCTGCACCACAGCCACAGCAACACAGGATCTGAGCCCTGTCTAAAACCTACACCACAGCTCACGGCAGTACCAGATCCTTAATCCACTGGGTGAGGACAGGGATTGAACCCACATCTTCATGGATGCTACTCGGGTTCATTACTGCCATAACAGGAACTCCCAAAAGTATTTATTTTTGACTCTTGGGCTTGCAGGGCCCATTTTGTCATCATTGAAAAGATGACAAGAAATAACACGCTCCAGAGGATTCCAAATTACCACAGTTATTTAGAGAAACAGAATTATAATTAGGGGCTCCAAATTAGTATTCTAACTGCATTCAGAAGACTCTGCTGGCTCCCTTATCCCATGAGGTTTCTTCTCTTTTCTGGTGAACTGTTGGATTGTTGCTATCAAGATGTATCCAGTTGCTTTAGGAAAATAAGTAAGCATTCTAAGAGTAGAATTGCCAAGCAAAGACAGATAAACATGACAAATCTTTGCATTTCACTATTCTGCTTATGTAGTATTTTGATATTGTTTACTATGATGCTTTAACTTAATGTCTAGAACAGTAGCTCCAATCTTGAATGTGCATGGATCACTGAGATCTTTTTAACTTTCTAATCCACTTTAGAAAGTGGGTTAGACTTGTATTTTTAACAAGCCACAGGTCATGCTAATGAATGTCACTTTGAGTAGCAAAGGTGTCTAAGACCCAATAATGGGCTTCCAGTAGCTATGTGTTCCTTAATTTTAAAGAACAGTTTAAAGAGACAGAGATTTCATAGTTTTCATGACATTTAAAAGAATTTATATACTAAAAAATATCAGGAATATTTAACCCACAAGATCAAGTTCAAAATTCCTTAGGAAAAATGTAATGATCCTTTGTCATCTTTCTCATTTTATATTTCACCACTGTCCTTTAAGTATATTCCAGTCTAGCCATGTCAGAAGTTATCATAAAGTCTAAAATCATAGACAATTCGTAAAAGCTACTATTTTACATAGAAATGTAGTATTTTATTATAGGAAATAACCTTCTAGATACTTCCATTTATTATTCAGCTAACATTTACTAAACACTTTATCATGTATTACATCTCGTACCAAGCCTTAGGGATATAAAAATATGCAGTAGTCTCTACTTGTGACATCAGTGTACTTATTTGTTAAAAGATAATTTACTCTGCAGAGTGTGTTCCCTTGCATGAACATTGACCAAGTGTTGGCTGGCAAATAAATAAAGAGAAAGAAAGAAAAGAAAGAAGGAAGAGAAAGGGAGGGAGGAAAAGGAGAAGGGAGGAAGAATAAATGGAAAGAAGAAAAAGATGAAAGAAGGAAAAAGAAAAAGAAAAAAGGAAAAGGAAGGAAGTTAATGAGGGTACTGAGTATAAAGTGTCTGGATGGAGGAGTAATGTATTAGTTAGGAATAACAACTTGTTGGAGAGCATTTATCATAAGATACACTATTTTAAAATAGTTTTGATGTATTTTGTATTAAATTATTTTTTGAAAGTGATGATGTATAGAATCAGAAATTAGTATAAAAGTCTTGTTGGGGACTATCACAGTATTGCATTTTTCCCTATCATATACACAGGAGAACCTTAAGAGTAAAAATTAACATTAATCTTTTTCCAAATTTATGATTTTGAAGGACACTATTAAATAGAATAGTCAGGCAGTAGACAAGAAAACAGGTGGAGAAAATGGAGGTCTTGTACACTGCCAGTGGGAATATAAATTGATGCAGACATTGTTGAGAGGGAGATTTCTAAAAAAAAAAAAAAAAGCCCTAAAAATAGAACTACTGTATGACTCAGTAATTCCACTCCTGGGTATATATCCAGAAAAAGGCAAAAAACACTAATTCTAAGGAAAGATCTACTGTAATGTTCACAGCAGCATTATTCACAGTTGTCAAGATAGTGACGGCAACTTGAGTGTCCATCAAGAGATGAATGGATAAAGAAGGCATGGTATACACATACAAAGGAATACTACTGAGCCATAAAAACAAAGAACATTTTGCCATTTGCAGCAACATGGATGAACTTCGAGGGCATTATGCTAAGTGAAATAAGTCAGATAGGGAGTTCCCGTCATGGCTCGGTGGTAATGAAGCCAACTAGTATCCATGAGGACTCAGGTTCCATCCATGGCCTCTTTCAGTGGGTTAAAGATCCATCATTGCCATGAGCAGTGGTGTTAAGTCGCAGATGCGGCTCCGATCTGGCTTTGCTGTGGCTGTGGTGTAGGCCGGCAACTACAGCTCCAACTGGACCCTTAGCCTGGGAATTTCCATGTGCTGCAGGTGCGGCCCTAAAAAGAAGACAAAAAAGAAAATCAAATGTCAGATAGAGACAGACAAATACTATATGATATCACTTATCTATGGCATGTGAAAAATATAACAAGCTAGTGAATATAACAAAAAACAGGCAGACTCACAGACATAGAGAACAAATTAGTGGTTGCCAATTGGGAGATCAATAAAGTGGTGGAAGAGTGGGAGGTACAAACTACTGGGTATAAGATAGGCTTGAGGATGTATTGTAGAACATAAAGAATGCAGACAATATTTTGTAAGACCTCTAAATGGAAGGTAACCTTTAAAACTGTATTAAAATCCATTTTAAAAATTTTAAAAAAGAACACGTGTTCACGAGGGTTAAGGGGATTGCCAATATTTTATGGACACAAAGTTTCTGATCACCAACAATCAATAATGGTTGTATTGGTACAAAGGGTTGGAATTCTAGAGATTAGATATCATCAGAAACATCTGATCACTGGGTTTATAGGCGCATCAGATAGCGTTTACAAGTACTGCCCTCTTACTTGTAACAGCTTATTTCCTTGAAGGGGTGGTACTCCAGGAACTTACTGCCAGCCAGTGTGCCTTCATTGCTGCGGTCCTCAAGCGGATAGGAGGAATAGAGGCATACTCTAAGAAACTGACAGGAGATTTTGCAATTTGATCCACAAAATTCCACCAGTGGGAGAGATTCCCTTTGCTTTGGGAATCCCTGAAGTATGTATTCTATGGCTACAATTAAAAATAAATCATTACCGCACTCAACCATGTGAAGAAGTGTGGTGAAAGGCAGACTGATAAATAAGAACAAACAATACCTACAGTAATTTACTCAGAGCTTACAAAATAGCTCGCCAAATATGTGTATAAGAATTTGAAGTTTAATCTAGTGTGGTAGAGTTGAGGTGTTGTGGGGAATACTGCTTGTCCACCTCAGTGTGTTTAATTTCCTTCTGCTCATTGTGCCAAGGTCTGGCCTCATCGGATGCATGCTGTCCCTGGTGAATTGAAAAGAACTTGCATGGATACCTTGCCATTATTAATCACTGCCTCTATTGTCAAAAGCTATTTGCAGATATTTTATCTCATTCTATCTAAAAATTATTCTGATCTATTTATGGTGTGCTCCTCTTTTGTACTACAATTTGGCATATGAAAATGGTGCTCTACAAATCAGGGAGTAGTGAAAGTAATCATTTGTCCACACAAATTAGACTCTGATGTACTACTATTCTCTAATGTCTCTCATATTTGCCTTTGTATCTCCAACCACTGTGGATTTTTTTTTCAGATGTGCAAAGAAAATTGCAGCTATTTAAAATAACCCAGAGAGGGAGAACGATAGGCAGGATCCTAACTACCTTAGCCCTTTACATTTCAGCAGCCTTGTTGCCAAGGAAACCACTTGGGACTTTAGGGAAATTTGTGGATATTTAAAATGGATTGTGCCTGTACATAGATAGACATTTGCACAATTCACATTGCAGAATAAAAAGCTCCCAGTCCTGCAATATTAGGCCTGGAATTTCAAGGACTGAAGATGGGAAATAACAAAATGCAAAAGCTTATTCACTTATATGTCAAAGAATGTGCTGTATATACTATTTCAGATTAGTATTAAACCAGGCTGTTTAGAAAAAAAAAGTAGAATCTAGCTGGAAGAGTAGAGAGTGCAATATAAACCTTGCAAACCTTACATTTTCATTTGAATTTGTGACTTGCAATTTTAATGTAACATCACCATGTTGACAATTAATTCTCAAGATATATATCAGTTTCTAAAATCTGAAAAGGGAAAGCAAATGCATGCCTTGCTGGGGCTGTGATGAAAACTGTCTGAATTCTACAGAAATTCAGACATGAATCTCTAATCACAATACTATGAGTAAAGGGCAAACAGAAGAAAAGAATAGAGATAGGCTGACACATCAAAACTCTTGAGCTAACTTTTCAGTTTCTGTATGTTTATGTCAGTCCTCTTATATTTTTTTTTTTTTGTAATCCCTTTATAAATTTCTGCTGAAGTTGTGATATCCCAGATGAGACAACTGGTACAGAGTAGAAAGCAGATATACAAATTAACTTCCAGGTGCTATTTTCGTATATAGCCATGGCTTATTTTTGACAATGGCTTGACTTTTCCATACTTTGCCTATACTCTTGTCACACAGGGGAGCTTTAGCTTCACCCTGAATGTGTAAGGAATATGATAGTCCCCACTGCTTCACCCTTGTGGACTCTAGAACATCTGTGCAAGAGGTCTGCAAAGTAGCAAACCTATGCCTAGATAATGCATGTGCTTTGTTTTAACAAAGATGTAACTGCTGGAGGTGACATGGGAGCTCCTACCTTTGTTGTGGTGTGAGTAGTGAACAGCATAATATCAGTAGTAAAGGACAAGGTACAACTCAACTATGCAGTTTCTGGGAGTCCCCTTCATGGCTCAGCAGTTAAGGAACCCAACTAGGATACATGAGGATGCAGGTTCGATACCTGGCCTCTCTCAGTGGGTTAGGGATCCGGTGTTGCCCTGAGCTTGTGGTAGAGGTCCCAGAAGCCGCTCAGATCCTGCATTGCTGTGGCTGTGGTGAAGGCCAGCAGCTGTGGCTCCGATGGACCTCTAGTCTGGGAACCTCCATATGCTGTGGGTGAGACGCTAGAAAGCAAAAAAAAAAAAAAAAAGAGAGAGAGAGAGAGAGAGACAGTTTCTGTACCTCCTAATAATTTAACATTTTGGAGGTATTACAGTTTCCATCGTGATTCACAAACATGTGTTTTCAATGAAAGATAAACAATTATAGAAACATCACTTTTATATACTAGCTGAAGATTCATAATGAGTCCAGGTGGTGAACTTTCCCATTCCAAATTCCTTCTAAATTCATTAAAATGATACAAAAATTGGAGGAATCATGCATCGTTACCAGAAGTTAATGAAAAGTATCATTTAACTGCAAATAGCACAGGAACTTCAGCTAGATATTTTCTAATCTGAGTTCTATTGGGAAAAATTTTTGATAAGTAAAGCAAAATGACAATGCAAAATGACAAGATACAACTATTTGGACCCAGCAGAAGCTAACTGATGAGAGCACAGCACTGGAGACGGGGGTAACCCATGGGAAATTCAGGAAGTATTTGCCTTAGGATGTTTTGCTCCAGTAAGAACAGAGAACTGGGGTTCCCATTGTGGTGCAGTGGAAACAAATCCAGCTAGGAACCATGAGGCTGTGGGTTCGATCCCTGAACTCGCTCAGTGGGTTAAGGATCCAGCGTTGTTGTGAGCTGCAGTGTAGGTTGCAGATGCCGCTTGGATCTGGCATTACTGTGACTGTGGCGTAGGTCAGCAGCTGTAGGTCCAATTCGACCCCTAGCCCAAGAACCTCCATATGTCACAGGTGCAGTCCTAAAAAGACAAAAGACAAAAAAAAAAAAAAAAAAGGGAACAAAGAACTTTAGAAAGTAATTCTGGAGTTCGAAGGTGGCTCAGTGGGTTAAGGATCTGGTGTTGTCACTGCTGTGGAGTGGGTTCGATCCCTGGCCCAGGAATTTCTTCATGCTGTGGGTGTGGCCAAAAGAAAGAAAGAAAGTAATTCCATGAAGGAGTGTAGCACACCTCCAAATAAATAATTAGTGGGCTGTAAGAGCTGTTTCCCTCTGACTAACACGACTGGGTTTTCCTTTGCATTAGAAGGCTTGCTCTCAAACACAGTAGGTCGTGTCACCATACAAAGAGAACAAAAGGTTAGTACACCCACTCAATATGGGGAAAATGTTGACTATTGATAGTATCTCATCATTCAAGGTTGGATAAAAAGGCAAGATTATAAAATGTAGCCTGTAACAAGATTATGCATAATAAGACGAGGTGAGGATAGTACCTCAAAAATTAGAGGAAAATCCTGCTTTAAAAATAAAATAAATACTATGAAATACAGAAGTAGGTTTTAGAAAGCATCTGCTTTGTCTTGCAGTAAAAAGAAAAAGAAATGAACACCGTGAAACAAGAGATGAAAGATGAGAGGATAAGACAATAGACAGAGATATAAAAAGGAGTGAGCCGGGAGCCAGACAGAAGGGCAAAAGGAGCTGAATGAGATAAGGGAAAAATGAAAGGAAACAAAAGATACACTAGTTTTAAAACTGCTTTCAAAGCAGTAAAGAATCTGTAATGTAAAAATTGAATCAGTGATGTGAAAGCTGAAATTTTGAGCTTCTTAAAGTTTTTATTGTTCAGCAACAATAAGTTACTTACATTTATACCAAATTTTAAATATCACGAAAATAAGAGCAACCAGAAAAAAAATGAATGACTATTATAGCAGAAGTTGATATATTTAAAAAGAATCTAATAAATATATTTAAAATAACCACCTCATTAAAAACAATAGAAAAGTTTGATATAGTTGAAAAATTCCTAAATATATTTGAGGAAAAAAAAGTACAGAAAATACATACATAAAATAAGCTAAAATGAACAAATGGAAATAGATATTTAAGAACATAAAAGAATGCCTAAGCTAATGCTTTTGAAAAGCCTACAGAAATACGTAATGTTCTAGGAACACACAAATTAATAAAAACAATTTCCCCAAAGTTCAATCATTTAAAAAAATAATTGTCACAAAAGACATTTAATAACCAATGTTTCAGATTTCCTAAAGAGAGTTTGCAGATTCATTTGGTATTATAATTTCTTTCAAATTTACAAGAAACAAATAATTGTCTCCTGAAATAGTTCCAGGGCATAGAAAAAGAATAAAGCCATGTTAATTTGTTTCTAGAAGATAACAAAGCCCTTTAGCAAAAACTGACACAGAAACTAAAGATAGAACTCATTTAAGAATATTCTTAATGATATACTAGCAAAACAAGTCCAGAATGTTGTTAATCAAGTAATAAAAATATATCCAAGTGGGTTCTAGTCCAGTAAGATTGTACGAAATGAGCATTAGAAAATCTTATTAATAAGTACTTATATATGACAAACAAAGTACAAAAATTTTATAATCATCAAAAGTGCTGAAAAGACAGTTGACAACATTAAATATTCATTCCTGGAATAAAAGTTGTTTCAGGTAGCAGAAAAACAGAATCTGTCTCAATATAAAAGTTGTCTAAAACCCTTAGTAGTGTAGTGAAATCAGTTCTCAAAATTATCTGCAGATTGAATTGAATCCCAATCAAAATCCCAAAAGATATGTATGTGTGTGTGTGTGTGTGTGTGTGTGTGTGTGTGTGCATGATAGAAATTAACAAGCTGATTCTAAGGTGTGTATATGAATGAGCCACAAATATTAACCAGGCTGATATGGAAAAACAAAGTTTGTGAGTTTTACTCTAGCGCTTATCCAAACATACATAAACTTGCAAACTTACCAACTTTTTGTACTTGCAAAAAAAAAAAAAAAGTAAGAAAGAGAACAGAATACGGAGTCGAGAATTTAGGAGGAGAGTAGTTGAAATCAAAAAGGAATTAGGAGCCAAATCTTCTAGGGCATTGTGGGCATTGCAAGGACTTTGCCTTCACTCTGAATGAGACTGGAAGCCAGTGGAGTGCTTTGAATAGAGTGACAAAATCTTATATACATATTTTAAAATTGTTACTCTGGCTGATGTGCCAAAAAGGCAAGGATGAAAACAAGAAGAATGGTTTGCAGGCTATTACAGCCATTTAAGCAGGGGATCATGTTGGCTGGCACCACTGGAGCTGAAGAGAGGTAGTCAAATACTGAATTTACTTAGAAGAATTTGCTGATGACTTTGGTAATATGAGAGAGAGAGCGAGCGAGAGAGAGAGAAGTCAAAAACCACTCCAAAGTTTGGATCCTGAGTAGAGGCATACACAAGTTCTAAATTACTAAAGTGGGAAATAATGTGTGTGGGGGGGAATCTACTGAATGGTGAATCAAGAATTCCTTTTTTTGACAAAATAAGTTTGAAATGTCTATTAGATACCAGAGCCAAGGTGTTAAATAAGCAACTGAATATTTGACTCTGGAGTTCAGGAGAGAGGTATAAATTGGAGGTCATTTAGTATATATTTGTGTTTAGCCCCAAGGTATATTCCTCACACAGGGAGTAAGATCTGTGTGGACTTTGTTCTGGTTCACTTCATAGACGAAGGCAGTAACCAGCTTTGGCACAAACTACTTTTTCCTCAAGGAGACGAAGACTTGGAGTTGGCCGTTGGTTTTGACAATCTGGAGAACACTGATAACTTTGATAAAATTTGTATTGGTGAAGTGGTGGCAAAAAAGACTGACTGAAGTGATTTAAGAAAAAAAATGTAGGTTGGACTATAGATTTTGCTATCAGATAACATTAATATTAATTAAATTTAATTTCCTTAGATGTAAAAAGGCTCTGCAGTTTTTAATAGAACATTCTTGTTCTCAGGTGATACATGCTGATACATAAGTGGGGGAAAGTCATGATGTCTTGCACTTATGTTTTAAAATATATGGCAAAAAAAAATACATCCAGAGGGACAGATAATGCAAATATAACAAAAATATAATGGAAAAGAATTAGGTAAAACCAACAAAGGCCTTTCTTTAAAGGAGTTTGGTGTAAAGGAGTGGAAAGGAAGAAGAGCTGGATGGAAAGTGATGATCAACAGAAGGTCTTTAGAGATGATGAGTGATGGGACATCATGTTTGAAGACTCATGGGAGCAATCCAGGAGAGTGTGAAAAATTGACGGTGCAGCTAAAAGAACTACAGTTAGCTAAAACAACATGATTTAATGGGCCAGGTGAGACAGATGGAGAACCCAATTGGAGGCATTAGCCTAGTTTTAATTTTCCTCTTGAATTTCTCCATATTTTCCAGATTTCCTGTAAAAATATGTACCACTATCACACCGTGGATCCTAACACAAATCCTGTTTTATATTATAAGATTATGTAACTTTATCTGTATGTTATTTTCCATAGGCAGAAGTGGCACAGAAGTAATTCTTTTAAAGTGAAAACAAAAATGGAAAGACTGAACAATATGAAAAAAAAATGCCAAATAACCTGATGTAAAATTATTTCATGAAGGTTAAAAGAATGCTATGAAAGAGGTAGCTGAAATGGTTTGTGGATAAAGAAAAGATACACTCAGGCAGAGCAGGCTCCTGGCCTATGTGTCAAATCCAGCCCTCTGCCTGATTTTGTAAAATTTTACTGGAACACTGTCACCCTCAATCGCTGGCACATTGTCTACAGCTGCTTTCACACTGAAATGGAGGAATCAACTATATATGGCCCACAAAGCCTAAAATTTTTACTCCCTGACACTACAGAAAAAAGATTGCAAGCGTTTGAAAATTGCTAGTCAAAATGTAGTTTCCAGATTGGCACATGGGCATCATATGATTAGATGTTAGAAATGCAGGGTTTCTGGCTCCACCCTAGACTTATTACAAAAGCGGCAATTCCTGTTCTTCCGAGGTACAAAATGATGTGTACCTCTTTAAACGCTAAACCTTGGAAGAATGAGAGAACCTATGTGTGCATCTCAGTTTCCACAAGGGTTTGCATGGCACTCATTAACTCATGGGCATTCAAGTGGAGAATTTTAATTTTTATTTATTAATTAATTCGTTCATAATTATTTAATGATACTCTATATCCTAAGACCCAGGACAAATGTTTCACCTTCTTAGAACTCGCATTCTGGTGGGATAGTACCTACCACCAATCAAATATATTAGATGTTATTGATGTTAACAGTGCAAAGTACTATGAGGAAAGTGAAGCGGAAGTCACATTTGAGCAGGGCCATAAATTATGTGAATGAATAATACAGTGGGCTATCTAAAGGGAGAAATTTCCTGGCATAAGAGAAGAAAGGTTGAAATGACCCTAGATCAGATATGAGCTTGGTATGTTTGAGGAATAATGAAAAACTTTATAACTGAAGACCGCAGAGGGGAGAGCAGAGGAAAATAAGGTCAGGGAAACAGCCAGGACTCAAGAGAGCTGCTGATGATAGGATGTAGGGTGTGAGGAAGAGTGCAGAATTAAGGATTAAGTCTAGGTTTTTGGTCTGACCGCTAGAAAGATGAGAGTGGCATTTAGTGAGATCGGGGGAAATTAGAACGAAGTTTGAGGAACAAATTCAAAATTTTTATTTTAGACATTTCTATTGAGATCTCATTATTCTTCAAGCAGAAATTTACATTCCTGGAGTCCTGGATAAGAGCTCATCAGAACTATAAACTGAGAAGAGAAGTAATTTGATGACTGTGCCCTGAGAAAGGGAACAGACTCAGCGAAGTGACATAAAATATGTGACACAGAAAGTAAACTCCATAGTTTACTTAAAACACACAGTGAACAAAAACAAAGTAAAACAAAAACAAGAACTTTCGCAAAAGAAAGTGATCAAACTGTCAAATGTTGCTGAGGTTGAACAACACGAGCCCAGAAAGATGAATATTCGATTCAGCAAGCAGATGTCATAGGTGACCTTGAAAAGAGAAGTTTCTACAGAGCCATGGAGGCAAATTCCTGATGGAAATGTGTAAGAGAAAGAATCAGAGATTTCCATTTCTAGTCATATGGTTGACTACATTTTGCAGAAAAGCACCTCTGGAGCATAACACTTGAAATGTTGCTTAAAACATAAGAAATGTCTCTTTTAAAGCATGACTGAGCTGTCTGTAAAGTAAGAGAAACAACCAAAGCAAGAAACAATAGGAAATTGTGATTGCAACTGTATACCTTCAGAGTACTGCTCATCCTGGGAGGCTGAGAGCATGGGCATAATGACCTACAAGCATTAGGAGACAAAAGAGGAATCTTGGAGCCTCAGCAAGGTGAAAGTCAGGTTATAGAACATGTATAAATCCAGGATATTCTCAAAGGGTAGGTCAGGGAAAATTCCATGCCACGGAGAAAGACTTGTTTATTTTAGCTTTGGTCATAGACATGTATCTTCTGGGGAAAGGGTTAGTCCGTTTTCAGTTACACGCAGGGGAGTTGTATTGTGTTAGGTGGAAGTACGACTTTGTTATTGCCTCTATTTGAAGATTAAGTATGGATTAAGGAGAGGCGCACGGGTACCTGGTTGACAAGAGGCAGATTTGTGATGGTTAATTTTACATGCTAACTTGTCTTGGCTAAAGTGCCCAGATAACTGGTCGAATGTTATTTTGAATGTTTCTGTGAAGACGGCTTTTGGCTGAAATTAATTTTTAAAACAGGGGACTCTGAGTTGAGCAGGCTATCTTTCACAATGTAGGTTGATCAGCTGACAGCCTAAATAGAAAAAGATGGACCTCGCCGGAGGAATTCCACCTCCAGACTGTCTTTGGACTCAGGCTGCATCAACTCTTTTCTGGTTCTTCTCCAGACTCCTGTGTGTCCCTGAGGATTTTGGACTTATTAGCCCCAAAACTTTGAGCCAGTTCCTTAAAATCTCAGTATGATAGATGATAGATAGAGAGAGAGATATAGATAGATAGGTAGATGATAGACAGATAGATAAACAAAACTGTAGACGGAGATAGATAGATGATAGATGATAGATAGATAGATAGATAGATGATAGATTAGATAGATAATAGATAGATAGATGATGCATAAATAACATGAATGAGTAACCAAGTGGATTTTCTAAGGGAAGCAGTTTCCGGCATAGAGAAGAGGAGTTTCTAAATCCGAGATGAGCTTGTCATGTTTCAGGGATATGTTTATGACTTTATGAGCTTGTTATATTTGTGGAATAGTGAAAGCTTTTCATATATGTATGTATACACATATATATTTTATTGCTTCTGCTTCTTTGGAGTACCCTAATACAATACTAACACTTATATTAGAGAAGCCAAAAATTCCAAGATAAAAAGACATCCACACTGTAATGGATTTGTAAAGACAGTAAAAATACATTTCAAAGCGGTCAGAAAAAAAAAGGTACTTGCAAATGAATAATAATTAGTATGATAACTTTGAAAAGAAACAAGGAAGCAACTTGAAAATAAATAAAATTTTCACATAAATAAATAATAAATATAAATCAATAAAGTGTCAAAAGTCCTAAAGAAAATAGCAGTAAACACAGTAATGTATAGTTCAAAATCATGTTTTGAAAAAAAAAATGATCAGAGATAAAAGCCTGAATGAGTTCATTATCAATATACCTTCACTAAAGGAGAATCTGAAGAATATACTGAAAAAGTGGGGATAGGGTGTGCAAAACAGTCAGGAAAGGAAATTCATAAAAGGTTAGACAAAATAAGTTGTAAACCTTTATTAAAGACAAATATAGCTGGCTTCATGGTAGACAACAATGCCTAACTTGTGAGCTTAAAATATTAAGACAGAACAAAGAATTTCAACAACCGTAGCAAATGCACTGGAGAGGAGTTGATAAGAGCAAACTAATTTTCAGAATGAGAGTAACGATGCTGATATGACTGTAGCTGCTCCTTGAAAAACAGAAACCCTGCACATAATCCAAGATCTGCCTATGATTTATACTCTGCCCTTCATAGCCTTCATATCTGCCCTTCCACACTTGTGGATTCAATAAACTGCAGATCCTATAGTAATTTATGCCATGTAAATTAAGTAAATTATATATTTGTACAATATACATAATATTTACTATTGGAAAAAAAACTGCATATAAATGGGATCTATGCTGGAGTTCCTGTAGTGGCTCAGCAGAAACCAATCCAACTAATATCTGTGAGAATGTGGGTTTGATCCCTGACCTCGCTCAGTGGGGTAAAATACCTGGCATTGCTATGAGCTGTGGTGTAGGTCGCTGATGTGCCTTGGATCTAGCATTGCTGTGGCTGTGGCGTAGGCTGCTAGCTGTAGCTCTGATTCGACCCCTAGCCTGGGAACTTCCATATGCCCCAGGTGCAGCCTAAAAAACAAAAATTAAAAAAAATATATATATATATATAAATAAATAACTCTATGCAGTTCAAACCAGTGTCGTTCAAAGGTCAACTGTTTCTTAATTTGAACATGCATACACAAATTTCTAAGAAAGAAGACTAGAGCATGTACATTCCTAATCACTTGCAGAAAGAAGAAGCAGAAAGAAGGGAGAGAGGGAAAAGCAGAAAGTACAAGATAAAATGATGGAAATGAATCTAGACATATCGGTAATTACAGTCAAATTAAAAGGACAATGTACTTCATTTGAAAGATAAAAAAATAAACAGAAGTCAGCAATGCACTGTGTATAAGAAACATATTTTCAAAGGAAGTCTTCAATAAAAATTTTTTTTTAAAAAGGTGAAAATTAAAATCTGGATATAATTAACAACACAATAATTTGAATAAGGAGTTTAATATGGATGGTAAATTATGAGAAAGCACTAACTATAAAAATGTAATGAAAATGCTAAAGCGTAGCCGAGAGCAGAAGAAGAATACACAAGGAAGGGCTGATTTGAAAGGGGAAAGAGCCCCTCAAGGCTGGATAGCATACGTCATTGAAAGTTTCCATGCTGCTCAAGGATGATGTGGAAGCTTGCTGAATTTCTGAAGCCGGAGCTGGACTGCCATGGTGCGGAAGCCCCAGAATTTCTATTTCATTTATCCCTAAACATTAATGGAGCACAAGGAGTCAGATAGTTTTAGGGGATGCAATTGTGACTATATAGATGGATCAATAGTCCTATGCCAACATGGAACCTACGATTTAATATTTGACTCTCTATAGGGGCAACAGTGTAACACTCAGAAACACTACTGTCCCCAGTATTGAAGGCAATGATTCAATCATCCCTTAGTTTTTCTCTTATTTACTTTAAACATTGCAATTTCTTTACTTTGCCTTGAATAAATATTCTCTTTAAACACTTCCTGTCTTCCGTGAATCATCTCTAATATTTTTCATATAGTTTTAGTGCAGTGAATATAATAGAACACTTAAAAGAAGACTGGCCTTTTTATCATGCCCAGTCTCAAATGACTCATCTTTTAATGTATTCAGAAACACAGTAACCTCTGTCCAAGTGGTCCATCCCAAAACTACCTTTGTTCTGGGGTTTGTGCTTTTTAAATCCTACTTTATCCTGCTATACATGAAATCTTAATTGGAGAATTCTTATTTTTTCCGCTACCTAAAATTCTAAGCAGAACAACTTTTAGTACATTTAATGTGGACGACTGCCTTAAACTTGTATACATGCTAGCCCAAGGGGATCCTCAGCTGTTACCTGTTGCTTTAGCCTTCAAGCTATGTACGTGAAACACCTAAGAACAGAATGGAAAAGATTCAAAAGGTAGACTGGTTAATCAGAATGCTATGTGGAATAGAATTGAAAACTTTCCTAAAATCAATCTCTATCATTTCTTCTATGTCCCTTTGCCTACATAACCTGTCTGTGGGATTACAACACATCTTACAAAATTATATGTTGCATCTCAGACTTTTCTAAGTAATCACTACTACATTGTGTGCTGATCACTCTGTTACCTTCACAGCCATTCACACTGAAACTGCCCTACCTATAATCTTGAGAATCAACTTTCCTTCCTTTTTTAAAAAAAAAAATAGAAACAACAATTTCTTCCCTAATTCTTTCATACGTTAGGGAAAGAATGGACTTATTACTTCCCACCTTCTCAATAATTTTTAGGGGAAGGCTAAAGCTGTGTAGATCTCTGACTTTGTCCTCCTTACTTCTATTTTGGTTCTTTTTAAAAAGCTGTTTAACTCAGAAAGTTACCTGTTTTTTTCTGAAACAAATACAATAATAAAAGTAGCAACCAGATATTAACTGTCTGCCAAACGCTAAGAATTTTACTGCAAGGATCACATCTATTAGATCTAATCCTCTTGACATTGAATATAAGTATTATCATACTCATTTTATAGTGAGGAAATTCAAGTTCATAAGTATAATAAACTTGTAACAAAGCTGCAGCCTCATGCTTTCTCTTCCAGATTCCCTTTTGATATTACTCTGCTACTAATTTTTCCTCACATCTTTTTTTCCCACTTTCACTTCAAATATTACAGGAATCCTTAAAATGTTTGTCATAACTTCTGCCATAATTTTACATGTATAGCACCTTTAATATGTTTAATCTTGAATGCAAAATATTCCTTACAAGCTCTTTACTTATTTTTTAATGATATGTTATAGAGCAGAGTATTTCATTGACCTTCAAGAAACATACACCAAACAGTTATTCAGCATTTTGTAGAATTTATTTATTTATTTTTGCCTTTTGGGTCTGCACATGCTGCATATGAAAGTTCCCAGGCTAGGAGTTGAATTAGAGATGCAGCTGCTGGCCTGCCCCACCACCACAGCAACGCCAGATCCGAGCTGTTTCTGCGACCTACACCACAGCACACGGCAATGCCAGATCCTTAATCCACAGAGTGAGGCCAGGGATCAAGCCCTCATCCTCATGAATAGTAGTTGGGTTCATTACTGCTGAGCCACAATGGGAACTCCTAAGAAATATCTTAAGTACGCGTAATTCATGGAAAGATTATAATTTTGCCTCTAATATCTCCTACCTAAGTGACTCTGGCTGAGTCACCTCCATTTTCTCTGAGCCTCAGTTTCCCCCTTTACCAGTCAGAGAAAATGGGTTTAACAATCAGAAATCCATTTCTGCTCCGGGGTTCTGTATTGTTTTGTTACCTCCTTCATTTAGACCTGTGAGTTGTTTTTTATTATAGCCATAAAAGGTGATTTAGTTTGGCTTGATCTAGTCCAGCCAAACCATTGCATTTGTAGACCCAGCCATGTGGGGAAGACACCAATAACTGACAGCAACACAGAACCTGTATGCTGATCTTTGCCTTTCACACAGCATGTGGGCCAGTGGAGAAGGTATTCTGTATTTGATCAGTCTGAGCATAGCTATGTTTGGCGCTCTCATTGCTCTACTTAAAATTCTCTTAAGTTTTTTGTCAAAAAAGTGACCTGTTCTATTTCATATATGAAAGCTTCACATTAAAAGAATATGAGGTAGCAAATATCTTTACTGAAGCGCTGTTGGCAGCCGAAATCACTGACAACTTCCTGGCTGTGATTCATAATCTATATTGGTGCCTTTGAGACAGCAGGCTATTGATTTTTCCCTGTCTATAATCCGAGACCATATACAGAGCTTGTTAGACATCTGTGGGTATATAAACTGAGTTTTGATACAAGTTAGGAAGGTTCTCTTAGTGGGGCACTTAGTTTTTGTCTTAGAGAAAATCCTTACACAATTGTAATTTTGGTGAACTTTTTAAAAACAAACTATTCAGTATGTTATGTTGCAGGCTTTGGGATAGAGGACTTTGTAAGATTTTTTTCCTTTTATTCTTTTTTGTCCAGAGTTTAAATAAAATAATTTTCTCCAGTGTTAGTATATTACCTATTAAATAATGATTAAGATTTTTCTCTTCATGACACCTAAAAGTACTTTTTATGTGATGAAACTAATTAAGATAGATTTCAAATGCTTAAGGGAGATAAATGTAGGGCACAGACCTAAATAAAGCTGCTAAAACAGTCATAAGGGATCAACTATCAAGCCATTTCTGAAAAAGAAATGAATAGGACTTATTATACAAGTCAAAAACTGTACATTTATTTCACCGGAAACATGTGTAACTGTTTCTGAATCATTCTATATATGTTTCACCAAAATATTCAAATGGCTTTTTTTTTTAAGTGACAACTCAGAACAAAGAAAAGTGTTAGGTTTTTTCCCCCTAAGGCAGTTTCTTAAGTAACAGAGTAAATAATGCTTATCTAATCCTACCACTTGAGAAGGAGAAGCCATATTACAAAATAAAGTGTATATACATTGGAGTATCAAAATTGAAGAAAATAATGGTATTTGATGTATACAGCTAATACAGATCCAAATCGTAAAAATTCTAGATAAAATTCACCTAGTCTTTTTACTTCTTATAGAAGAATCATTCTAAATAACTTTATTTTTGTCAAAGATTTTATTTTAATAAAAATAACACCTGATATTTACAGATAATATATCATAAGAACTCTTTTAACAACTTAACGTAGGTTACTTGCTGAATCTTACAATAATCCTGAAATGAGAATAGTGATATTACTATATATAATGTAATACAATACTGTTAATATACTATAACAATAACACTGTTATTATACCCCATTTCAGATGTGGACACTGAGGCACAGAGATGTTGTCCAAGCTTCAGACAGGCAGTGAAGGCTGGAGTCAATATTCAAACCCAGGCAGCATAAATCAGGAGAGACTATATTCTTAAATATTTTCTCTTGTATATCTTATATATCTTGCATATCTTCTCTTAGGGTATTTTGGGCTATTGGAGGCAAAAATTTTTGTTAATTCACATTTGAATCACCTGCAGTATATAACATATTACTTTGTAAATACATTATCAGTAAATACTTACTAAAATAAATTGGATTATAGATTAAAATATTTAAGGAAATTAATATTAACTTCAGTAAAAAATAATCAGTGTGGGTTCCTTGCACCTAGAGTAAAACAGAGAACTTAGAATACTGTCTTTTACCATTTCTTTAACGAATGCTATATTCCAGTGAAGGCTTCTATGTCAATTTGTCTAGTTTCTGCAAATTCTCTAAATTATATTATACTTTTGAAGTTGAAATAATATAAAAAATAGGAAATTGTGTTCCAAGTATTTTTTACGTTACCTCGTCTCATGCTCTCTGAATCACTTATTTAGCCTCTCCATACATACCTCCTCAGACATATGCTTATTTATGTTTGCTAATATATTTATAGATCTTGTATAACTATATTAAACTATCTATAAGAGAGTAATAATACACAAAACACATTAATGCCTAAAATCCATTTATATTTAACAATTCGTATTGCAATAAAGTAAAAAGCTAGCAGACAGTTGAAATACATAAAAAAATTGAACAGAACAAATAGACCTTCATCTAAAAAGATAATTCTCTTAATGCAAAAAAAACAGTAAACCAGGGGGAAATAATAACAACAACAGCAACAATTGCACTGCAGCAGAAAGAAAATGAATGCTTCTAATTAAAAGTCAATCTCTGAAAATCATTCACCACAGGAACCATAAAAAATAATTTTAGGAAACTATTTTAAACTCTCCACAGGACTTAGAAAAACTCAATGAAATAGATGTGTAAAGCCATAATAAGAGGATGAATTGAAATGAAAAACCAGTTGGCAACATGAAGAGGACGTGATTTTAACAGCAAATATCTAGGTGAAGAGAAAAATGTAGAAACAGAATTAAAAACTTAATTTGAGGCAATGAAGATAGATATAGACATTTAAAAATAATAATAAAATATCATATGCAATCAAGCCGGAATAAATTTGAAAAAACCTAACTAAAATAGCTATTTTGAAATGTAAAATTCCCAAAGTAACTAAAGGTAAATAGAAATGTGAATAAACTAAATCACCATAAAATTATTGCAATAAAGAAAATTCCAGGCTAATATAATTTTGTAGGTGAGTGTTACAAATTGTCAAGAAATAAATCTTTATTTTGTAAGTTGCTACAAAAAAGTGAAAATTGGAACAACAATATTAACTAGCTTAATCTTCCAGGGCTGGGATGGGAAGGCATGGTAAAGCTGTACTTATCCCAGAAAGAGAACAGTTAAACATCAGAAAGCTATCTTTGGGATTCATCATTATAATGAACCAAGTACGGCATTTATATCAGTAAAATGCTATATTTATGATAAAATGCTATACTATTAAAATACTAAGTATTGTATAACTTGAATATCTCTATAAATTTAAAAAAGATTAAATTTACAAGCTTTAAAACCTATTTATGACTTTAAAATAGCAAAGCATATAGAGAATGAAAGAGAATTTCCTCAAGGTTACTCCACCACAACTCCCCCAAGTATTGTATTGAAAAAATTTAGTCACATTCCGTTTAAGGTCAGGGTAAAAATAATAGAGAAAATGAAGACTATTCTTCTTCTATAGCACTAGAGATCCTGTCTACTGCAGCAATGATCAAGATATGTTAAAAAAAAAATGGAATTAGAAATGAGAACCAGTTCTATTCAGTTCCTGGCACGTTTGCGAATTTCAGTATAGATTGTTTTTTTCTCTGAGCGCAGGAGGAACTATTGATGAAAATATGGAACCAAAGAAACAGCAACAACAGCAAACCAGCTATCTCTGAGTCCATAGACAGTTGTTCTGAACTAATATATGTGGAATTGGGTAAGAAAGGTTACAGTTGTTGGGTAGAGCCATGAAGGTTGTATATTGCATGACTCTGGAGGAAGCCGTTTGCATAAACAAACTTTAAGTAACCCAGGGGCTTTGGGAGGAGGGCTGCAACTTGGAGTACAGACTGGATGACATTGGGTAATATGAAATCGAGAGATAGTTTGCTTTTTTTCCACTTTTCTTCTACTACCGTTGCCTTATGCCAATGATTTTCTTCTCCGTTCTTGCAGCAATATATAATAATGATGTATGCCTCGTGCAGCTGCCTAGTGATGTAAAATCGGAACAGACCAAAAAGTGTACCAGAGTGATGGAGTTCCTCTTGTGGCCCACAACATCATAGTGTCTGTGAAGATTTGGGTTTGATCCCTAGCCTCGTTCAGTGGGTTAAAGATCAAGCTGCAGAGTAGGTTGCAGATGCGGCTAGAATCTAGATCCAGTGTAGTGGCTGTGGCGTCGGCAGCAGGGGCACCTCTGATTCAACCCCTAGCCTGGGTACTTCCATATGCTGCAGGTGTGGCCATAAAAAGGAAAAAAACAATGTACCAGAATGAGAAGTTGGGTAAAATGAGTACAATTCTTGGGCATTCTTTCCTTCACCTTCCCACTTCCAATCAGTTAAAGTGGATAGGAGAGACTGCTCTTTGCAGTGTTATTTCTCTTTGGGTGACAAGATGATTAACGAATTCTGTTGTGCCTAGGCATTGCCACCCTATAAATCAACTCTTTCCTCCTGTACTGTAGATTGGGGTGTGACCTTCTAACTCCCCCAAAACATTTTCTAGGACAGAGACGCATATATCCAATGAAGACTCTATCCCGACAGCCAAAATAACAAGACAAAACCAGTGAAGCAAAATGTACGATCTAAAGCAGAACTATTGCAACAGATGGGCCAAAAATGTAAAATAAGTTCATAACTTACTGAAATAATATGAAGTAAATCCTTAAAACCAATAGATATGAAAATTAGGTAGAAAATATTAAGCAGTTGATATAATGGATCCAAAATGTTCTTACTTGCAGAAATGACTGTCTACTTAGAAAATCCAAGAGAATCAATGGAACCAGTTTAAAAAAAAACAAAAAAAACAAGAAATTTCAGCAAGCTTGTCAGATACAAGATCAACCTACAAAAATTAACCATCTAGAAATTATAATAGATAATAGGATCTTTAGAAACTAACCTAACCATGAATACGTGTATCTTTTATGATGAATATGTTAAGATTATTAAAGACCATTAAAGAAGAACTAAATAAATGAAAAGAGACATGATGTTCATGGATGGAAAAGCATAACATAATGTAGATGTCAATTTGCCCCAATTAATCTATAAATTAAATTAAATTATAATAAAAACCCAACAGGATTCTTGGCATTACTTCATAAACTGAATTTAAAATTTTATGAAGGATAAAGTTTCATCAATAGATGAGTCGATAAATAAATGAAAGGAATATAATTTGCTTATTGGACAGTAATATATATTGAAAAGTTAAAATAATAAAAAATGAATATGCTGTTGGTATTGGAAGAGACAAATGTATCACTGAAAGAAAAATAGATATTACCTGACAAATTCAGAGGAAACATGCAAATTGTTTAGATGATATTGTGAAAACTGGCTAACTAAAAAAAAATAAAATAAAAATGATCTCTACTTACATAGAGTTAAAAAAATTATTTCAGGGAGTTCCCATCGTGCCTCAGTGGTAACAAACACAACTAGTATCCATGAGGATGCAGGGTTCGATCCCTGGCCTTGCTCAGTGGATTAAGTATCCCATATTGCCATGAGCTGTGGTGTAGTTTGCAGATGTGGCTTGGATCCCACATTGCTGTGTCTGTGGCATAGGCCAGCAGCTACAGCTCCAGTTCAACCCCTAGCCTGGGAACTTACATGTGCCATGATATATATATATATATATTTTTTTTTTCAATATATATATATTTCAATATATATATATATATATTTCAAGTAAATTAATGACTTCTTATGAAAAATAAATGGAGGTATATCTCTTTGACTGTGAAATAAGAAAAGATTTTTTAATAAAGACTCAAAAATCACAAACCAATTGGATAAATGTGTTAACTATTATCTGTTTTCAAAACACAGGGCTTTAGTTTAAAAACTTGGATCATAGGTAAATTTAAAGAACAGGCAAAAGTAAGCAAATGATTTTTGTAGTACCTAAAACTTGTCGGAAGGAATATCTAAAATCTCCAAGAAACTCCTTCATATCTGCAAGAAAAACTCAGTAAAAAAGCAATAGTCAAATATATAAATGGGTAGAATCCAAGTGGATACATTTCTTATAAATTAAAAAGTAAACGACTCTACTAGTAACCAGAGAAAGGAGGAATAGGATATGGGGGAAAACCAGTGAGATCACACTTTTTATCTATTAGATTTGAATAAACAAAGTCTTGTGAAGGACTCGAGCATCTGGGTAAACAGAAACTCTTGTGATTTGGTGATGGGAGTATGAAAAAACAAAAGGAAGTAAACAGAGGCAGAGGAAAAAAGAGGTGGAGGGAAGGAGAGAGAGTAAAGAAGAAAGGAATGGAGAGATGGAGAAAAAGAGAGAGAAAGTAAAAGGACGAATTTGAACCATGAAGGAAATCACAAGTTAAGATGGACAATTAAAAAGCTGTCATCTGCACAAATCAGTTTTATTCAGTAAGTATTCACTGCACACATTACCGGGATAAAGTATTATCTCTTCGTTTCTGAGGTCACTTACATTTATTCATTTATGGAATATTTTCAAAAAGCCTGTGGGGGGCGGAGGACTGAGGTACAAGGGAAAACAAGAACAAGGCTGTTCCTTGTCTTACGGAGCTTAGCATTTTTCACTTGGCTACTTAGACTAAAGAGGCAGAACTTATATCACTGAAGTATAAGAAAATCCATGGCAAAGGAGACAATGTGGATTTCACGTTTTAGATAAAATATCTTTTAAGTGTCAGGATGTAAAAGGAGAAGAGGAGATGAGTTGGTACAATGGGCTTTAATAATGTTTTTCCTGACAGAAATCTCATTCAGGGAGTTGAACCTTGGATGTGAAGTAGACTTTGAATAGTGGACCTTGGTGAAGATGGGGTTTGCTTAGGGAAAGGAAACGTGACAGACGACAGAGACAGTGGTATTGTTCTGTTTTACTTTGTTTCTGAAAGAATGGTCATCGGGTGGTCCTCTCTCAAATCTTGTTGTTCTTCTCAAAACAGGCTATTTTCTGATGGGGGACAAAACTCTCCGGAGCTTAACACGTGGGGCATAGTCATAACTATAAAATCCTGAAATAGTTCAGCCTACAGGTCAGAGCCAACTATATCAAAGAGAAATCAGCAATAAAAGTAGCAGCAGGAAAGAGAATAAGGTGAATGATAATGAAAAAAAAAAGTGCTGCAGGAAAGGAAAATAAATGCAGACTAGCAGAAAGTCAAACCAAAAATAAAAAATGCAGTAAAGTTAACTTTAACTGTTCCTTTAATAACATATATTGAGCACCTGCCTTATGAGAAGCACCATTCCAAGTCAGGTATAGTAAGAATGACTGTATGATAAAATAATAATAGTTAATCCGAAGATTGTAATAATAAATTAATTTGTGACTGTGTCTGGTCAAATGTTTAATATAGGTAATGTCACTTACTCATTACAGTCATGTAAAACAATTTAAAATAATCTCCATTTTAGAGACGGGAGAAAATGGACTATCAAACTCAAATATCCAGGTTCTGGACCACCCTATGTACAGTTCAAGTAACACCAATGAAATCAGACTTTGAGGCCATCACATAGACAATTTAAAATCTTTTCATGGGGATAAAAGCAGGAGGAGGATAAATAATACAAGTTTGTAGTAATACATGTTTAATTTCAGCAGTTCTAACATTTAGTAGCTGTGTGAGATGTAATTAATATATCTGAGCATATTTCTTCACTGGTAAAATATGCAAAATAAAATGCACTTCATCAGGGTTTTTCAGAATTAAACGGTCATCAGGATCAATAAAAAATTATTGTAAGTTTGAGTTCATTCAGTTTTAAAATGTCTTCTCTCTGAAGACACTATTAAGAGCATGAAGACAAGTCACACATTGGGAGCAAATATTTGTTGAACAAATCTGACACAGGATTGTATCCAAAATATAAAAAAACATCCATAATACTCAACAGTAAGGAAGCAAATGATGCAATTAAGATGGGTAAAGCATATGACAGACATTTCCTGAAAGATATAAAAATAACAAATAACCACATGGGCAGATGTTCGACATCATTAGTCTCTAGGGAATTACAATAACCATGAGATACTATTACACGTACGAACCAAGTGAAGGAGTTCCTAATCCCAAAGCTGGAACAGTTAGAACAACGAATGAGTCTAAATGACTCCACCTAAGGCTAGCAAACTGTTACCATCCAAATTCAGGTACTGAATTGCAGATCATAATGTTTATGGAGTATGAATTGTGCTATGTGTGATTAGCTCCTTAGTAATTATTAATACAATTTTATGCAGATTACTGACCATAGATTATTATCTAGAAATACTTTGTCGTTGTTGTTGTGTAATTCCATCTTCAAAGAAATCCTGTGAAATAATTTAAGGTGTAATTCACAGGAATCTAATATCCAAGAATGAGCTGCAGTTATCTGGAGATAATGTCAGCTTTACACACTGGTAGCGAAGAATCTACATGTGGTGGATGGAAGTCAGTGAGAGGAGGAGACTGAGTATAGGATAGATTTCAAACAGAACTCAGTAGGAACAATGACTTGCTTCTAGCTACTAAAAGATTTTAAAATCAGCATTTTTTTTCCTATGTAAAGAGTTCTAGATGTGCCAGTAACAATATATTTAGTTTCATCCTCAAACCTACCTGAGAGAAAGAGGCTACTTGATTAAAATCCCAATAATTTCCTCTTTCTCAGAGAAAACGTTGTGAGATAGCAAGAAAAGTGTGCAGCAAATCATACACATTGTTCTGCTCATCAGGGGAACTTATTTCCGATTTATTCACAGTCTTTTTCAATGGAGTTGCTGTCTAATAACTCTGATATCTATGCGTGTTGTTGGGGGATTTAAGTTTTTCTTTATTACTCAAGAAGTTCTAGAATATCACTTGTGAAAATAATTGCATTTTATCAATGATATAATTAATTTGTACAAGCAGAGAGGTTCCGTGTGAGAAATGTGACAATCTGGCAGGGGAGTAGAAAGAAAGGTTGAAAGTTTAGAAGACTCTTCCACTGAAAGTTAATTCCCTGTTTAAATTATTTAAGAATCTGAGAAATGTTTAAAGTCGCTGTTCTTAGGAAATATGTTGGCTTACCTAAAAAGATATAAAAATAAAGTTAAATTAATTCTCAGTCTATATTTAAAATAATTAATATTAGTGTCTCATTTAACTTTGAATTATACTTATTAATATGTGAATAACCAGGCATTTTTCACAAAGTTAACAGGGAATCAGAATCTGATGGATTCTAGATTCTTTTATCTTCAAGTGGAATTCACTGGGCTCTCTAGCCATTTTATAGTACGAATAACAAGAGCCAATTCTGGAATATTATCCTAAGATCATATATTTCTTTAATGGTCAGTATGAAACAGTACCATTCACATCCAAGTCATAAATGCTGGCTGTTTCTGATTTGTCTGCTTCACTGGGCACAAATGAGCAGAGCAGAGGGATTCAGCAAGGCTTCTATTCTTCAGAGATTAAAAAGACATGCTTTATTCTTTTTCTCTCCAGTTAAATCAAGAACATACACTCTCTTTTCTTCTCCTTTCATCTTTTTAATTTCTTAAGTGCATTTAAGAGCAATCATTTGGCTTTTCTTCAAAACCGAAATTTATTAAGTGACAGTGTTTCTCTACACACTTCCTGTCACATATATATGGTATCTAATATCAGATCTTTTTCTGGATAGATAGATAGATAGATAGATAGCAGATAGAAAATGATTTTAAAGAAATGTTTTACATATATATATATATATATATATACACACACACACACACACACACACATATATACATATACTGTGTGTGTGTGTCTGTGTGTGTGTATATATATATATACTATACATATATATTTATTGAAAGAGAGCAAAGTGACAGAGAAAAACAAAGAGATCTGGTTCTTTCTCTACTGTAGTCATGATCTATTTTGCATGTCTATGAATACGTTACTATTGCTTATTGGCAACTTAAGTGTGGGTGCCACCCCTAAAACTGCCACCTGATTCACACTAAAAATCAGTCTAATTAATTATCAGTCCCTTGCTGCTTGTCTAGGCTTAGGCTGCTTGCCTGTTGTAGAAGTCATAGAAGAATTACATGTGGTACATATGACATAAATTCCCACATCTAGAAATGATATGTTCTCCTATGATTATGAGGATGTAAGTCCTATGTGCCAACAGTATAACAAATAGCACATTATGGCATAATGAGTACCATAATGAGAGCTAAATGAACCTCCTTTTCTTCTCATTTTCACTGATTCCTCTTTTCATTTATCTCTCTGGAATGCCCCTGATCTTCTATTTTTCTCTTTCCTTATGTCCCTTTTGTTTTGTATACATTTAAATCCCATTAATTTTAAAGGACATCGCACTGAAAAAAAAAGTTTACAGTGTGTACGCCCATGCACACATGGGCACACCCTAGACTTGCCAAATATAATAAATATGTGTATCTCTCAGATTCAAGTCTAGTGGGAAAGATTGTCTACCTCTAATGCAGTAGTTCAGCAGTCTCATGGCATCTTGGCTTCCGGAAGGCTACATGCCTATGGTCCATCAGTCTTTAAGGATAGGGGAGAAGAGACACTGATGAATCAAGGGTAACTAAGATTCCACTCCATCCTCAAGCTAGGGTAGAGTCAGTTCTATCTGTGCCACATGGGCTGTATGGAGAGGGTGGATCTCCAAACAAAATTAAGGGGTGTTACTGGGGTACTTGGAAATACTGAGTGGTTTAAGAAAATCCACCTTCACATGGTTTATTAATCTGCAAAAGCTTTATCTTCTTCCTACCTTTCTCGACCTCCTCTTTTGCCATCCTTGCCCCCTTCTACTTTCTTTAGGTATGTTGATCTTTTAGTTTTTTCAAATCTCTGTGTTCCTAACCACTGAAGGACCTTTGAAAATGCTTTTTCTTCTACTTGGAATGATCTTCCCACCCCAGCCACCTCATTTCCCACCTCTTATATTCCGTCTCTTTCTCTATAGATGATCCTTTCTTGTTATTTTAGTTTCACATTAAAATATACTTCCTATCTATTCAGCTCTTTTAATCTATTGCAGCCCATATTAGTCCAGTATTTCATTCTTTCACAGCACCTGTACATTCTACAACATACTCACCATCACATTAAAATAAATATATATTTTATGGTTATTACTGGTATTTTAATGACTGCTTCCCTACTACAACTTATAACCGTCATGAAAGTCAGAACTGTGTCTCTTTTGTTCCTACTGTATGTTGAATTTGTAGAACAATGTTTGCTACAGAAAGGGCTCAATACAATTTTTTGAATGCAGGCATGCAGCATGCATGAATGAATAGTAGCACTAATATTAATGAGAAAGTTAATATGATTTTTTTGCAAACTATGTATAACATTTCATAAATGTGAGAATTTGTTATTATCTTCATGATTATCATTAGCTGGGTTACATTAGCTAACTATAGGGCAAATTGACAAAGACATATTCAGTGTTATTCCAAGACCAAGTAAAAAGTAGAATATTCTGATTTTTGTAACACATATACATTGCTATGGAAAAAAATTGTAGCTACTAAAACTTTAAACTGTAGGGTTGGGGCCTTTTTTTTTGTTTTGTTTTGTTTCGTTTTGTTTTTTTACTACTGTCTTAATTACATAGCTCCAGGTAAAAATATGTTAAAGAATCCTAGGGAATAGAAAAACACATAGATACAGAAAAAAGAAACCATCCCTAAATCAAGCATGATGGCAGTGATGGAGGACACTTTTATTAGCATGCCAGGCTTCTGAGAAGCAACTCAAACCAATCTACAAGAAGTAATGTTATGTCACTCTGTCTCATATTTAAAAAATGTCCCATCTTTAAAATCCTGCTTTACTGTTCCTCAGTTTGTTTGCTCATCCCCTAAGTTTTGAATGTCATTCCACAGTCATGACCCTATTGCCTCCCTAGTTAAAACCAACCAGGCTCACATTAATTAATATCCCTGGTCTTATCTCAACACTCTTCCTTGTCTCTTAGGCTGAATTATGTACTGTTTTCCTGGTACCCAAACCCTATCACCACCTTCCTGGTTTCACTCTTTTTCTTTTCAATGTGACATTTTATGCACTCTTAAAATGGTGTTAGTTGTATCACTGTGATACCATTGCTGTGCTAAGCACTACAGTGTTTGCTCTATAGTAAAATCATTTGTGCATTTATGCACTTGTGTTGGGCTATCACCACATAGATTACCCTATATTTTCCCCTCAAATTATTTATTCCACTTGTTTTATTGTTTTAACCTTGACATATATTTTAAAATTACATTTCACGTTCTGTATAGTTATATAAGTGAGAATTGGCAATTTTACAGTTCTGTTTCAATGCATGATTACTTTAATACCAAAATAATGTTAGAGTGTAAAAGACACTGTAATGTGAGCCAGGAGAAGGTGAATCATCTACCCCTCTTGCATCTCTGGTTCTTCTCATGTGATGCAGAATTTACACTAAATGATCACAAGGTCTCCTGCCCAAATGTTCAGTGATGCCACATGTGCAGTACCTTCCCTGAGGAGGCTACTAGACAGGACAGAATATTCCCTAAGTTGATCTGACATTTCCGTATTGTTCTCTCTGCATTCTCTCTATGGAAATATGGTTGATTGGATCCATCTCTCCCGAATTATTGTTTAAGTTGACCTTATAGCACAGGTGATCATTTAAGCAAGTACACTGTTTTTTTCTTAGTTTAATTATTTTCTATCTGAAAAATTTACATATACGTGCTATATATGTGTGAAATACTAGCACATCAAACTCCTGATTTTATACATATTAACATTTAGGTTGAGGCTAACCTTTACTCAAGGTTAAAAAGTGAGTAAATCCAGGGAAAATTGTTTAATAAATATGTCACCAAGACCAAGCTCATGCTGCTTGCTACAGCAGGCCAGTATATTGAGAGATGAGTTGTTGGAGCAAGGAAAGGAAAGGAGCTTTATTTGGAAAGCCAGCAGACAAAGATGGTGGACTCACGTGCCAAGGAATGATCTTACCAGGTTTAGAAGCTAGTTTCTTTTATAGAACAAAGAGGGGGGAAGTAAGGAGGTACAATAAAAAGGTGATACACTGTGGCAAAGATTTCCTGGTTCTGGCCAGACTCTAGAACATATGTGTTAATTTCTTCTTTCCTGAAGCCATTGATGGATGAGCCTGGTCAGGATGTTTCCTTTGAGCTAAATGAATGTATTTTAGCTTAATGTTCAGGCATGAGATGCAGGGTTCTTGGAGATAGGCCACTGTGTATCCTTTAAGCTGTAGGCAACATTCCTTTAGTGATTAACTTGTATCAAAAGCCATAGAGAACAAAGTTTAAAGTAAAAGAAAAAGATCCAGTACAGAATAGTATTTGTTCTTCCCTATAACAAATATATTTTATATTCTTAATCCCAATGATACTTATATATGGCAAAAACTGTGAAGGCACTTTGCAAAAATCTATAGACTTGAAACCTTGGCTACACTTCTTAAAAGGCCCAAGCAGATCCTAACCTGTTGACTTTTTGTAATTTTGTATTTTCTCCTATATTTTTCCAATGCTGATTTCCAAAATATCAGGGACTATCTTTGCTCTTCTGTGTACTCCAGTCTTTCATTAACACACAAAAGACTCTGTTGATGATGTTTGTTTTGCCTATTTATATGCTTGAATTTATCATTATTAAAATCCTTTGCCTCAATGGAGAATCTAACATACACAGCCCCTTCAACACTAGTGGGTTTTCTACACTACCGAGTTTTACTGTGACTTTGCCCTATCTCTAAAAATTGATCTGACAGCATAGGCAACACCACCACACAGGAGCTGACAGTCAGTGACAGTTACTGGGAGGAAGAAGGTGAAATGAAGTGTAGCATTAAATAAAAATCTTTTTCAGAAATGCATCTGCAAGGCTACAAAAGGCTTCATTGTTTTAGGAAACATTGCTTCATTAATATACTGGGGGTTTGAAGCTGAATTCAGCAATATTTTGAAAAATTCAAGTTCTCTTCATTAAATTACTTGTATCTGAGTTGTAAGAGATTTTTTTAAAGGGCCATTTCACTGCAACTTTTGTAGATAGGGCAACTGAAATTCATTATCTTCTCAGCTCTATTCTCAGACTAACTTTAATCAAAGGGAGTTTTATACTGAAGACATACAATTTCTATTTAATTAGATGGTCTAGGGCATATAGATGAGCTAATATTTCTAGAGTCATCTCTAAGGCTTTTTACAAGGCCCATTGTGTTTTACAGTGTCACAGAAAAAAAAGAAGTTAAATCATGATTTTTGCTAGGGCTGTAGGAAAAAAAAAAGGCAATTGCCTTGCATTGTAAACGGGATTATTCAAACCCCTTCTGCCCATAAGCAAAAATATAAGGGCAAGTTTTGATCAAGTTATTACACAAAGGCTCAGAGTGTCAGTTGCAAACAGTATGAGGAGAGGTTTTGATCAAGTTATTATATAAAGATTCAGTGTGTTAGTTTTTAGAAGATGGAAATCGAATGCACAGCACAAGTAAGTTTAAGAATAATATGTAGCTGCTCAGGGAGTATTATAAAGCAAAAGAAGCAATCTGGTTTCAGGTAGCTAAAGAGAGTTGAGGTATTAATGGCTGAGTTTCTTAATTTTTACATATGTGTGTTACCTGTTTATGATCTCTGTTTAAGGTAATCTTAATATTGAAAGATAAAGATGATATTAAATCAATATTGAATGGAGTTTGATAAATGAGGCTGTCTGCATTCCCTCTGGTCTTTACAGCATCCTTCAAACTGCTTCCCGGACTTTCCTAATGCCCTATGGTTACTGTAACGTGTAGGATGCTCACAAAAGTAGTAATATACATTAGTGTTTTATGTGAATGGTAGTTGTTCTACAATCTATCTTTATATTTTAATCCAGTTGTTATACTGATCGTAATCATTTTGGAATTCTGACTTTGAAAGTTACGAGAATCAATCCAAAGCAATATTTATGTATGGGAGACCAACTGAATCTTTGTTTTTGTTTAAATTGGCCCTCAAGCAATTCCTTTTTATTTTTTATTTCTTTTATTATGTATGGCCTATAGATATGATTTTTGTTTTCCTTTTGATGGGAGAAGAAGTGCAATATCTTTGACACTGTAGTATGCTCACTGTTGTCTTAATTTTACTATAGATAAACTCTTACACTTTTATCCTAATAGTCTTGCTAACTTTAGCTTTCAAAAAATGATGACATCTTCCCTATGGGGAAAACATGTCTTCTTTCTTACTTAATACTAATGGAATAAAACTCAATATGTTATATTATCCAGTAAATTGACTCTAATTTATTGAGCATTTAGTATGCATCAATAACCATGCTACAAGAAATGTATACAACATTTCCAGCTGTTAACCAACTACTTTTTCATTTCAGAGATAGCGGCAAAATATAATAGGATAAACAGACAATATTCTAAAGCAATTTGTTTCTGAGAATTAGATGCCCTGCACAAAAGTGATGTAGGCTTTTAAATTAAGAATAAGAACAGGTGAAAGCAACTTACAAAGGAGAGAAAAGATACAAGAAAAGTAAAGGAAGAGGGAAGAGGAACAGAGTTTTTCCCAGAGTGAAGGTGATGGAGCTGATTTAGGGAGCATCACAAATGCTAAACTGAATAACCCACTAAAAATGAATGTAAACTCCTTAGCCACATGCCAGAATGATTGTGGAATGACTATAAGGTAGTTATTACTAGAATTTGAGTTTGCTTCCACTTGATGGTGCTATTTTGTTATCCAAGATTTGTGAGCTAAAATTAATTGATTACACTTAGAAATAAACACGCCAAAGTTAATTTTCTTGTTTCACAAATAAAATAAATATTAATACAAATATATTGGCAACAGAATGCTTAAAACTAGAAAAATAATGTAACAAAAGAGATACCAATTAAGTGTGAACAGATGAGATAGAAAATATAGACCTAATTAGATGTGTCACATCTATATTCAATTGTTCCGAAAACAAACCTATGACATATTCTCTCTTTTGTTTGAAAAATTTACCTTCCAATCATTTTTCCTTTAAAATCCAGTAGCATCGTTATTTCCTCCCTTCTAGAAAAGCAGAGTTTAAAGAACTGATGTGGTTGCCATAAGCTTCATTCAACTTAAGATTTTA
>PVHT021183584.1:17611213-17644641 GCA_004024745.2 Catagonus wagneri
CTAAAACTCTTTCACTGTTTCATTTCTCAAATACTTACCCAAGACTCTACCCAGCACTGGCAATTTAACAGCAATTCAAATGCCATAGCTGACCTCAAGTCATCAGCAGAAGGAGGCCAAGGTGTAAGGTGGCATTTCAATGTGCAGTAATATGGACACTTCAGGAGCACAGAGAGATGTGTAAGCTGGGCACAAGGAAGCTTTTCATCAGGAGCCAGCATACAAACTGAATCTTAGACTTTATTTTCCTTTTTCTTCTTGCCTTTGTGGCTTTGTAGGAAGGAGGGAGTCAAATAGTGTTTTGACGGAAAGCCAGAGGAGAAGAAATACTTAGGTAGAAGATTGGATCCTAGAGTGTGGAGTATAGGAAGAAACACTTGTGAAGGGGTTGGGCTTAAGAAAGCAGAGGGGCAGACCCTTCTTCTCTGAAATTGATAATCGTTTTTTTTTTTTTTATGTGGGATTAGAGGAATTGGAAACAATGGAGATAAACATTGGATGAAACTCTCAAAACTCCTTGAGAAGATTAGTGAAGATCTGAAGTAGTCATGGAAAGAAATAGGGAGTAAATTGATCAAGAATTACCACAAAAGATTGTCTTGAGGAGTTCCTGTCATGGTGCAGAGGAAACAAATCTGATTAGGAACCACGAGGTTTCATGTCGATCCCTGGCCTCGCTCAGTGGGTTAAGGATCCGGCGTTGCCATGAGCTGTGGTGTAGGTTGCAGACGTGGCTCGGACCCATTGCTGTGGCTGTGGCATAGGCCGGCAGCTACAGCTCCTATTAGACCCCTAGCCTGGGAACCTCATATGCCATGGTTTCGTCCCTAAGAGGACAAAAGACAAAAAAAAAAAAAAGATTGTCTTGGAATTTGAGGGTCTAAATGAGATTTTAAAAGATGACTTGCAAGGATCCTGATCATCATTGGTTTTGTGTTTCATTAGGAGCATTGGTTTAAAAAATGATATATAGTTGAGATGTAAAGCCTAGTAGCATTTACTATTAAAATAGTGGTAGGAATTCATTTTTGACTTTACCAAATTAATCCAAAAGTATGAAAAATCAAGAGGGTGAAAAATTTACTTCTCTCAGTTATAAATTGGAATGGGAGGGGAAGAGCTGACTACCTTATTTTTAACAACCCTAAATTACATGAGTTACATGAGTTAAGAAATACTCTTTCAGGGCATTTTCTCCTTAATACAATATTTCTTCATATGCTATCCCCCCAAAATGTGTGTAACAAAAAATGTCTTTTGACTTCAACTTTGCATCTTCAAAATCTACCCATTTATCAAGTCTAAGCTGAGATCTTACCTTCTTCATGAAACATTCCTTATGTCTTCACTTACTCTTTGAAATCTTATTTCAGACAAAATAACTCACCCTCATGTAGACATTCAGTATTTTATTAAATTTTATTGGCTTCAAAATAGAAGATGGTATTGTGGTTGTGAATACACCTAATTTCCTCTACTATCTATCAACACATTTAGGATTAAATACTAGTCTATCCAGCTTTACACTGCCCAGTGCAAGCCAGGTACGTAGCACGGGCCCCTAAATTAATCAATGACTTTAAAGTCATTGTGAACAGACCAGACTAACTAAATATTTGTCTTTGGTCCTAAAAAGTCTGGGACTGATGGTACAAAGCTGAACAGAAGTTTGGTTTTAAGAGAGTTCATTCAATGTAGACAAAGGTACATTCTAAGAAATACTATATAATATCCAACTATAGACACAATGAAAATTGCAGTTGGAGTTCCCTTCGTGGCTCAGTGGTTAACGAATCTGACTAAGAACTGTGAGGTTGCCGGTTCGATCCCTGGCCTTGCTCAGTGGGTTAAGGATCTGGCGTTGCCATGAGCTGTGGTGTAGGTTGCTGACGCGGCTCGGATCCCGCGTTGCTGTGGCTGTGGCGAGGGCCGGCAGCTACAGCTCCTGTTAGACCCCTAGCCTGGGAACCTCCATATGCCGCAGGTGCGGCTCTAGATAAAGGCAAAAAGACAGAAAAAAAAAGGAAATTGTAGTTGTCAAGGTAGTGTACTGTTTTTAAGTCTTGAGAAGGATTAATAATACTCTAATGCACAGGATATACACAGCACAAAGGATGTTCATTGCATTTTAAAATGCAGAATATTAGTGCCCTGAGATGACAAGTTAAAATCTGTCCTAAGCCCACTATAAGTTTTCTCTTGGCACTACACTTGTTTTTGTAGTATCATATTTAACTGTGCTTGTTCGTATCTATGGGAATAATCTGGAATTTCATGTGAAACCAGGTCAGTCAGTTCTGATCCATTTCCAATTGAAAGATTTTTTTTTTCCCTCAATAGCTTTAGTATAACAGTAGATGTACTTTATATCAAATGTAAATATTTGGTCCAAAAAACTGCACTTTAATTTGCAAAATTAGAAAGGGCCATAAAGGGAATTTAAAATAGCTTTATCAGAAAAAAAAAAAATAAAACTGGATTTCAACCATAGCTTGGCAAACAAACAAAAAATCTGAATTTAAACACTGAATTTCATGTATAACAATAAAAAGAGATTTTTTTTTCCATTTTATCTTTTCAATAGTATCCCTAGATTGTAATTTTATCCTAGCACCATAGGATCTTTGTCTTTGTGTTTCTACCTGCTTTACACAACTGGAGCCAATTCGTCCAACTTGTCAGTCATATAAACTGGATTGGAATAAGCAAACCATGGAAAACAACAGGGATATTTCAAATAATCACCATGGCGTATTGGGAGAATTGTTTGGGTAAATTGGCACAGCATTCACCGGTTCTGTTTATATTATTTGCCCGCTGATTTTGTTACTGTATTTCTTATTGTTTAATATACAGCAACAAGCTCAGGCACCTGCAGAGCTACGCAAAATCAAGCAGCCCTCCAACTACAGAAAAGTGATTTGTTTGCATTTTCTTAATTCAAATAAAAAATTTATTTTCTCTGTTTTTTTCAATGTATGGCACAGCATGTTCAGTTTCTACAAAATTTCATCCAAATAGTGTTGCAGTAGCAATGTTGGTTTTTCAAACAAGATTGCTCTGAGAAGAAAAACGCAGCTTTCTCTCCCTTGAAAACACAGGCATCTCCCAGGCCACCCAGGTGGGTCTGGCTCTAGTTTCCAGAGGAGCAGCAGCATAACCTAGTGGAAAGACCCCAGACAAGGGCCCAAAGATTCAAGTTCTCAAGTCTAATCTTGAGACAGCTAATCACTCATGCAGGCTGTCTTTCTTGTACAGACTGAAACAGCTAACTGGTAATAATCAACTCGCACAGAAAATAGAAATGGGATTTTGCCATTAGGAATTGTGTACATCTAACATAACTTTAAAAAAATATATAAGTATATGTATAAAATCTGGTAACATAGTATAGTGAAATTATAAAGTAATCATCTCCTAAAGATTTGCTTCCAATCTCAGAAAAATAGTAAATACTGTTTACATCTGTCTATGAAACTTAAAACTTTGGATAAAAGGAAAATATACATTTAAATGAATTTTATTTGCCAAAATAGCTCATGTACTATATGACTTCTTTGGCATTTTATTTTTATAACTATTTATTTTCAAACGTAATATGTGTGTGTGTGTGTGTGTGTGTGTGTGTGTAATGTCTTATATATAATTACAGGCCTGTGTTAAGTCACACTGCATTTTCTTGAATTTAAGTATCCTAATGTCATTACGTTATTAGGAATATATTTTAAATGTGTCACTTATGGGCTTTAGAATTCTTAGTAAATAATTTAATTTGTGTAATATAGAAATTCATTTATATAAATGATTATAAAATATTCATCAGCATTAGGTAGTTCAGAAAAAAATTAACACAGGTGAAGGAAAAATATTTTTTTTCTTAAATCTTTTTTTAGACCAGTGAATAGATTTAAAAAGTCTGTCTTTAATGTATGCCACTAAAAGTATTTATAAATACATGACTAAAATGTAAGGACACTGGAGACTGATAATGAAATCATGCTGCAGTTCCAATTCTTAAATCCTATGTATATATATTAAGAAAAAAAAAACAGAAACATTAGCAATAATGAGTATTCTATACTTAATCTATGAATCCATTTGACATATATTGGATATCTCATTCTGGATGAAGAATTTAGGAGCAAAACTTGCTAAAGCATCAGCTAACAAACATGGCATGAATAGAAACGGTACCTTTCAAATTATAGCAATCACCCCTGCCATTTTTATCCCTTTCTGTCTGGATCTTTAGTCAGTGGTTCATAATTTCACTGGGATTAATTTGCCAGCTTTCTGAAGACACTTATCTTATTTTCTGGAATTCAGAAAGGGATCAGCCTCCACACAATCTATTTCACTTATCTTTCAGAACAGCAGCACATGATGAAAGGAGATTCATGTTGAATGAATATATTTGTCATTGTCCATGGTGCCTAGATTATATGAATATGACCTAGATGATTTTTTTTCCAAACACAATGGGACATACTTATGCATAAGTAAATCCTATGGAATTTAAGAACTATCCTTCTTACTAATTCCCATTTTAGTCATAATTGATATCCCCACCTTGATCATAAGTTATTTGTAAGAGGAATATTTTTTTCAGTATGAAAGAAAAAACTAGGACTTCATATAAACCATTAAATTAGCTGTTCGAGGTCATTATTTTTGAACCCTGATTGTAATTGCATACTGCCCTGCTCATTCAGAGTCTATTTTGATGTCAAAATTAGTGCATGTGTATATGTGTGTATATATATATATATATACACACACATATTTTATATACATATATATACACACACATGTATCATTTAAATGGTAGAGAACTAGAGGTAAGATAAATATTTCTAAATGTTTATGTTCCTTTTACATAAATGAACCTGGTTTCACTGGGTTTTCTTCATATTCTAGATGAAAAAGAAGAGAGCAAGTAAGAGACAAACAGACAATAAAACAAAATCAGTGCTAAACTTGGGAAATCCTGATAGATGCAACTTCTCAAGAGTGACAATATAGGGGACACATTTCACTTTTAAACTTTTTTCCATTAGTTTTTTGACAGGAGTACACTAGTTCAGCTTTAATGAGATTCTAGTGTAAAAACTTCAGGGCTAAATAAAAGAAACAAATCAAAAGGACCGAATGATTGCCATTTAATGTGAGAGAATGAAAGTGCAAACAATCACTCTATGACATCTAGCTGTGCTAGTCACTGCAGAATGACAGGTAGAACAATTCAAAGTTACTGATCTAAAGACGGAATAACAGCTTATATGTTTGAAGTGCTTAGAAGATGAAGAAATAAAACAGACTCTGAGATAAGACATGGTTAAACCTTTTAAATTCCATGCACTATTGTCAGTATCATTTGAATGGTTTGTACACACTTTTTTTTCTGAAATCACGTGATGGAGGGAATTAATTTTCGAGCTTATTTTATGGTTTTATGCTTTAGGCTTCAGAGATTTTTTTTTTAAGCTAAGTAAGAATACAACATATAATATGCTTGCACAATCAAAAATGTATTTCGCTGGTTTGCTAGTCTGCATTGCAAGAACTTACATTTTGGGTTTATATTTGTAGGCAAACTTAATACCTTCTGAGTTCTACTTTGATTTGAAAGGAGCCTGATTACTTTCACCCTTAAAAATAGTTTTAATTTCATATTTTCCTTTCACTTATTTTTTTATTTTAGAAAATAAAGAAAATCACCAATTCTTTCTTTCAATAAGCCTTTTTATCAGTGAAGTAACCCATTCTAGTTACTGCTGGAAACAATAATCTGTAATTGCTGCTTTCAGTCCTAATTTGGCCTGTCCTTACTTTTTCATCTCAATCTAATCTAAACCTATTTGAGCAAATAAAATGATATTTACCTCATCCTCTGTTACAAGCTTTCAAGATTACAGGCTTCAGGAAAAATCAATACAAAATACCATCTTAGCAGCGGGTTGGTGCTCAGTGAGAATGCTAACTTTTCTCCCCAGTATTTCTGACTCTCAGCTATCCTGGAGTGAAAGCAGAACTCATACCATTAAAAAGAGAAAAAGAGGAAAAAAGAAAAAGAAAAACAAAACCACTTCAGTGACTCACTTGGTGCTGGGTTAGTAGCCACTTTCAGTTTACAAGCCAAAGTGGAGTACATGGTCAAGCTCCTAATAACCTTTACCGCTTGTTTCTGCGTGACACAGCTTACAGAGTTCACAAAAAGGAGGTTCTTGACCTCGCGGAAGATTTTTTCAGACTCAAATACCATCTTCATTTATTATTTATTTGCTTCAAGCAGTTGGGACTTGAGGTATCATCATACCTGACTGGGTGATTTAAGGAAGTGGCCACTTCTCTGTGGGGGAAATCTCGTGAGAATAAAATCCTATTACTTTCCAAAAAGATTACTTCATTTACTTCCCAGAATAAGCTTTTGATGAAAACATTAGAATGTTGAGTTTGTAAACAACCAAGAATTCTCAGAAGTATTGCCCTTTTCTTGACGTTTCAAATGGAAGCTTATTTTGCTTTTTTTTTTTTTTGGTACGTGTCCTTTTTAAACTTAGGATTTAGTGAACACAAACAGCTTAGTTCTTGTAAGCAGACCTTGCTGGAATATTGGATTGTGCCACATTGAGGTTCTTTAGTAGCCTAAAAGGTAGAACTCTTATCTTCTCAAACTTCTGGTGGAATTTTTGTTCTTGCATCTGTCCACCTACCTTGATTTTTGAGTAAACCTGTTTTGAAGGTCTATGCAGGTAGTAGATTACTTTGTCTCTATAGGGCATGATTATATTATACTTAAGACGCGTGATTAGAACGTTTTTTTAAAGCACGCTGTTGAAAAACGACATCATCCTTTTTCCCCATCCAATAAGAAAAGTAGAGAAAAATGTCTGGCAAGTATTTGTTTTTCTCTAAGCATTACAATAGAATGGTAAAAACTCTAGAATTCTTAATAAATTTTTGAAAAAGGAATGTGTGCTCTTTCTTCCATGCTTCATTGCTGTTACTTTTAAGAATATCCTATTGCACACAATTAAATGAACTACTACTTAGAAAAAACTAATAGTAAGAATACTATCCATTTTCATAATACAAATTCCACTGTAACAAATACCATCATATAATTTCTCCTGTTTCAGCAATGTTTGATTATTAGAAAACACTTTTTTCAAGATATATCTTATTAAAAGTGTTACTCTCTTTAAAAAGATGAATTTAAAGTTCCAAATTGCATAATTATACAGTGTTATTAGCTTATATGCCTCTCTCATTAATTGATATTTACTAGGTTATCCAAAAAATTTATTACCATTTTCTGATGATTTTATACTAAGAAAAACATGCTTTAAGTCATAACTCAGTTTAAAATTTTTTTCAGGATTAATTTGTTACATATTTAGTTTCAGGATTATTAATTTCAGCAAAATAATAATGCGGTAAAGCAAGATAATTTTGATTATTCATTGGTTCCTGCCATAATGCAATTTTATAACTGCGTTTATTATCTAGTTACCAGAAAAATACATTAAACCATTTTTAAAATTCTCCAATATCAATTTCTGTATCATCACTGAATATTATATCTGAAAATGCTCATATTATTACACACAAAATGTACAATATATCCATTTTGAAAATTCTAAAAATAAAACATGTAAATTTTAAAATTACATAAAGACAGAACAAATGTTCTGGGTTTTTAATTCACTGTCAACCATTACACTCATCACTATGACAATCCAATATCAAGCAGAATAGAAAATATATATAATATTTTCTATTTTATTCTATTGTGTATATACATACACATAATCTCTTATCTAAATGCACTGTAACAGTCTTAACATAACATAACCTAGACAGAATAGTAATTCTGAAATCTTGATCTTATTTGATATATTTCATCTGCATTCTTTTAAACACACAGTTAACTAAAATGGTCAAATCACAGGAACTTGATTTTGGTAAAACATTTATGCTGTTGAAAATAACACATAAGGATTTTTCATATACTAGAGTTTAATGTGAAAACTACTAAGACAAGCATTACTTTGAAGGCCATTATTTCTAAGGTTAGTTGATCACCACATCACTTAGGCATAAAAAGCAGCTTATATGTACAATAAAAAATTATCATATGTAAAACACTTTAATTCTTCTGATTTTCCTCTGTACCATTTCTTTTGTTATTGCTACAGACCTTATTCATCAGTTGTAGAAAGCAGAGAAGAAATTAATACAATCTTATTTTTAATTTCCTTTTCCTTGATAAAAGGAAATGATCTTTTACCTTTTCTTTAACGTGCTTTGATGAAAAAGCACGTAAATATTATGTAGGCAGATATATGCATATATGCATATATGTCATACACATATGGATACAGACACAACTCACACCAGCAGAGTTCAGTGAAATGTGGCCTATGTTCAGTCACTGCAGTGTGTAAATAACACCATGTAGTAATTACATGACTATCACACATTACTTAATTGATGACACTGAAAGGTAGTAGTGGCTGTTTAGGTACTGTTACACATCTTTGGACCATTGTAAATTAAGGCTTAGAATTTCTATTGCGTGGGCTATTAAACTCTTAATATCTATTAAAATTTAATTTTTGTTCATAATAAAATTTTTAAAAACTGTGTTTTGTAATAGTTCCAGAGAAAATATTCTTAGTGTTTTCTCTTATTGAGTCAACTTCAATGACAGTTTTAAGAGTATTTCTTAAACAAAATTATCATGACTTTGTGTATCTAATTAAATTAATGGTAATTTCTTAATATCAATCCCATAGTCACATTTCCTTGATTGTCTCAAATATTTTTTTCTTATAAGTGATCGGCTCAATTAAGTACCCAACATCCACTTGCAGCATTCAGTTAATTTAATTTTTCCAGTTTTATTGAGAAATAATTGACATACAGCACGGTATAAGTTTAACATGGACTAGCTGATATTTTTCTAAAGACTCTTTATCCTATATGTCTCCTATTTTTCTCTTTTCTAAATTTTTCCCTCTTTTATCTTTTTTTGGTAAAAATAGTCTCTGGGTTTATGGAATGTTCAACTGTTTCTTTGTAGCATTGTTTACTTTGTTCTTTTATTCTCAGTATTTGAATGGATTAGATTTAGGTGCAATTATTTTAGGAAAGAATGATTTGTAGGTTGTGTTTTATCCTTCCTATTGCATCACAGCATGAGGAACACAGAGTTAGTTCATCTCGTTTGTGTTAGTGAGCTATGAATGCAAGAATGTTACTGAACATTTTTTTGTGAACAAGAAACTTATGAAATTTCAGTGGTGTACAAGGAGAGGCATTTACTCTCATGGATCTGTGAGTCAGCTGTGCTTCAGCTAATCTATAAATCAGGAAAGTGGTTATATATTAAGCTCTGATGGCTATGAAAGCTCAGCTTCAAGTTCTCTCATCCAGCTTCAAATATCAAGCTTAATTCTGCTCCACAAAATTGAAAAGACACAGGAAGATGTGGGGAAACCCATTAAATTTCTTAAAGCCTAGGTTTGGAACTGACATAGTATTTACACAAATATGCCATTAACCAAAGCAGGTGTCATGGGCAAGCCAAGTCAAACTTGGCCAATAAAAGTGGATACAAAACGGGTTAAAGAATAAGGACCATTCATTCAATCTACCCAACACATTCAGTGACTCCAAGATGGATCACTGGGTACATATAGTGGTAGGCTTAGGCCTGTAATAAAAATTTGTCCATAAGTTTTTTTTTTAATCCTGTGGATTTAGCATCCATGAATGAGTCTTATCTAGGTAAATATTTTTTGTTTACTTTCAGAAATTGTGGAATGCTTAATTTCTATTTTATTATTCCTTCTGCATTTAGCAACCAGAATTATTATTTTTAATTTCCCTCATTGTTCTGGATTGAATGTTTGTGCCCCACCAGAAATCTTATGTTAATATGATAGTATTTGGATAGGGGGCCTTTGGGAGTTAATTCAGGTTAGATAAGGTTTTGAGGATGGAGCCACGTGATGACAATAATGCCTTTATAAGAAGAGAGCAGAGATCTTGTTCTCTTCTCTCTCTGCATTGAGGAAAGGTCTTGTGAGGCCACAGTACGGAGGCCATCACCTGAAAGTCCGGAGAGAGTTCTCACCAGAAACCAAACAGGCCAGAACCTTGATCTTGCACTTCCTAGCCTCCAGATGGTGATGTATAAATTTCTGTTGTTTTAGCCACCCAGTCTATGTTATTATCAGACTGATATACTCATCAACTATTTTTACCCTAAGACATATTTCATGCAAGAAAAGCAAAATAAATACTTGACAATTTATTTGTATTTATCGATTTTTAGAGTAATTAGATGATATGCTAGTAACATTCATAGAGACGCTATTTTTAATCTAGCATTTTTAAGTTCCCATTTGAATATATTTATATACTTCAATTTACTGCATTCACTAAAAAAAAAAAAAAAGACCTCTGTTGAAGAAATCACCAATATTTTTTGCCATGAACCTGTTAGTATTTGATATGTTTTCCTCCTTTTGGAAAGTAAAATATGTCAATCTCATCTACTGCATTTCCTATCCTATACCTGGAATTGCAATTAGCTATTTGTCAAGGATCTCTGATTCCATTCATTTGGAGATAGTATTTAGAGACCACAACATGAGTGTTAAAGCTAGGAAATGCCTTTTTAAGAAAAAAAAAAGCCTGCAAGTTATTACCAATTAGAAATGTAAGATTAGAAAGATTTTACAAAAATATGGAGTTCCCGTCACGGCTCAGTGGAAACGAATCTGACTAGTGTCTATGAGGACACAGGTTTAATATCTAGCCTCATTCAGTGGGTTAAGGATCTGGCATTGTCATGAGCTGTGGTGTAGGTCACAGACACAGCTTGGATCCCAAGTTGTTGGCTGTGGCATAAGCCAGTTGCTACACCTCTGATTCTAACCCCTAGCCTGAGAACCTCCATATGCCACAGGTGTGACCCTAAGACAAAAAAAAAAAAGGAAAGATTTTACAAAACTAATTTTTACTCATATTCTGATGACGCCACTACTATTGTGACTATGACATAAATAATGTTTAACTTTTCAGTGATTTATTGAGGCTTCCTTACGGGTGTGTGTGTGTGTGTGTGTGTGTGTGTGAAACTATGGTATGCCTACAAAAATTACTGACCTGGATTATAGTTGATGTCTATGACCATGTGTTAGAAACTGGTGATCCATGCAGTAATCAAATTCATTACATAAACATCATTAAATCATAGAAATTTTGAGTTGGAAATCACCTGAGAACATATAATTTAATAATCAAATTAAAATATTAAGGGAAGATAAGTAAGGGGTATGTAGGGAGCAAGAATAGAGAACACAGGCGTCAAAATTTAATGGAGTCTGAGGATGGGGGAGAATTGGCTACAAAGGGCCATGAGGAAAGAATTGAGAGTGATAAAATGTTCTATATGCTGACTGTGGTGATGGTTACATCAGTTGTGCTGTTATGACCTCATCAAGAACATTTAAAATGAGTTAGTATTATGGTATGAGAATTATATCTCAATAAAGTTGATTTAAAAACTCCTGTGGGGATTTCAGTCAAAATTCTTATGCCAGCCATTGCCTTCTCACTCATGGTAGTTTCTGAGCGGGGATCCTGAAGCGATTCTGTTGAGAACCAATTGCTTCATTTTGCAGATGAAATAGGTGGAAAAGGTGGAAACTGAGTGACCATTTGTCATACAAGCAGAAACTAAACAAGACTAGGATGAATCTTCTCACTCCAGTTCAGTGCTTTGCCTAAATGACAACGGATTGAGCTCACTGCTCTCTATGTCTATAACTGGAGTCATTTTTGAGCTTTGTAATAATAAAGTTGTTCAAAAACTACTGTGAAGAGCAAGAAGCCAATCTGGAATTGTTGTCAAAGTAACTGTTTTTTCAATCTCTTTTTATAAGAATCCATAGCTAATATATATTTTTAAACAGATCTTCATTCCTATGTATTTGTAGAGTAAAAAGTTCCAAGTATCAAGAATTTTTCCTGCATTTGGAAACGTTATACTGGCTTTGTTAGGAAGGGAAATACTTTCAAAAGCTATTAGAATGTTTTGCTTAAAGTAAACAGCTTTAGAGAAGATTGTTAAATGGAGAGGAGATGAAGTGATAAATTAAATGCTTATGTGAGTATTGTGAATCAGTTTGAGGGAAACACAAAATAGTAAATGTAGAAACACAGCATCAATGTATTTGACTTTTGTACAAATGTAATTTAAAAATAAGCATATTGAGAAGTAGAAAATATGAATTCCATGAAGATGGAACCAATAGATGGTGGAATCCTTACATTTATTTAATGTCTGTTCACATTTAACATTATTAAATTATGAACAGGTTAAGTGAATTACATCAACAGGCTTGTTCAAATGGTAACCCCCTATTGTTAAGTTCTTTACACGGTGAGGATCAGGTGTCTTCAATTCACCGTAACTGCCACTAGGTGGCACTCTGGCATCCGCGGGAACATAAACCAACCACCTTCTCTGATTGGTTCCTGGAATTTGGGAAATATCAACCACCCCCTATAAACAAATTGTGACTTTTTTTTTCCCAAAATATAACCGTGGAAATAGCTAATGACTTCAAGTTCTCTTGAATCCTCTTTTCAAAGTTCTTTACAATTTTTCTTTATGGTACTTACTGAATACACTCTTATCCTGGTACTTAACTTTGATTAGGGGTTAATTCTGGCTACATTCTTAGATATTAAGTAGTTTCCACTCTGTTAAAGTGTCTTAAAGTGTCTCAAACAGACGAGGGCTTCTGCCAAGCTCGTTCCACAATACTTAGTTCTTAATAACATCAGCAACAAAAATATCTGTAGCAAATTTCTAGGGATGAACATAAGTGTATGCATTCCCAAATCTAAGAGAAGCACTTATTTTCGAGCCTAAATCTTTAAAATGCTTTCTGAAATTCTCTCAGTAAACTATTCCTGATAGTTAATATATGCTAATACATCTATTTTGTCTTTGTTTTATTACTTTGAGCATCAATCTTTCTGCACTTCGTAATTCCAAACGCTATTTAAAAAAATAAAAGCTTGTGTTAATAGCCTATTGCATTAAGATAACTGCATTTTTCACCTAATTAAGTAGCAATTTAAATTTTACCATTTGTAATCATTAAAGGCTTAGCATTCAAAGAATCTTGTCTCTTTGGTGCTTCACCAAATCTTTTACAAATTCAGTTATGTGAGTCAAAGTATGGGGACTTCTGTTGCTTCCCCAAATCCATGGCATCTCTTTCCAGCTTTCTGGGAGGGTGGGACAGGGATCAGCCTGGTATGTGTAGCTTGTGCTTTGTACAGTCTTTTATATTATACCCAAGGCTCACTTTTTAAATATGAAAAAAATTTAACACAGTGTGGTTAAACAAAATTTACCAAAGCTAAAGAGTTTTTGGTTATTTGAAAAACATTCTACTTTCTACCCTATTTCTCAAATGCAAAGTAGAGGCAATGACAGCAAATATTCTCTCCACAATGTCTCTCATCAGTGAGTATCAGAACAACCATTTTCATAAGAAAATTACTTAAATTAAAGATGGCTAAATGCTTAGTTCAAATTCACTTTTGGAATTGTATGCATAACAGCCCAAGGACTATTCCAATCAAACATTTCAATTGGAAAAAGTTTAATTGACAACTTTGTTTCTTAGCAAATTATTCAAATCAAATTTCTGCTTTGGTACGTAGGAATTAGATTAATAATATTTCCTATAACGTTATAAGCACATTGCAATTGAAAAGAAATGAGCAACTGGCTTCATTCTTGATTCTTAGAATGGTAGTTCAGGACTTTTTGAGGTGATTGGGACATTGATGTATCTCTATACATTGTCTATAAATTTACTGCATTAAAAAATCTCAAAAAAGCAACAAATAAAAAATAAGGAGGCTCAGCAGAAATGAATCTGATCAGCATCCACGAGGACGCAGGTTCGATCCCTTTCCTTGCTCATTGAGTTAAGTGTCCGACATTGTCATGAGCTGTGGTGTTGTTTGCAGATGCTTCTTGGATCTGGTGTTGCTGTGGCTGCGGCGTAGGCCGGGCGGCTACAGCTCCGATTCGAGCCCTAGCCTGGGAACCTCCATATGCCACTGGTGCGGCACTAAAAAGACAAAAACAAACAAACAAAAAAACCTCTAAAGTAGTGATTTTAAATATGCCTTCCTCGCTACCTTATTTTAGCGATAATCACTTTAATTTTCTTCAAGGTAAAAGTATCCGGTGAATTCAGAATTCTACTTTGATTTTACTTTCGCCTTTTTTTTTTCAATAAAGAAGATTCTGAAAGTCACTGTCTCTAGTACTCTCTAGCTAAAGCACATCTAAATGAAAGGATGGAAAAAGAATCACTGAGACCTTCCCGGGAAATTTCATAAGAATGATAGATATGAAAGAACTAAAGGTAACAGATATTTCAACCAAGGCAATATAAAGCCCAGATGTTTGGCACTTTCACGTAGTAGTAATTGGACAAGTGACAGTCATATTTTCCTTTTTCCAATAGTCATTGTGCTTCCCCTATTTAAAACATCTTTTAAAATAAGCAATGTTGGTGAAAGAAAGACAGAAACGGAAAAATAATACAACAGGCTAATTTACTCTCTCATAATTTTTGATAACTGTGTGGTGAATTCCAGGGAAAACATATTTATACATAGCGAATAAATATTAAAAAAAATAAGTATTACTGAAATTGAGATAACAAAAGAGGAAAAAATTTTCAGTTATTATTTTAGGCATATATTGGGATTAAGCTAGCACAATTAATTTTTCTGTAAAACCTGTTCATTTTTGTATACTTATATTGGAGGAAACAAGTTTTGGCATCATTGAAAAATATTGTATGCTTCTCAGGAGTGGAATAAAAAAAGCCTTAGCCAATAAATAAAATAATGTACATAATTAAGTTCTATTTAAGGCAAGACTTCTGGCTCACTATCTTATATAGCCAACTGATGTAAAAGGAATAGAGTTTTTATAAACAACGTTAAATATTTAATATATTTCACTTTAAGTTCTCTAGAAAATTTGTATTTTATACGATTATCACATTATCCAGTGTGTAATTAGAATTAAAATACAACAGCATTTTAAATTCCCTATCCTATTCTGCCTAGGAAGTCATTTTTCACAAAATAATTTTTGAGAAATTATGGAATATATTTCCTATGGAATCCTTGATATTTACATAGTTATTCTTCATGTTTAAAAAAGAAAGAAAAGAAAGAACCATTTGATATACTATCTTGTGCACTAAAATAAAATACACTTATTTAAATAGTCAATATCAGGTGCTGAAATAGAATTTTATTTTCTTTATGGGAGAGAAACAAATTTTTCCTTTAATAGTCTGTGTATCCCAAGATGATATCAAAGTATTTTCACTTAGAAAATCTAGCTGCTATTACATATGAATTTTCAAAGCTTGCCAAACTTTGGAAGGAATGATGGAAATTACTATTACATGACCTTCAGGTTTTCTTTGTTTCATAAAAGGCTAAGATAGCATTTTTGTCATTTTTCTTTCAGCTCTGGTCTTTCATCATAAATATCAAAGCATGCAATTATGCCTTCTCATATCCTACCATATTCCGCCAGTTTTTCCATCCACAATGATGGTGTTTTCTCTCTTCTCACAGGACTTTTCTTTTGTGTACTGAAACTCTGAAAACGGTCCCATAATTTGTTGACTAAAATAAATTGAATTTTGGACTGATAAAATATTATTAAAACAATAATAATATTTTTATCTAAAGCAACATCAAGCTAAGAGCTTCCTCTACTAGGCTGAGTGTCACATGTCCCATATTCATATCAGAATGATTTGACCTACAGGTGGCATTTTATTATTAATGTTTATTATGAGAAATAGGCTTGTCTAACCTTATGCAGCCTTGAATTTTCCTACTTTCACTTTACTTCTCATATTGAATCTCACTCTGAGTCTTAATATTCTGTGTCAATATTTTATCCTAGATCTATGCTTCCCAAAGTCTTATTTATTATACATATCTTAAATTAGAACTATCCTAAATAGGTCGATGTGATAAATTGGCAATAATTTTGTATTTAATTCTGGAAACTATAAAACAAAATAGCATACAAGATAGATTAAGGCATTAGATGCAATACTATCTTTGTATACAGTGTGTCCTCTTTCCAAGCACTGATAAAATCCTGAAAAGTTATAAACCAGTTATAAAATATATAAATACATATATATATATATATATATATATATATATATAAATTTACTTCTGTAGTTGTTTCCATCAATATTTCAGAATACATTTATAAAAAGATAAGTTGTCCCTTAGTAAAAGAGAAATCATACTTGAGCATCTGATTATTTACCTACGGGAGGAATAACTGATACTTTGACACTGGAGCCAGAGAGAACTGAATTGAAATCCCTGTTTCTCTTCTTATAAATGAACGTCTTTTGCTAAGTTTTTAGCCTATAAAATGGACACAATAATAGTGATCACCTTGTAAAAACATTGGAAGGATTAAATGAGATATGCATATGAAGAATTAGGCCCAGTGCCAGTCAAGTAATAAGTTAAATGTATTATTACTGTTAGCTATTATGGCTTTGCTGATTTTGTCATTTTGTCATACTCAGTTTATGCATGTGAGAAAACTCTAATATATAATTATGGGCAATAGGTGCATTTAATAAAGAAGGATGATTGTCTCTACTTAATTTGGTAAGAAAGCTGGATTTAGAAAGCAGAGCTGAGAAGAGAGAACAGTCTGCTACTTTGATCTAAAGTAGGGAGATGCTGCAAACAAGGATGAGGAAGACAAAAGCAGAGAGATCAAATAACACGTGCCACAAAAACGAAATAGCTAGAGACTACAAAAAGCAATGGGAAAGCTTGCTGAGCTTGGTTAAAACTGAACAACATTCAAACAGATGAAATAAGGCAAACATCACAGTCATGTTGGAGTTTGAGAATAGCTAGAAGAAAAATGTCACATTTTCTTACAGTGGCTATGAACAATCTGTTCTTGCTGATCTATGGCATTTAAAATGATATTTTATATTGAATAAGATGCCCAAAGACATGATTTGTGTGGGAAGAAAACTAGGTTTGGAACCTGGGCTTGCATCCAGGTTCACCCTCCCCTTTACTAACAAAATTTGTTTCAGCAAATCAATAACCTCTTTGATTGTTTCATTGTAAAAACTGATGATATATCCAGTGGTGTGGTGAGAAGAGAGTGAACGCTTGTCTAGAGGAAGAGAAGAGAGTGAGACAGGCTCAAGGAAAGCCACTGCAAGGAAAGCACATAAAGAGGGGTCCGTGGCAGTGATTTGCAAGAGTAAAAAACCCAGGATACCTAACACGCCCGTCATTGGAGGAATATTAACATAGAGAAGCTGATATCCATACTATTAAATCTTATGGAGCCACTGAAAGCAGCTAGTCATTGCTGCAGTTTCCCAAATTAAAATGTTCATGTTGGAAGAAAAAAGCAAGGCGTGGGAAAGCATGTATACAAGGACTCAATGCTTGTTTATTAAAAAAAAAAAAAAAGAATCTGGGAGTTCCTCTTTTGGCTTAGCAGGTTAAGGACCTGATATATTGTCCGTGAGGATGCAGGTTTGATACCTGGCGTAGCTCAGTGGGTTAAGGATCCCACGTTGCTGCAAACTGCAGGATAGATTGCAACTGCTGTGGTTCGGATCTGGCATTGCTGTGGCTCTGGCATAAGCCTGCAGCTGCAGCTGCGATTCAGCTCCTAGCCTGGGAACTTCCATATGCTGCAGGTACAGATCTAAAAGGAAAAAAAATTCTGGAAGGATGCACTGAAAAACAGTCATAACCTCTAAGCCTGGGCATTGGAAAAGGAAGGAAAGGGAGGCAGGCGAAAACTTCAGTTTTTGTTTTCTAGACTTTAAAATTTTTGACAAGAAGAATAAAGCACTACATAAATGTTCTTAAGTTATTTACATGCATATTGACATTATTTATCTTTAGCTATATCTCTTTCTGTATAGTAAGCTTTGAAAAAGCCGATTTCAGTTACATGTAAGAATTAAAAAGCTGCTAAATGTCATTAAATCAATTAACAATTAAATATAAATTTCCAGTTATGTGAACAAAGATTAATGTGATTGGTAATGCCTAGTGCTGAAGCATATAAACCTATTTAGAGGTCAACCTGCCAATATGTATCAAAGTTTTTAAAGGACAAAACATTTTATTCAGTAATTTCACTTATAGAACTTTATCCCATGGAAGCAAATTATACAATGCATTGTACACATAGTGATTTACTGCAACATTTTTTTCTAATTTGGAGAAAAATCTAAATTTTCTTCTGTAAGGGATTTTGAATAAATTATGTATATGTGTACAACTGAATACTGTGTAATAATTAAAAATAATATGGCAATACTTCAGGCATTAATTAAAAAACGTGCCAAGATAATTTTGGTGTGAAAAATCTGACTACAAATGAAATTTAAGGTATAATAACTCGTTATGTGTGTGTTTTGGATGCAAAGACTTGCACGAATGACCAAACTGTTAATATAATTATCTTTGGCATGTGACATAATAGGGATGGGAGGATTAGGGGAGAAAGGGGTCAACTTTCTATTGTTTATAGACTTTTTGAAATGAGGCGTATGTTATTTCATAATTTCAAAACAATAAAATAAATCCAGTTTGGAGAAAAGGAAAATGAAGAAGTATTTTTTCTTCGTGGAAACATATAGAACAATAGAGAAATTAATCATCTGGGATAAAAGTGTCTGTTCTCCAGCTGGAGAGTAGATTGGCAATGTGACAGTTTGAATAAGAGAAAATAGGGCCCAAGATCCCAGAGAATGTGAGAGACAGGCTCAAAATATTGGAACAGGATCAGGGTTAAGTGATTAATGCAAAGATTAAGGTCATAGATATATGGGTTTAGATGTAGCTCAAAACCAGGAGCCAGTCTTCAAGGGAAATGGCAGTTTGGGTCATAATGCCATCACACAAAAACAAAAACTCGGTTCCAGATAAGTGGAGTTTCTCTTCACTACAGGTAAGGGATATTATGGGAGAGAGGGAAAATATTCACATAAGTAACCGGTAAAGAACAGGGCAACTAGTTGTCAGCAACAGAATCTGACCACCTCTTCTGCAGCCAAAGCAAAGAGATATTTATCATTCCGGCGTGGGGAATCTAGAGTCTGAGGAACCAAGATACTAAAACAGAGAAGAACAAGAACAAGTCTATTGAAAAGAAAACTAAGTTCGCTAGTGGCTCAGTGAGTTAAGAATCTGACATTGTCTTTGCTGTGGCCTTGGTTACTGCTGCGACGTGGGTTAGAGCCCTGGCCCAGGAAACTCCTGCAGAAGCGGCTATGAAAAGAAAATAAAAAAAGAAAAAGAAAAGAAAAGAAGAGAAAACTAAGTTTCCAAGAGCAAAATGGGATTAACATTAATCTGATTCTGTAATACATCTGTTTTCACGTTTATTTTTCAAAACCTTTGACTAAACAATTATACATCATCAACTTACACTTATAGGAAAATGGAAGTTCAGAAATATTACAAATCCTCACATTAGAGGAAACTTGGAAATTACAACTGACACACACAGCAAAAAATCATTTGTAACTGTATTTTGGGAGGCACAAGGAATCAAGGGAAATTCCTTGGTCCAGAAGGGTTCACAAAATAAAAAAAAGTGTTAAGGATGTTAAAGCAACTGGTGCTTTGGGTATGTTCCACATTCAGGAATGTAAAGTCTTGGTTTTCTAGGGCTGTATGAATAGGATGGAAGTCTCGTGGCTTGCATGTGATGGAGAGTTAAAACTATGACTTTGGGAGTTCCCGTCATGGTTAATGAACTGGACTGGCATCCATGAGGACGTGGGTTCAATCCCTGGCCTCGCTCAGTGGGTTAAGGATCCGGCATTGCTGTGAGCTGTGGTGTGGGTCACAGACATGGCTCAGATCCCGCATTGCTCTGACTGTGATGTAAGCCGGAGGCTACAGCTCCGTTTGGAGCCCTGGCCTGGGAACCTCCATATGCCGTGGGTGCGGCCCTAAAAAGGCAAACATAAAAAAAAAATAAAAAATAACACTATGACTTTGTTCATAAATCAGGATCCTCAGAGGACCATACTTTAGCGTGAACTAGAAAAAAAAATCTATTTTCTGGCCAAGGAAGACGATAGGAAAACACAGTTCTCTTGGCTTGAGCTCTGGATTGGAAAAAAAGGAGGAAAAAGGATCCTGCCCCTCCCTGCATCCATCCCTTCACACAGGCCTTCTTGAAAATTAATAATCCCAGGTTTAGCACTCCCTGCATGAACTGGGAAAGCTCAAACTAAAAAAATTAACTTACACTGGATTCTTGGCTTCCCTTAACCTAGAATGAGGCAAACTCTCTCTAAAGGAACATCCTTTCAACCCCAACCCCGCAGGATTCCCATATATTTAAGTCAGCCTAACATGAGCTCAGAAACTTAATTAGAAAAGACCAGGAAATAAAGTCGCCATGATCAAGCATCAGCAAAGCAAAAAAGAGCAAAACTATACTCTTAACAGAACTACAGATCCTAGAATTTTCACCCATAGAGTTTAAGATGAGCATGTTTAAAATATTTATAAAAATAAAAATAAAGCAAAATTAAAAAAGAGTTACTATAGAAGGATTTTATAAAAGAAAAAATTATGGAAAAGACCAAGTAGAATTTCTAACAATTAAAAAAAAAACTGTTCATTAAACATAATAGGCAAGTTCAACAGTCTATCAGAAACCCCTAGAGAAAGAATTGCAAACTAGAAGATAGGTATAATGAAATTGCCTGAAACATTAAACACAGACAAAAAGTGACAAAATCTGAAAGATTATAAGACATGGAGGACAGAATGGAAATGATAAACAACTAACTGGAATCCCAGAAGGTGAGAATATGGAGAATATAGGAAAGGATATGTTCATATAACAGATTTCCAGCTTTAAAAAAAAAAAAAAAAGGCCTACATTTGCAGATTCATGAAGCACAGGAAAGTCCCAATTAGAATAAATAAAAATAAATCTACATCTAGAAAATTCTAGTGAAATTGCAAAACAACAAAGACAAAAGGGGGGGTACAAAAGTAATTCAGGTTCATTGTCTCAAAATATAATAAGAAAAGAATATATGAGAGTTCCCACCATGGCGCAGCAGAAATGAATCTGACTAGTATGCAGGAGGATGTGGGTTCAATCCCTGGCCTTGCTCAGTGGGTTAAGGATCTGGCATTCCCATGAGCTGTGGTGTAGGTCTCAGACATGTCTCATATTTGGTGTTACTGTGGCTGTGGTATAGCAGGGCAGCTGCAGCTCCGATTCGACCCCTGGCCTTGGAACTTACATATGCCACCAGTGTGGCCCTAAAAAGAAAAAAAAAAAAATAGGGGATGAGAACTGTCTGAGTGTAGTCAGGAGAGCAGAAGAGGAAAAATATTGACAAAATATCGAAATTAAAAATTCTCTACTCTATAAAAGATCCTATAAACAAAATCTTAAATAAAATTAAAAATTTTATCTTAGCTGTACAAGTATCCATATATTCATTTTTGATGTTTAAATATTTAATCCATATATAATTTTAATATTTCTACATATATGAATATAAAATAATTAGATACATAACAGCTATTATACATATATAAGTTGGAAAAATATACTCTACATATATTTGATAAAGGATCTGGCTTTGCCATGGCTGTGGCATAGGCCAGCAGCTGCAGCTGCAGCTCCAATTCGAGTCCTAGCCTGGGAACTTCCATATAACGCAGGTACAGCCCTAAAAAGCAAAAGCAAAGAATATAAGATCTTTTTAAATAGTGGTTACCCTAGCTGGAATCCAGTGCTTTTGTGTCCTTCATTGCACCCACTCTCAGAAAAACCTGCTCTCAGGAAGGATCCAAAAAACTCCTTCAGTTGAGAGAGGAGAGAAAGAGATTGCCACTTTTAATACTTTGGGATTTATTCCTCAAGATATTTTCATGCAAACAGAGAATTTGAGAGCAAGGGATATAAAAATAAGCACTGAATTCATACAGATAAAATTAAACAATTTTAAATGTTTCCATTAGGAAGCTTCAGAATGTACTACTTCCTTGAAGCGTATGGCAGAATAATTCAAACTTGTATTCTGTGACTCAGAATTCACTCTGTGCCTTCTCTCTCACAGTATACATTAGAAAAATTGATAAGCTAGAGAGAACCTCGATGCATATTTCTAGGAACGATGTACTGTCTTGAAATGCAGGTATATCAGTGATCAATATTTTTTTAATTGTGGTAGTCAAAACTATTCAGATAAAAATTGAATTTCTTGTAGTTGCTCTACTTATGACATTCCTAATTGTTACCAAATTTACTCTGACACAGAAATGCAATGTTCTCATGAATATAACAGAGATGCTATGAGAATTTCAGAAAATATATACTTTCTCCACAAATAAAAATTTTCTATAATCTCCAATAAACAAAAGGAATACTAACATAGGAGATAATGTCATCATTAACCCACCTTTAAAACTATGCTTCTTAAATTCCAGCAGCGTTGCATTTCATTTTTTTTTTGGCATAGAAAAATATTTTAAACAATGCTTATTTATCCAGAGAAGCTCTAGTCAGCTGAAGTAAGCCATCATTAGATAATTCATCTAAAATGTTCCACTGAGTATAGCAAATGTGATAGTCCATTTTATTGTGGATAAATGGCAAACTAAAATTAAAAATTCTTGGTAAATGTTTAACAGAGTCTACTTTGTTTTAAATATAAAATAGAAACTCAAAGAATAATCAGAAAATATGGTATAAAAGCATAATTATAAATACATGAATAATAATAACACTATCTGAAATCATACTGCCATTTAAAATAATTCTTCAAAATAAATTATAAATTTTTAAAAATGTAAGTAGAAGTTTTAAATGACATTTACGTGTTATAAGAAATTCTAGAAATTGTCTGACTTACACTAGAAAACATTTTCTACATGCTTGCATTATAACTATTGATATCATAAACATTGGAGGAACATATATATTTTATAGTTAACACAATTATACAAAAGATTTTGGGAGTTCCCTTTGTGGCTCAGCGGTTAACGAATCAGACTAGGAACCATGAGGTTGCAGGTTCGATCCCTGGCCTTGCTCAGTGGGTTAAGGATCCGGCGTTGCCGTGAGTTGTGGTGTAGGTTGCGGACGTGGCTCGGATCCTGCGTGGCTGTGGCTGTGGCGTAGGCTGGCGGCTACAGCTCCTGTTAGACCCCTAGCCTGGGAACCTCCATATGCCGCGGGTGCGGCCCTAGATAAAGCATAAAGACAAAAAAAAAAAAAAGATTTTGCTTCCATCAATAAAAATCCTATTTAAATAACCATGTAGTTCAGGAAAGAGTCAAAATATTAAGTTTAAGGCATAAAAAATAGCATTTAAGGTGAATTTGCCTGTGTAGTCTCTCTGCTTTCTAATGTAAAACTAGACGTTTTATCCTATTATTCATTGTTTTCTTATTGAAAAATTCGACTCTATTTCCTCTGACTTAGATTTGAGCCGTGTGCCCTATATTTTGATATGTTTGAATTTTAGTTTGACTCCTATTCAATGTAATAATTATTAAGCAAAATATTTTTAATTTCCAAACTAATAATGTGGCTTTGTTTCTGTAGGTGTTTGTTTAGTTATTGTTTTGATTCATTTTTTTATAATTTTGGAACTACTCTTTTTAAGACTCTATAGATCAGCCCTTCTCATGGACTTTTTCAATCTGTATGCCTTCAATGACCAATACAGTAGCTATTAGTTTTGTTTTTTTATTTCCTGTTTGTTTTATGAAATTTGAAACAATTATTATCTGTATATGCAACTGTATTGTTATGTTTATGATGAATTGACACTTTTATCATTATTATAATTTCTCCTAATCATATGTAGTACTTTGCATCATCTATTTTGATTTTACAATGACATTGGCGTTCTAAGACTGACTTTTGGCTTGCTACATATTTTTCCAACCCTTTACTTTATTTGTGTCTCTATATTTAAATGTACAGAGGGCTGAGAGGAGGAAAGAAGAATGGGTTTAAGAATAGTCACAGGGAACTTTGGGGAATACTTGTGTGCTTCATGGAATATGTCAAATTTTACTGACTCTTATACTTTATTTCCTAATTTGTTATACCCCTCAGTGATTTTTCTTTTTTTAAAATTCTGTAATTGTTCAGCTTTATTAGGTATAAATGACAAATGAAATTGTAATATAAAGTGTACAATGTGATGATTTGATATATGTATACTTGTGAAAAGAGTTCAAATACAGCTTAATTAAAACAGTCATCACTACCTGTTTGGGGGGAAGTGGGGACAACACTTATTGATGTCAACCACGTTTTCATATACCATTTGGCCATTTGTATATCTTCTTTGGAAAATTGTCTATTTAGGTAATTTGCCCATGTTTTATTTGGGTTATTGTTTTTGTTCATTTGTCTGTACTATTGAATTGTATTGGTTCTTTGTATATCTTGGATACTGATGCTTTATCAGATATGTGCTCTGCAAATATTTTCTCCCATTCCAAAGACTGCCTTTATATCTTGTTCATGGTTTCCTTTGCTATACAGAACTTTTTACTTTTGATGTGGTCTCACTTGTTTACTTTTGCTTCTGTTGCCTTTGCTTTTGGAGACAAATCCCAAAAATATCATTGCCAAGCCCAATGATTTTTCCCATGATTTCTTCTAGAAGTTTTACAATTTCAGGTCTTATGTTCAAATCTTTTTCCATTTTGAGTTGATTTTTGTGTTTGATGTAAGATAGCAGCCTAGTTTCATTCTTTTGCACATTGCTGGTCAACCTTCTAACACGATTTATTGAAGAGATTATGCTATACCTATTGGATAGTTCCGGTTCCTTTGTCAAAGACTAATTGACCATATATGCATGGGTTTAATTCTGGGCTCTCTATTTATCTTATTCATCTATGTGTCTGTTTTTATAACATCATACTGTTTTAATTACTCTAAATTTGTAATATAGTTTGCAAATCAGAAATTATGATGTCTCCGGCTTTGTTCTTCTGTCTGAAAATTGCCTTGACTCTTTGAGGTCCTTCGTGGTGAAATACAAATTTAACCACTAGGCAACTAGGGAACTCCCGATCCTTTTAATATGCTATTGAATTTGGTTTCCTAATATTTTGTTGAGGATGCAAGTCGTATCTTAAGTAGTTCAGTTAATTGCATATCACTAAAATAAAGCTATTTGAGAAAAAAGGATGTACTTTCTCACTAGCTTCAGGTTTTTCTCAGTTTAAACAGTCAGAATTATATTGCCTACTTCACAGTTTTGCAATTGTGATTAGAGGAAAGAATACATGAAAAGTAGCACTTGTTACATTGTCAATAACCCTTGCTTTATTTTAAAAATATTTGAAAAATTTTGTTACATTGATGTTTCTGCTTATTTATACACCCTCCATTATTCTAACATTTAAAAAATGTATTATAGTTTTAATTAAATTTTAAACATTTTCCTTAGTTCTCCTTCTCTACTGTTGTTGATTTCGAAAATGTATTTTCTATTCTTGCTTGCTGAATTTTTCTTCACCATCACAAAAAGGATAACTTTGACATTTCTGTCAGTGGCTGTTTTCATTGAAATTGCATTAAACTTGGAATAATTTTGAAGAAGAAATATTGTCATTATAAACTTTTTGGCATTTGAATTGCAATTATTTTTAGCTGGAAAATTTTTTAACTTTAATTAAATCATAGGACAATTATTTGTTGATACAATGCCCAACAGCTGGTTTAACTTAATCTTTAACATTTAAATCTGGTATTCAAAGTTGCTCTACTGGTTGGAATTTAATATACCGATTAAATATGTGCAATAAAATCACCTGTTTTGAATTTAAAATTGCTTCTGCTATTGTTCACCATTTTACAGATCCTTCCATTTTAGCCTCCTTTGGAAACACTCTATGCGTAGATGACAAGCAGGTATGCTTGCATTCAGTTATCAGAAAAATCACATTTTCCTCAGATTCTCACTGAAGTCAAACCTAAGATCAAGCATAAATCAAAGGAAATTTCTCTTCAAAAACGCAGAACTTATATTCTGCGATCTTTTTTTTTTTTTAATCACAGCTCATAAACTACCAGTCAGTAGATCAGAAAGTATTCTTAGTAAAGGCTAACTAGTGTCTCATTATAAAATTACAATAAAACTGAGACTTTAAATGTGCTCCTGTAACAAAATGATTAGAATACATGGACTCAGCTTATTACGGAATCTGCTGTGGTTCTGACTGAAGTCAAGAAGCTGATAGATGAGCTTCGCCTATTAGGGTCTTAAGGGCCTTGAAGTCACTTAGATGGATGACTGCTTAAGGAGAACAACATAACATTTTTGTACAGGACAAGAAATCTAGCTTGGCGCCGATAGACCGTGATGCTTGCCTAAACTCAATATTCAGATCATGACTATTTAATTTATCTGTCAATGACTTGCTCCTGATTTGCATTGCACCTATTTGGCATCTCTATGCAGACAGTACAGCATAGCAGTTTTGCATTCAGGGTGCTATAGAAGGAGTTTTCTGAGTATTTAAGAAACATTATTTTTTCCTAATCCTATTTTTGTTTAATTAAGACATTTATATTTTAACTGATGTATCTAGAAATTAGATATGGTGACATATGAAATGAAACCTGTAAATATTCCAATAACTTGGCAGTCTCAAGATGGTTTAAATTAAGACACGGGATTCAAGTGTTCAACCAGCATAGCAAACACAAAGAGGGTGAGAAAGAGAGATGATTATAAAATAGGTCTAATATAATGCAGAAGAATACATTTAAAGTTTTTATTTGATAGATAGAATTCCATCTGTAATTAAACAGTATGTAAGGCAATATTTCTATAAGCTTTTTTGCAATAATATACTCTAAGTTATTATAGAAGTATGTTAAATCATACATTTGTTCTATAAAATAATGTTTGGCAGTAGTCTGGATAGATAAGGCATGATTGGTTTTGTTTTATTTTCATAATTTACGTTTAAGATAAGTTATTCTTAACTTGCTTTCTACTGACACCATAGATATGTTTATACCTTTGGGAAAACTGAGAACTGGCATACAAAATGATGGTTTGGATAATAAATTCTGATAAACATAATATATTAGTCTACTCAGACTACCAAAACAAAATGCCATAGACAGCGTGGCTTAAGCAATAGAAATTTATTTCTCATAGTTCTAGAGGCTGAGAAGTTCAAAATCGAGTTGTAGCAAGTTAGATTTTATTCTGAGGCCTTTTTCCTTGGCTTGTAAGCTGCCACACCGAAGGGACCTCTTCTTTATGCACATGTGAAGACAGAGATACCTCTCTAGTGTCTCACCTTATGACAGCACCAGTCCCTCAGACTGGAGCCCTACCTTCATGACCTCATTTAACCCTAGTTACCTTCTAAAAGCCCCATCTCCAGCTGGCATCATACTGGGGATTAGGGTTTCAGCAATATTAATTTGGAGCAACACAGACATTCAGTCTACAACATGTTAAGAAGAGATTAATTGACTAAGCCATTCCAAATATACAAGTTTGTAGTAAGAAATATACCATTGGTATCAATCATTTGTTTTAAGAGGTTTCTGTAAGTAGTATAAAGATGAACCTGATATGATTGTTGCCTTGCAGGAGTTTGTAGCCTAGTGGAGAAAGCAAATGTGTATGGATCCGATCTTCATATGAGTTGAACTAAATTCTATAATAGGAATAAAACTAAATGTTTTCACTGCACAGAAGAGGCAAAGACTGGGTTTTCTTGAGAGAGGAAAGGTTTACTAACAGTGATGTCATCTCTGCCCCTAACGATTGAGTACAGAGAGTATCTTTAGCAAAGATGATAGAACTGTGTGAGTGAGGAGTTCCTGTCGTGGCTCAGTGGTTAATGAACCCTACTAAGAACCATGAGGTTGCGGGTTCGATCCCTGGCCTCGCTCAGTGGGTTAAGGATCCAGCATTGCCGTGAGCTGCGTTGTAGGTTGCAGATGCGGCTCGGATCTGTCATTGCTGTGGCTCTGGTGTAGGCTTGTGGCTACATCTCCGATTAGACCCCTAGCCTGGGAACCTCCATATGCCACGGGTGCAGCCCTAGATAAGGCAAAAAGCCAAAAAAAAAAAAAAAAGAACTGTGTGAGTGAGATTAAATTTAGGTTAAAAAAGTAAAAACTAGTGCATATTAATTCCATTTTCAGTATGAGAGTTGGAGATTTATTTCTATTTTTCTCTATTATAAACAACACTGTAGTGAACATTTCTGTAATTAAATCCTTCACAGATTATTGTCTAACTTCATGAAATAGATTTCCAACTGTGAAATTGCCTAACGCTTCACTTGCACATTCACTAAGCACATTTTAGAAACTTTAATATAATTTGCAATTGGCCTTCAAAAAGATAGTGTTCATATATGCTGTAAACACAGCAAGTGAGTGCCTGTTTCTCTGAACCTTCACTGAGTTGCAGCCTATGTACTTCAAGTGATGTCTTTCTGTTGAAAGGGCTGGTTGCCAGTCTTAAAGCAAGTCTGATGAGTCAACTATTTGTTGAATTTCTGTTTCACTTGGTATGCTCTTCTCTTCCTGAATCTGTCCCTGCTTTTCCAACACTAAATCACAGAATCAATTTATAAAATTCAAGAAACATATCAGGAGCTTCCGTCTTGGCTCAGTGGTTCATGAATCCGACTAGGAACCATGAGGTTGCAGGTTCGATCCCTGGCCTTGCTCAGTGGGTTAAGGATCCGGCGTTGCCGTGAGCTGTGGTGTAGGTTGCAGACGCGGCTTGGATCCCGCGTTGCTGTGGCTGTGGTGAAGGCTGGCAGCTACAGCTCCTGTTAGACCCCTAGCCTGGGAACCTCCATATGCCGCAGGTGCGGCCCTAGATAAGGCAAAAAAAAAAAAAGAAAAGAAACATATCAAATTTATTATTTATTTACTGCATGGAGACAGGTGTAATTGATATGAGTATGAAGAAATATTTGCAAAATTACAGCTTTCAAACATGAAATTGTCTAAGCCTTGGCAAATAGCTTGCTATTTTATCATCAAATACCAACTTCTTTCCTAATAAAAACGTGTTGCACTTCTACTATAATCTTAATCCTGGCAGAGGATTGTTATAACCACCAGGTCTGGGAGCTATATAATTGTTGTGATTCACTTTCAGTATAGCCACTTTTCATGGCAAACAAAGCATTCAGTGGTTTTATCATTACGCCCTATTCTGAGTCTTTCTTGCCTTTTATACCATCAGTTAAGATTACTATGTCTGTAGAAGCTAATAAAAGAATCATGGTAGGGGTAAAGTGAAAAATGTCCAGTTGTCTCTTATGTAAAAGTCAGGGCTTAACCATCTACTAATTTAATAAACCTTTAAATTTATATTTTAAAACATCTGGCAAAATGTTTAGCATTCTATAGAAAGTATGACAGTATCTGCAACATTTGAATCATTGTGTTGGTTCTTCCAGGATTGGTTTAATATGATTTGAGGTGGTCAATTAAATAAGCCCTTCTATTGTTCTGGCTGAATAGTGATTTGATTTTCCAAACCTACTAATCCATTATTTTAATTAGCATTAAATTTGTGAAAAAAGAGAAAACCCAAATAGGCTTTAAAGGATCTTAAAAACACTGAAATAAATACCACAAATGCAATTATCAGAGGGAAAGACAATAATAACTCTCATTTGGGTAATAAACTAGAACTGCTTTCACAGAAAATAATTAGAGCAATAAACCCACAGTTTAGATATATTTGGATGTGTTTGAATGCCACTTAGATTACTGCCTCCTTTAGGAAGATATTTGGGAATATAGTTGACAAGGAAGACACATATTGATTTATTCAGTCCATTCTACCGAGTTCACATAGAAGCATCAATCTAGGGTGAATTAAAAAACAGCAAAATGTTCTTGGAGACAAAAGAAAAAAGCAAAAAACAGAAAAACTAAATGTCCGACTGATTTTGGGAGAAGACATTTAGAGGAAATTCCTTAATCCAAAGAAGTTATTACAATGTTGGTTGAGTATAAAGCACCACAGCAGAGCAATGGAATGGTGTATTTACATATTAAACTCTATATTACGGAAACTATTTATTAACCAGGGCAAAGCATCGGAATATGGAGAATTTGTGAAAAGAGCAAATGCAACAAGTCATTAATAAGTAAATAATAATAGTTTCAAAGATGTTATCCACATTGTTTCCATTTTCTCATCACCTATAGTTTTGACTCACATTGACCCTTTATTTATTTATTTTTACCTTATCCTGATTTTTTTATGTTATAAATAATACCATAATAAACATCATTTTAGTTAAATTTCTGTGCAAATTTTAAATATTTCTTTAAGATAAATTATTAGAATGGTTGGGATGACTAGTGCATTAAGGCATAGAGTAGATAAAAGAGCTTATAAGAGAAGACAGATCTCAGTTTTGCTTTGAGTATTTAAAAGGGATTCCTCATGAATCTCTTGTTGCCATAAAGAGTCCTTCCTGCTAGAGCCACCCGAATCAGACTGGTGCATAGTCATATGGAAAAACAGTGAGTCAGTTTGCCAGTTAGCTCACCAAATAGATGTTGAGCTAAAAATCCATGTGCGGGAGGCTTATTAGGTAGTGTTCTCAGCAATAACTCTAAAACAAGAGTACTGTGTGGAGAGAGAAGGTGAATTTCCATGCAGTTGCACAGAGGCCTCGGCTTATATCACAGGGAGCCCTGGAGTTGGAACCGTCCTTCAGAGTTGTCCTGAACTGAGGTGAAGTAGCTCCTTTGTATCCCTGCATTGGTCAGCTCGGGAATGGGACATAACCTTGGGCAAGGATGCTCCTTTGAGTTGAGGGCAACAGCCAGAACTCTAGGCAGCTGTAAGTGGGGGCGCCTCAGTCCTTAAAGGTAGATCTGGGTGGAGTCTCAGCAAACTTCGTCAACACCAGCCCCCAGCTGTCTTTCAGCCAGTACACTACTGAACTCTGATGTTTAGTGTTCAAGCCTGATTTTACATGGGTTACGTTTTTCATTCAATATTTCTAAATGATAAATGATTATAATATTATTTCATTCCAATGATCTTCTTCCCTCTCACTGACCATCTTCTGCCTTCTGAGCTCTGTGCTATTGAGGAATCCAATATCTGAGGAGCCTCTGTTTCTAAATTTAGTTCTTCCTTGTAAAAATGTCAAATCAAGTATCTCTCAAGTATTATTATTACAAAAGTGCTCCATTCTTAAACATCGTCTTTACTCCTATATCCATCTCTAGAAACCTCCAAAAAGGGGAAAACGAGATTTACTGTACATTTTGCAGTTATCTATTGTTATTTTATTTTAATTTTTCTAAAATCTCACTGCTAGCACATTTTTTTCAACTCACTAAAACAGAACTTTGTCCACAGCCTTGAGTCTCTGAAACGGCAGTGATGAAAATTAGATATCATTTGAAAGTTTAAACCTTTCAAACATGCTTAGTGAAACAACACAACACTTGTGAATACAGTGCTAATTTTTAGATAGCCCTAAAAAAGGCAAGATAAAATTCAGTAATACTTCAAAGGGAAAACGAGAGAATACCAAGGAGTAAAATATAAATACCAATTCATATTAGTATTCTGCTACAGTTAAATAATTATTTCACAAATCTCTTCAAACAATTATAAAAAGATTTCTAAATGAAGAGGTCATTGGTATATAGTGCAGTATTCTGAATATCAGCATTCTTTCAAAAGTCATGTCATATTATGGCATACCAATTTGTAAAACAGGAGAAAAAAATATCATATTACATTCATGACTTTGAACCTTATGCATAAATATTAATGAAGAGTCTCTTTGTTTCCTTCCATTCAGAGAAAACCAATATTTACTTTAAAGCTACTTACTTAGAAAACAGGACATCGTCGTGTCACCCTCATCAACCAAAGTGTTTATTAAGCAGGCATATCATGCTTTGGCTTTGGGGATCATCTGTTAACGGGGCTCAAATTCTCTCACCGTGACAGTGAATGACGCAGGAAAAATAGAAAAGCAGAACCTACCATGCCCAAAATAGATATTGTGTTTAGGTCCTCACATCCTTTACACAATGGGACAGTCTACATTTCAAAGCCTGGACCAGGCCCTTTATTATCATCGTTATATTAATAGCCAGTGAGTATGATATTTACATATCCTAAATCAGTCTTCAAAAAGCATTAGCTGGGGAATTACTGTTCTCTACCATAAAATAGCTGGAAGGGCATATTCCAATGTTGATGACGTCATCCTCACTCTATACCCACTGATTCACCTTGTTAAAAAATTGACACATAACTGACATACAGCATTGAATCCGTTTCGGGTGTACAACATAGAGATTCCATATTTGTAATACTGCAAAATGATCATCACAGTAAGTCTGCCCAACACCTGTCATCACACATAGTTATAACTTTTTTTTTTCTTGTGGTGAGAACTTTTAAGGTGTATATGCTCTCTCAGTGACTTTCAGATGTACAGCATGACATTATTAACTATAATCACCCTGATGTACATTACATCCTCAGGACTTATTTTACAACTAGAAGTTTGTACCTTTTGAACCCATTCACCCATTTCACTCCCCTCTCACCTCTGGCAACCACCCACTGATTCAGTCTTTAACTTTATTTAGACTTCTTACCCACTGACCATATCCCTCCAGGTATCACTATCCTTCTTATCTAGCACAGATTTCACAGTCTATCATTATCTTCACTTTTTTCTCAACTACTCTCAATTTCCCTGTCCTTTACTCCCGTTATTTTCAGTGGAGAAAACTCCAACCTGGGGTGATTCCTCTGAGCATCTTTCTGCCAGCATCTGAGACTTCTTAGAGAAAAATCCCACAACCAGCTCTTTAGCTGCTCTTCTCGTTTAGATATCTCATCTATCGATGGATATCCAGCACTTTTTTTTCCTATTTCTAAATTCCCCCGAAGCCTAATATTCCTAAGCCTCTTTCTCTTCTTTTCTTAAACCACCCCCCATTCTTCCTCTTACCTTTTAATGCATTCTTACCACATATTACATTGAGAAAATAGCAGTCGTCAGATGCTGATTCCTTCATCTCCTCACCACCAAAATTTAGAAATCTACTTGTGTAGATTTCAAACATCTTTATCTTTCTCCTTCCTTGTAACAGTAGAGGCGGTATGGATCTTTATTGTGTCATATGCCAGTGTGACATATGACACTGGCACTTCTGTGCATTGGGCTCTCCTTTCCTATACCCTGATCAAAAACCTTACTAC
>PVHT021183584.1:17650996-17720982 GCA_004024745.2 Catagonus wagneri
GCATGTGGAGGTTCCCAGGCTAGGGGTCTAATCGGAGCTGTGGCCACTGGCCTGCGCCGCAGCCACAGCAACGCAGGATCCGAGCCGCGTCTGCAACCTACACCACAGCTCACGGCAACGCCGGATCCTTAACCCACTGAGCAAGGCCAGGGATCGAACCCGCAACCTCATGGTTCCTAGTCGGATTCGTTAACCACTGTGCCACAACGGGAACTCCTGCATGACTACTTTGAAATCATAACAGCTGTTAAGCTCACTACTAGATATTACTTAATGTTACTAACCAAACATATATATTATTTTATCAAAACTGCTTTCTTAAATAACAGTAAATGTTTTTACATAATTGGCTTTTTTTTTGTAACTTTGCTGTTTTATTTTGTGGATTTAAAAATTTCATTCTGAAAAGAGGCCCATGGCTTCACTAGATTATCAAAGGGGTAGATGACAGACAAAAGGGCTAAGAACCACTGATATGAATGGATAAAGTTTTAGTTTATTCAAAAATACCTACAATTTTAGGAACTGGATTTTTTTTTTACCTTCTGAATTCATAAGAGAAGACTTCTGGATTTGCATTTAAAGTTTAACATTTGACAAGTGCATTCTGATAAATACAGAAAATTATGAATTTATTTTTGTCAAAAGAACATGGCTTTTTAGTGTATGCACTAATATATTGGTGATATTTTCAAAATCATTGACAACCTGAATAATGCTCATAATTACATCAAAAAGCTATGTGAAAAGAATCCTGGATTAGGAATTAAATATTCAGCTGTCTCAATTCTACATAATAAATTGAGTTTAATAATAATAAAATGAGTTTAATAAAAATAATAATAATAATAAATACTAAAATGAGTTCATTAGAAACTCATATCCTGGGCCTCAGGTTCTTCACCTGAGCTGACTAATAAGTAATCTCCAAGGAGGCTTCCAGGTCCATGAGTGTTAATTTTTAGTATTTACTAAAGAAGTTATTTCTGATTTAAATTTAATAGCATAATGAGTTAAAAAAAGGATTAAAAAAATTTAACCTAAGATGACCAGTTTGATTCAAATATGAAAAAAATATGTGAACACATTATTTTTGCTTAACATAAATTTATAGGTGAGTAGACTGATCTCTTAAAATTATATATTCAACCTACAGGTTGCCTTAGTGCTATATCTTATTAATTCATAGAGACTAGCAGCTTTACAAGAGGCTGCTTTTGCTCTGTAGAGATAGACAGACCTCTTCTGAGCTTAATGCTTCATGGAATAAGTATTATGGTTCACATATGTCAAACAGACATTTCCTAGAGTTGCAAGATCAATTTGACATTCTAATTAAATAACCCCTAAAAAATCCAAAGCTCCATGAGCTGAATGAAACTGATCAGAGAATAGCACTAAACTTTACCTATTTCCTGAGCTTTAAGAAATACATGTTGATGAAAAACTGTAACTCAAGCAATAAGTCAGGACTCTGTCATGCCTAATTCTTCATGTTTAAATTAAAAATGTTTCTTCAGAAATGCCATGATACAGGGTATTTGCAGACCGACCTGGATGAGTGATCTAAAAGTCATCAAAGAAAGGATGGAAAAGTAAATTTTTTTTTTTTTTTGTCTTTTTGCCTTTATATAGAGCCGCACCCGCGGCATATGGAGATTCCCAGGCTAGGGGTCTAACAGGAGCTGTAGCTGGTGGCCTTCGCCACAACCACAGCAACGCGGGATCCGAGCCGCGTCTGCAACCTTCACCACAGCTCACGGCAACGCCGGATCCTTAACCCACTGAGCAAGGCCAGGGTTTTAAGAAAGCAGTTGAAATATTTTCCTTCTAAAATTAATGAGATTCAGCGTTATCCAAATGAAAGGCCTCAAGATCTGTTAGCAAAGCAAGATGGAGCGAAATGCAGTTAATGCACCTAAAATTGTAAAATTGTTTTAAAAAGTGCCTTTCTTATTACATCCAAATGCAATTTTCAAGATAGAGGCATTGTAACATGACTCTGTGTGCTGCGCTGTGTGTACAATAAAGCAACAAAATTAATCCTTTCCCCTGACGACCTCTAGAAATGAAAACCCATTATAGTAATAATATTTGTACTTAGGTCATGATGTTTTTGTGCTGAATTTGAATGCCATGAAATGATTATGTATAGTGGTTGATGGGGACATATGTGCAGATAATTACATAAATAATCCTCTTTACATAGGTGCAAGGTGACTTTTCAGATCAGGTAGAAACTAGTTGCAACCTAATAAAACGCATAATAATTTCCGTTACTGCTAAGGCATGGATCTTACTCTCCCAAAGGTTGGTTAGAGACATTTTACTTTTCATGGGGATTCAGTGAGAGAATCTGAATAGAAGCTCAGCAATTTTGAAGCCACTGGCTATGGTATTTCCTGCCAAAGCCTGGTCTCAGTATATAACTCTCCACTTGGCTCATGAACATCTCTTATATGGTCCAGGATCTTTCTGTCATTTTGATCTGAAAAGGAAGGTAACCTACAAGATTAAGAAAACTGGCTTTCAGAAATTCATCTTTAAGACCACAGTAGATTTCTCCCATAAAAGAGATTTCCCCCGGAACCTAAGCGCTGAAGTACTTTTATTTACCTACTCAAGCTACTTTCCATTTTCCCTTAGCCATCATAATGTGATCTTTTTTCAAAACCTGTGAAATAAGCGTTACTTAGGTTCTTCTGACAACTTATTAAAAAATAAAGGATTCTATCCTGTTGCCTCATTTTCTTAATTGTTCCCTCTTTTTAATTGTTCCACTTCATTGCAAATTAGCTTTTACACCTTCTATTGACCAGGATATCTACTTTAAACATAGCCCGTGATTTCGTAATACACTAACTGTACAATAGTAATTAATAATAATTGTACTGTAATCACTGTACAGTAATGTTCCCAGTCCAATAGTCTTCCCCAGGCCTTAGTCTACTTGGCAGCTTTTTAGCGTTTTCCATGTACAACTCTTCCTTTCTTAAAACTCTCACTCTTTCTATTTTCCATAGGCATTCAATAGTCATTTGAATGAGTGAATGAATGACTAAACGCTCGTGGTTTAAGTTCTCTTTTTAAGGGCTTCTTCTCTGTCTTCTGAGGCATGACCACAGTTTTAACTTATGCCTTCATAGGTGATAGGTTATTATCTTACTCTTTCTTCTCCAGCCCTTGTTACCAAATTCCAGATCTTTAATTCCAAATGCGTATTATAAAACTCTCTGTATGATTTCATCACCGATAGATTAAGTTCAGTGTGTCCTCTGACCATCATAAACCCAAATAACTTCTACATTGTTTTCATAATGACATTAGTATCTCCATAGTCTTTAAAGCTCCACATCTCAGTTTCATTCTGAACTTCTCACTTTTTGTTCAGACATTCAGTTGTGAAGATTCTGCCCCCATAACTACTCTTCTATTTACTTTCATTGCCCACATTGTAGTTTAGGTCAACAATAAATTCTCTCTGAGCCTTTTTCTAGTCACAAACTTAGTTACTTCCCTGAAGCCCTGGTGCAAAACACTGTGTAGAGCAGACTACAATTGCTCAGTAGAAAGTGTATGAAATTAATGAATCCTCCTAGATAGCCTCGGCCTTTTCCAAAGCACCTATAATGCATTTCTCTTCCTAAAACACCAACTCTGACAATGCCATTATTCAGCTTAGAACAAACCAAACATGGCAATAGCTTTGCATGACTTAATGAATGAAATTCCAAACTATCATGTAGTTCTCCACAGTCTTTCCCAACACTTAATCTTATTTCTGTATTCTAATGCCACTGACCTTGCTCTTCACTCCTGAATTACTATTATTAACTTATTTAATATTTCAGTCCTTACCAAGGCTGATACCCTCATCTAAATTTTGTCAGTTTCCTTTCCAGAGATTAGACCTTTAATTTATACTCGAAGGCTGTGAGTTTGAGTCTGTGTAATTCCTAACAAAAAATGTGCTACTAGCTTAGACTCCCTAATTAACAATCGGCAGTCCTGTCACTTCACTCTGTTAATATATTTCTACGGGTATGTGCCATGATCAGAAAAAGCCATAAAATTTGAAATACTGTGCACCTGCATGGAGTTCCCGTCATTGTGCAGGGGAAACGAATCCGACTAGGAACCACGAGGTTGCAGGTTCCATCCCTGGCCTCGTACAGTGGGTTGAGGATCCGGTATTGCTCTAAGCTATGGTGTAGGTCACAGAAGCGGCTCGGATCTGGCTTTGCTGTGACCGGCAGCTGTAGCTCCGATTAGACTCCTAGCCTGGGACTATCCATATGCCTCAGGTGTGGCCCTAAAAAGCAAAAAAGGGGGGGTAGGGCACTTGCCCATCAAACTGAACTTTACTTTCAGCACAAAGAACAAGTGAGCTTCCCCCAGAAGGTTGACTCCAATACCAGATCTCACCTCTACACTGCTTGCCTGTCCTACTATAACTGTCTATGTCTACAGGTATCTTTCTTCTGTGAAAATATCTTAGAACATATTTCATTTGATTCTTATCACAAAAATAACAAGTTTCCATGAACTCACGGAATTATAAACTTATTCAGGGCAAAAGTATGATTTGGTCTCTATTGTGTCATTCACTCAAATCTGTGCATTATCACATATAAAGAAGATTCTCAAATATTCATCAAAGCAGTATTAAACCCCTTTCATCAGCTCTTCTTACCTCTGCCTCTTCATAACTTGGTTGAATCTGTCTTTCTGCCTGTTAGAGAAGAATTTGGCACAGCTACTCTGGCCACGATTGGTCCATGACTGAAAATATGTCCTCAAATAACTTTGGTAATAAGAAATGAAGAATCAGAGCTCTCGAAAGTCACAGAGAAGATTCAGAATTATTGGTGAACATTTTGAATACTTTTGAGAATAAATTTGCCTTTCATAAGACTTTCTAAATTTGCTCAAGATTACATTTTAGAGACTTTTTATGCTTGTATGAAATTATTTTGTGTCTATACAGTTAATGCAATCTCTCTTACTTAAAAAAAAAAAAAACAAGAAAAATCAGAACTTTAGAGTCAGTACAAAATTTTGCAATAAGCTGGTTCAAAGCTTTCATTTGGCCAAAGAGAAAACTAACATAAAAAAATAGAATGATTTCTAAGGCCACATAGAGCAAGAATTTGAATAGCTATAAGGAAAAGCTAGTGGAATTTGTGGATCAGAAAAAAGAAAACACTTTGAGAGAAGCCTTCAAATTAGATATTAACTTCTCCCTGGTTTTCATCCTTTCTTCTTATTACTGCACATGCTCACCCACTTAAAAAAAACTGTATTTTGAAGGGTCCTTAAAATAAGTTGGCCAAGTGAGTAAAATGCTTGTGCTTCCCTTTCTTTGTGCCCTTGCCCACCAATTGGAATACAGACCTGTTTTAAATTGAAAATAAAGCAACAAGATAGAAGGAAACTGGGAGCCACTCTGAGCTTGTTCAGCGGTCGACTTACCCTGGATTTACTCCTTTTATCTGACTGCTTCATGAGTAATAATCTTCTGAACGTTCGAACCACTATATTCTGGATCCCTTTGTCAGGACAGCTTAGCCTACATCTTAATAGTCTTCAGGCCAACTGTATATATGCACAGAACATAGACTTTTAGTGGTCAATGGGATCTTCAAGAATTTCCTGTCCAACCACTTACCTCTTGGTTGATAAGTACACAGTTAGGCTGTGTTTCCTTTAGAACTAGTACCTTACAATTCAAAGAAAACGTCCCATAAACTGATTATTTTAAAGTTGAGTTGTCATGTTTTCCTCCACTGAAACAGCATGTTAAAAATTTATGCCCAGGAATTCCCGATGTGGCTCAGGGGTAACGAATCTGACTAGTATCCATGAGGATGTGGGTTCAATCCCTGGTCTAGATTGGTGTGTTAAGGATCTGGCATTGCCGTGAGCTGTGGTGTAGGCCACAGAGGTGGCTCGGATCTTGTGTTGCTGTGGCTGTGGAGTAGGTGGGCTGTTGTAGCTCCAATATGGCCTGGGGACTTACATATTCCTCAGGTGTGGCCCTAAAAAGCCAAAAAAAAAAAATGTATATATATGCCAAAGAGAGAAGCAAACTAAAATGTCAGTGAGAGAAATGTATGCTTTAGCACTACCTGCTGTTCCTGTGAAGCATATATAACTTTACTTCCAAAATTTACTATTAATTCTGTTCTTAGAACCATTCATTCATCCAAACACTTGTTCACAAACAGTTAATGAATAATTACTACACAGCAGGAACTGTGCTTAGTGAATGAGTGACAATGCTCCTGTCCTCATGTTTAATAATAAAAAAAAATACAGTCATTAAAAATAATTAAATTACCAAGTCTAGGCACCATTATGAAGAGGGAGCACAGAGTGGTATTGGCCTGTGAAACAGGAGGGCCTGATGTCCTCTGGCGATGAGAATGCTAAGCATTTCAGTTTGAAATTCTTTTAGCATAGAATCTGTTGTGGCAGTACCGTTCTCTTCTTTTTCTCCTTTGTCTCAGCAAGTCAATTAAAATTTTTGAAAGCATGGGGAGGAATGTAAAGACAAGATGTCATTTTTGAGAGTATGGCAAAAAGAATCATAACTATGGAGAAAAAAATAGGATACCCTGCGCCACGTTATTTGTAGGGCAGGATGGAGGGTATGGGAATAAGTGAAGCCAAAACCGGAAGTGAGGAAGAGGAACAGACAAAAGACTAAAGTTTTAGGATGGCTACCCACAGAATAACACCTGCCTTCCCACTGGCCCTTTCAAGGTTAAAGCAACACAATTATGTAAAGTTTTGAGTGTGCAGTTGTCACAACTTTGAGTTTTAGGGTTATTTTAAAAACGAAATTGTGTGTGTGGGTGTGTGTATGAAACATATAAAATGTAGCCATTATGGTAAACTAGTTTTACGCGTTACAACTTGATTTCAATAATTTAAAATGACATGTAATGAGTGCTATATTCCTTGTCATGAAAATTCAATGGCAACACTAAAGTAAAATGTGACTAAAAGCATATATTACCTAAATGTTGGTTTGAACTTTTGAATACTACTTGTTATTCAAAAATCAATAATAATAATAACCATAATAATTATACAGGAGATGAGAGAAAAAAGAGGAGCCAATAGTCCCTCATGCTCATCCCTTTAACTTCATTACTATATCTGGACTGTGAAAGATGAAAGAAAAATAAAAGGACAGATGGTAAAACAGAACCCAGCATAAGCTTGGATAATATCCACTGAGAGGAAAACGCTTTATAATTGGTAAATACTATAATGAATATGTTAATTCATATTATAAGGATTTAGGAGTCAAGGCCCATCTGCGTGAAAGAGATATCACCAAAAAGATGTTTTCCCACCTGGATTATCAAAGGATCAGGTAATGATTTTGACCACATTTCAGAAACAAGCCATATTTGAAAAGTCTCTTGTTTCTCAAAGGCACAAACGTGTTATGTGGACATACTTTCAGAAATATTCAAGAGCATACTTTCTGGCAACTCTTTGTTCTTTCATGTGTTTTATTTCTTAGGGTCTTTCAACTTATCTTTTGTGGGTGGGTCTATCTTCTAGCTCACTATAATTTCAGAGATACTTTTGAAACTCTCTAGGATGGCATTATTAGTTCATAATTTCTAATTTAAAAAGGTGCCAGTGGGATTGACATTCCTTCTCAAGTCAGCTTCTCCTCTCCTTTATTTTCCTTTAAAACATATCTGGAAGCCTAGGAAATCTACAACTATTTCATCCTGGGCATTTTGCAGCACAACTAAAAGTATAATTTGAAGTAGAGCAGTGCTTATGCAAAGATGGTTCTTGGTTATGGAAAAAACTCTGCTTGTATAGGTGCACATTTTGTGCAGAAAATGCCACAGTAGGTGGACCAAGTTCTCTACTGATGGAAAACATGTACCTGCTCACAGCTATGAGTCCAAAGACCCAATTTACTAAAAATTAGCGATCCATCAGATTGATGGGCATAAAGCAATCTGCACTGTTGGCGCCTTGAAATTTCTTGCATCAGTCACCAGATCATGATTTACTAATAGGGTTTCAAGGCTTGCAAAATAGCACAACTCTAACCACATATTAATATTTAATCTGGCATTTTAAGTGCACCTAACAAAAGGCCCCAGAGCTGCTGACAGAACCCTAAATTGTGAATTTCTTAAAAGGGAATTGAACAGGTCCACAGTGATTTCATGAAAAAAAAAAAGAAAAAGGAAAATAAATGGGTTCCAACATTGCTTAAGTAGACCTCACCAGCCAGGGCTCTCATTTTTCTTAAAAGTATTTATCATGTATTTTTCGATGGTTTATTAGAGAATCACAAGGCTGTTTCGGGCGGCTGGCTGCAAAATCCACAATTAGATGACAGCAGATGCATTTTGGTTAATAAATTTTATATTAGACAATTTGCTCCTAAAATAATTCATTGGCACTTCCAAAATGTTGCTAAATGAGAGAAGATCTAGCCTATAAATCACTCGAATCACCTTATTACATGCTTTTAAGCAACTCTATCTGTTCTGCAGTAGTACATTGAAGAAGACACTCAGTGGGCAAGTGGGTTTGCTTTGCAACCCCATTTTCAAGGCTAAAGGTGACCATAATGCCAGGTTCCAGAGATATCCAGACCCACTTCAAATGAGAGAGAGCTCAAAAGAAGAGAAAATGGCTACCTGCTGATAATATAATTGCTACATCGAATGTCTACGATGAGTTTACAAAATAGGTGCGTTGAATTACTTCCATTTGTGACAAAAAATACCATAATTTATGAAAGATGTTCCTATAATAACAGGATGCCACCTGTAATAACAGAATGTTTATTAGTGTACAAACGAGGGTTATAAATGATGTTTCTTATCTATGGAGCAAAACACAAAAGACAACTTATTAGCAAAAGATAAATTGCTTAGCAAGATCTCAATGAGATGCTAGGTTTGTCAAGGAAAAATAAAAAAACAGAAAAGCTTTTTATTTGCACAGACCAATGCCTTTATAATCTATTTAAAATAATATACTTGCCACTAGGTGGCTATTTCTGATCAGATCATTTTACCATTTTAATTACATTTTTAATATCCTGGCTGCATAAACAAAGATAAATTACAAACCCTGCACAATCTGGCTGCTAGCTCAGGCATAGTCTGTAATAATATCAGCTTTTGTTTGTGCCTCCTCTAATTAGATTCTGAAATCTAGGCTTTGTCAATCAATAATTTTAATTTTAGAATCGCCTTTTGATCTTGCATTTCATGTTTGTTTGGGAAAATGATCAGTAGGACAAAGCTGATAATTTATGCAGAAACAATCTCTCACCAGAGCTATGTGCGCATTCCTCCCCATCAACAGAAGCCTGCAGACTAAGCTTGACACAGGTCTAATTAGCATGCAGATATGTGTCGCCTCATTGGCAATTCAAATTGCTTTTTTATAATGTACCTCAAATTGTGCTACTCAAACATTGTATTTGATTTCCCAAGCCCCCTGGGCATCCCATAATGTCTCCCTTCATCCTGGGTATGAAGCATTTATTGAACAATCTGCTGAGACTGGCTGTCTTTTCGAAAACACCCAAACATCGTAGTATCCCAGGGACCAGCTTTTCTTCTCGTCAGAGAGCAACGTGTTCTTCTGAGGAATTCCTCGTGCCCCATGTGTAGGTTTAGAGATGATCTGTTTCCTCAGGAGTTGCTTCTCCCCCATGGTTGATCTATGCGGGCTTCCCTTGGTGCCACTCATTTTTAAAGTGGGGGAGGGTGTCTGGTGAGCCCACATTAATATGCGACACGTAACCACATCTCTGAATGCCAGTCTTCCATTCTTCATTAAACAAAAATGGCTGGATTGCAAGGACTGTTGTGCCTCTCTCCCACTTGCGTACGTGCACACACACATTTGTTTTCTCCGGCGCACATACGTACACGCAACCTTCTCCGGCACCTACACACCCACCCAAGACATCCAGAGCATATCATGGCAGGATTGAGTTGTGTGTGAAAGTTGTCTGCTGCACACATGACAAATAGAGAGATTCCAGCATATATACACTGGGGCTTTTTTTTTTTTTTTTTTTTTTTGCCATGCAGCAACAAGTGGCAGAATCAATGGTGTACAGTTATTCAGCAATGTAATTCATTTCACTGGCTTTGGCTCCTGGCCAGATCCGCCATCTGTCTCTAGCTCTCCCTCTCCCCCTCTCTCTCCCTCTCCCTCTCTTTCGCTTGAATTTCTCCTACATTTCGTAATATTACGTGCCTGCCATCCTTATCCTATGCCAGAGGTACAACACCAGTCTCACCCCCATTCCGGCGTGGAGTTCTCTGAATTCGGTGGCACATGGGATATTCCACTTCAGTGCCATGGGAAGAAAAGGGTAAGGAAAAAGCAAAAGGATTAATGCAAATATGTATATATACGTATATATAATGTTCTGGTATCCAATTGCTCCTGCTTCAGCCTTTTATCCAAAGCCTTGAGATGGATCTGCCTCATCCAGGAACTTTTCCTGCTTCGTTACAGTATCTTCGTTTTCTGTATCAGACGCTGGCACCCCACTCCAGTGCACGGCTCTATGGAACGCTTGCTGGTGGACACTTGCAGGGCTCTGCCACCAAACAACCTCCTGCATTGGAAATCGGGGGACTACTCCAGGATCTTATGTGTGCTTGCTGTTTGAAGCTGCAGAAAAGTGAATAATCAATTAAGTATTGATTTCTTGTAAGATTTGGTAAATTTCAAAGGCAAGACAAAGAGGATGGCTTAAGGAAACACTGCAGGGACTTGGCGTAAATTAGACAACTCACGGAGGCGCAGAATAAAATAACACCTCAACTGAAGATTTCCTTGGAAGAATTAGCACTAGCTATTGGAAGACAATGGTGGATTTAATCAAAACAGCAGGCATGCAAGAATTTTACCCGTGAACCAGAAAAAGGAGCTAATTATAACCACCTTTTTAATGGAGCTAATTTGACTGAATGGATGCAAATGTGCTTTATTTATGGATGAAGAAGCAAGCCTTACTGCAATGATCTTGGGATCATCATATCTGCTAAGCTTTGCAGCTCCTGTTACCTTCAGTACATTTTATTTCCGGAGAAGGTATTTATATGTAAACAACAGCTAACCATGCAAAAGATTCATCAGAACAATATACTGTGGTATATGAGATATAATCATAATTTTGCAGCCTCTCAGGATTTCCCCTAACTTGGGGTTTTGCAAGCTTTGCTTGCAATGGGTTAGGGTAAACAATAAATGAATGATGTTAAACTATTGTGATTTTTCAATGTGTAATTTATTAATTTTAGCTTTCTTAACATGTTGATTCAGAATTATTTGGCAATTAATCCGCAATGAAAGGAAGGGGATTGTTGGGTGGGGTTTTTTAAATGTATTTGCAGTCTTCTTAGAGATCAGAATGTGTAGGTCCCACCAGCCCAGGAGCTCTATAATTATTAAAAAATGGTAAGAAATTTTGTCCGTTGGAAGACTTGGCTTTATAATGGGAACAATGTGTTATAATCAGTACAAAGAATTGTTATTTTTCTTTCTGGGTAGAATGTTCTTGAGTGGTTAACTCCTCTGTTGCTGATGAGAAGTAAATATCTTGTAAGTGGCAAGAAGGAGAGACTGTAATGACAATGCTTTGTTCCTATGCCTCCTCACATTTCAGGCTAAAGTGCATTTTAAACATTTCCTTCTACTTCTATTATTTCCTTTCTCTCTTTTTCTTCTTTTCATCATTTTTTGCTGTCTTGCAATCTACGTTCCCTGAGCAACCATAGGAACCAAGTTACATTAAGCTTCAACACAAAGACCTTGTAAGAATAATGAATCCTCATTTGCATCGACATTTGTATTCAGATTTGCCAGGCTATAAACTTGGCAGATCAAGCGGAATATTAAGTAGAGGCTTCCATGGTAAATTGTGGCTCTTGAAATTGCTAAGTCCCCCCTCCTTTTTTTCTTCTCTATCTGTGATGGCAGGTGAAGTCTTACGACTACTTGCTTCTTCTGAAGCGCATGGGCCCCTTCATCTTTCAGTCCATGATGTCAGTTTCAAGAAGAAGAGGGATAAGCCAGTAGTAGGTATTCTGGCTGAAGGTACAATATGACGTGTTACTGGAGAATTAGCTCTAGAGGCCGGAGACCATTAGAGAGGTGCCTTTAAGCAATTGAAGTGTGCGGGGAAAATTAATTATCATGTCTGGACTAAAGTTTGATTTTTCTGGTATATTCAAAATATAGTAATCTCATAAAAGTTCACACTCATTTTTTAATGTTTTTATAGGCTATAGGAGGACCAGCGTAGCTCTTTACTCATGAAATAATTCAATTATGCCATTCTGAGTCATTGTCACTGGTCTACTCAGATACATTCTTAAAATTCTTGAAATGCCTTATTTTAATGTCACCATGGATTGACCAAACTCAGTCCTTAGCTTTGCTTGATTCTGAAGTGATAAACTAGTAATAGTCATGTTTCTATCTGTATAAGTTCAGAAATATAACCTACAGTGCAGTATAAATCTATATCTATTATATAGTAATATATCTGCAATACAGTAAACAATGCGGTGAAAAAATGTAGACTTTAATTTCCATGTTTGGTCTAGTCTATGTGATGCCAAACAAATGAGTAATTGGAAACATTTGTGCATGACTTAATTTTTCATGCATTATCCCACTGTTTCAGAATCTTCTAAACAGAGCCTAAATCTATGACCTATTAACAAACTCTCACTTCTTGCCATTGCATTTTCTCTCAAGAACCCTTCACTAGTAGGGAGCAATAAACTGTGTTAGAAGATCAGTCTTGCCCCAAACATACAAGGATATCTTAATAATGGCTTTCCTTTTCGAATCTACATTCTATTTAAATAGCATAAATAATGAAATGTAGACTGGCTCTATTATTAAAAAAAAAAAAAAAACACTTCTCTGGTAGATCATAAGGATTTGTGAAATCTTAGTAACTAGTCCAAGCAACTGACTTAAATAGCTCTTACTTTGGGTTGAGGTAAGATTTAATTGTGTGGGAGAAATGGGAGTTGTTTCATGCAAGATACTGGACTCTTTTTTTTTTTTTTGGAAAAGTGTACTGATAAATATTTAGACTGAAAGGTAACATTTCACAAGCTTTTATAAACCTGTAAAAATATTTATAGGAGTCCTGCCAGAAACACATATATTGGAATGATTTATATTAACACCTCACAATATAGTATATTCTAAAGCAAGTATTAGATATCTTAGCAGTAACTGGGCTTTAGAATCTGAAAAGTAAAATGCAAATCATGACATATTTGCTTTCCACAAACTCATCATTTTTAAGGGAAATAAACGATTAGCTTATTTGATGATAATAAAAACTGTACTGAAAAATAAGGGTGTTATCACTAACTGGCAAAATTTAACTGTTCTATTTACTCTTTAATGTGAAAAAAGATGAAAGCTTGATAACAATCAATAAGTTATTTTGACCTAGAGTAATCAGGGATAAATAATATTTAAATAGAGTTCTTCTCCCGAGAGGCCCTAATGATGGCACCTCCAATGAAATATAATCAACTTTTTAACAAAATGCAAGCCAGGGTTAGACTGATATATTACTTTGAAACAATGTTGTTTATACAAGTCAAGCAAAGACATCAATGCATCTTTTTTTTAACATGTTATTTCACTTGAAACTTAAATTCAATTTAACAGGCTTCGACATGCTATTTATCAATGTGGATGGGAGGCTTATGTACTGACCACTTTTTCAAAGAAAATGTAAAAATATGTTTGCATTCAAAAATACATTTGGGTTGTATATTCAAATAAGATTTAGAAAGGAAGAGATTTATTCTCCTACCTTTCTTCAAGACTGCCCATCAATTTGAAACTGTCTTCTTTAATAAATGCTAATGACTTGGTTGATTACGTTTGTGCATATACTTACCATGCAGTTTTAGGAATCAACCACTGATGAATCGTATCAAGAAAAGAAATTACAGCATTTGCTCATTTGCTCTCTAAACAGCAGGAGTGAGAATTCTATCCAAAATGATGTTAGTGGCATTGCCTTAACATCAACAGAGGAAAGTGTGTATTATTTCTTGCCTGCCTTTTCAGTGTTGCTTAGACAAGGCTCTCATTTATTAACCATGGTCTCATTCTTCTGTGTTAGTAATGCAACTGAATGACTACTCTAAACCAGAAAATCAAAACTATAACCAAGAAAAAATTAAAGCACTTATTGAAATTGAAGTCCCTTACTCAAGTTTGAGAAGGGAATGTGTTGTGGTTTTTTGCTTTTTTTTTCCCCCTACAATAAGAAAAGAGCAAAATGACATGGGCCCATGGGAATTTCACTATGTTCTGTTTCTATTTATATTAGAAGTTTTGTTTGTTTTTTAACTAGTAAAAATGCATATGCATATGTGACCATGAGGTTTTCCACACCATAACTTCTGTAACCACTGTTATACTAACTCACAAGGTTATTGGCCACTAGCACAAAGCCCAAAGGACAGGGCAGGGCCTGCCAGGCAGGCTAGTCCTCCTGTATAGAGAGTAGCTCAGCCCTGCAGGTGTTATCCTGAGAGACTGGGCTTCACTGAATCTAAAATCAACATGTTTCAGTGGTCTGTTTTAGTAAGATGGCTGAGAGCCTTGCCATATTTATGAGGCAGGCAAAACTGCGAGACTTTGGCCACCTCCCAGAGAGCATGTGTGCTCATGACTTGACCTGTGAAGGCAGTTCAAGATTTTCACTATTAGCTAAGAGGAGAACAGCCAACAGCAAGATCTTTTTTTTTTTTTTTTGGCTGCCTCAAAACAGCAAGTTCTCGATTATATTTTCTCGTCTACTTGTAGACAAATAATTAAGGGCAAATTTCTAGAACTGTGGATATAAACATAGATATATAGATATAGATAATATAAATGTAGATATATCTCCCTATATTTGAAAGCAAAGATTATCTGTGTATATAAATATATATGTATGTGTAGATAAAAGAGATACATATAAGATATATGTCAAATTCCTCTCGGAATTTGAAGTGTATGCAGCATCATTGCTTAGAGAAATATTAACAGTTCGTAACCACAGATTCTTTAAGAATAGAAAATGCATGTGTACACATATGCCATATATATTTGCATACATATGCACAGCAAAAATATGTTTTGATAATCAGTGGATAATAGTTGAACACAGACATCATGAAAAGAGGAGGGAAAGACAACAAGCCAAATGCGTAAATTCAGTGAAAAAGTATTCTTGCCTGTAATATCACTTGATGGTCTCTATATTTAATTTAAAACCTGGCTTTAATTTTATTTTTAAATACTTAGCTTGCTCCTTTTATAGATTATTCACAATAGAGGCTATTTCGGGAGTGAAAAGAAAGGCTTACTAATATTTCAGTAATTCTGAGATTATTGAGGGTATTTTGTTTTAATGGAGAAATATTACATGTTTTGTGACGATTAAAATAAGTGAATTAGATTAGTGTGTATTTAATTCTCTACTTTAAGAGTTTCTTTTAATATTGTAGTTACCGACCAATAAATTGGAGTGAGACTTTATCTCCTTTATGTCACCAAAGGTTAATGTAAAAAGTTTAAATAATAATTGAAATAATCTTTTTTTATAATATTTCTGCTTCTGGGCTGTACTAAAAATTGGTAAGCACAACAACGCTCATCTTGGTGACAAAAGAAAACAGCTAGAAATTCCTATTTTTATTATCTTTTTCAAATCTGACCCCAGACATTCTTTCTGAGCTACCTCAGGTGTAAGGTCAAATAAATATCTCTCCCCTTACTATACCCACAAAAACCCACCTAAATCTTATCAACAAAAGAATCATGAATTGGCTTCTCTCTCACCTGTTGGATATTCTGACTCTGTAGGCAAGCCTCAATTTCAGGATGCAACTTGAGCTTTACTGCCTCTCAGAAACAAATTTAATTATTTTCTTATTTTGGTTAACCTCTGAGATATTAGGCTATATCAGCTACGATTTCAGAGGTATGAACCCTAAATTTAAAACACCATGCGACCAACTTCACGGTTTCTTCAGGGTTTGCTACTGACTTTCCCCTTGTCTATACAGGTAATCACTTCTCAGCTGCCTCAGTTGTACATCTTTGACCAGTAGCTATGCTCGGCATTGCTTAATCTTCTCTAAATGCATTTACCTTTTGCCTTCTTCAGTAAACTGTTGACTGTTTTGAATATGACTTCACATAGTCCTTTAGTCTTCCGTTCTTTGCGCTGCTATTGACCCTTGAAACTACCCTGTTTATTTTTAAAATCCTACCTCTTTAATGAAGCATTTACTAATCAAGGGCATATAAGATGACACTGTTTCCTCCATTTTCTTTCTTTTTTTTCCCTTTCTAGGTCCGCACCTGTGGCATATGGAAGTTTCCAGGCTAGGGGTCAAATCAGAGCTGCAGCTGCCAGCTTAAGCCAGAGCAGCCACACGGGATCCAAACTTCATCTGCGACCTATGCCATAGCTTGCAGCAATACCAGATCCTTATCCCACTGAGTGAGCCCGGGGATTGAACTTGCATCCTCATGGATAACTAGCTGGGTTCTTAGCCTGCTGAGTCACAACAGGAACTCTATTTCCATCATTTTCAAGAAGCAAGATTTACAGCACTCATGAGCTAATGTTCAAGATATAATTATTCATTTGCATCTACCTACATCATTATGGTGTCTATGAGATTTTCATCTATATATGATTGTGGAATGCCCCTAGTGTAAATGTCTATGTTCATTCAGTTATTCTTCCGACAGATACAGATTTATTAAAGCTCTACTCCGTGTCACGTACTAGTAGAAGCTAGATGACTCTATAAAGATAAACTAGACAGGTAGGGTTCGCAAACTCTTAAAGTAGCAAGCAATGGAAAATCTGCCCAAGAAGATCCACAAGAGCTTGCAGTTAGGCCTTTTGTCTAATCTTATGTATTTATTAAGGACCTTTTGTGTTCTGAATTACAATTTCAAATATTTCCTATATGGAATATAACCTTCCCATTCCCATTTGATTTGGTAACCCTATGGTGGTGCAAACATGCTTAGCAATGACAGCTTAGAATAGATGTTCTCAAAACGTTTGATTTCAGAACCACTGTTAAAAATAACCGAGGTGACAACAGCTTTTATTTATGTATGTTATAGTTATTGGTATGTACTATATTAGAAAGTAAAGGAGAAACTGTGTTTCTAAATTACTTATTAATTCATTAAAAATAACAACTATAAACCCATGAAACATTCACATATATAATATACTACACTGAGATAATCATATTTTCCAAATTAAAAAAGTAACAAAAGTGGCATTGCTTTACACTTTTGTGAATCTCTTTAATATGTGGCTTAATAAAGATGCTGAATTCTCATATCCGATTTTATTTACATTTAGCCTTGCAGTATGTAATTTCGGTTGACGGTATAAGGAAAATTCACCCTCTCACAAATAAGTAATTGGAAAAGAGATGGACATTTTAGTGGTCTTTTCTTCTAATTATGGATATTTTTCTTTGATATACACCAAATATTGACAAGTATTAGTTTCTTAAAAGTTAGTTGCAATGTGGAATCTGAAACTATGTCAATGAAGTTTTCATTCTGTTTTATGTTAAAATCCATTATTTATCTTGCATTCTTAATAGATCTCTGACCCATACATGGTTTTATAATACCACGAATTAGTCTGTTAGAAAATACTGGTTCACTGAGTTATGCAGATCTTTCAAATGTTGACACATTTCATTATATAGTATCAAAAATTAATCACATTCATTAATACTACCATCATGATCGCATCAGAAATTTCATTAAGTATTGGGAATCTATCCAGCTCATGATGGCAGATATAAATTTTTCCAAAATTCTAATTTTCCTTGAAAGCTAAAATTTTATCAACAACCAATACTATAAATTGTTTCCCTTCCTGCTACAGACACACTCTGTTTGTTTTCAAGTAGATGTATTATACCCAAGTCTGAATAATCAAAACTGGTAGGTCATGAAAAATGGGTCTCATATAGCTCAAATTCAAACTCAATCACATAAGTGCTTTACCTTGAGATAACTGTTATAATTTGTACTTCAGTATGCAGCAGAAGTTCTATATGGCTACATCTTATCTTGTCATAGAAAATATTAAAAAGACAGGTAACTAACAAAGGAAATTTAATGAAAATTGCCTCATCAAGGACCAAGGGCTTTTTTTTTTAGTTCAAGTGCATACTCCTGAAGAATACAATAACTTTCAATACAGGTTGGTGCTTCTTGATTTATTTGAAAAAGAAAGATCCGCTGAGGCTCCAGTATTCTGTGCAAATTTCAGCCCAAATGAAAAAAGGAAATAATAAAAGTATTATCATGAAAATCATATTATTCTCAAAAGTATCTCAAGGATTCTCAGATATGGGGGCATGTTTTGAAAACCACTGACCTTCAATAACCTAAAACACAGTCACAGATGTTCACTAATCATTATCTGATATTCTGTATCATCTAAGGCTTAACCAGAATCTTACCAACTACAAACCACCTTACGTGTCCAAATTTCTTTGTAAATAAATTTTCAGTCATCTCAGTAAGCTATCATTATATTTTCTTAAAAAATTACAGCTGCACTTAAATACTTTTCCAAGGTCACAATATCTGTAAATGACAAAATCCAGATTTATATCCAGATTTTAAAAGTCCAGAGTTCTCAGTTTACCATAGCTGTTCAATATAATTCTTTCAAAGCCTCCTCTAAGTTAGGGAATAGTAAATAAGTCCTGTGCCATCAGCTGATAGCAAGTCTCTATTTAAGCACTATGAGAACAGTATATATATAAATCTTATTCCCATTCCAAATCATTTATGCCATAGAAGTCCAATTTACATCTATTTTATCACAATACAAAATTGCACCACAGTTAATTGATGTCCCTTAACGTACCTAGATAATTATCTTTAATTGCTAGAATGATTGATTGCTAATTTGGTCATTATATTGGCCAAAATAATCACCATTTCAGTGAATCACTGACCCGTTATTCTGACCTTCAAAATGAGTATATCAGTGTACTCTTTTGATATAATCAGCTACATACTGATTGGTTGCAACTGTGTTGACCAAAAGAACTCATCTAATCTTAGAAAAACAAGGAACAAAAGTTGTTTACAAGATAATTCCTAAAATTTATGAAGGGCTTTTGCATATGACTTTTAGTCAGGCCAACAGAAGCCCTGGATCCTAGCCTTGATGCTAACTAATTAGCTATGCAAGTTCAGAAAATATTTAACATCACCTTGTATTGGTTCCTTGTCTATTTAATAAGAGGGAATTATGATATGATCGTTGTCTTACCTGGGATTATAATGTATGATTTTGATATAGTAATGAAAATATTTCCCTTTTTGACAATCATGATTTCTTTAATTTGAAAGTTCTCTTTTCATGACAGTCTGTCTTCATACTCTATGCTGAAATCTTCAAAATCTAATTCACTGTTCAAATTTACCTATGAAAGTTTTATAGAAGCTTATTTATTTTATCAGCTTAAATATGATATTTAATAAAATTTACTAAAACTTTGTGTTTTCTTCGATTGAACAAAAACAGAATTGTTTTTATAGCATTTATATTATGATCAATTGCAGGTGGGGTTTATAGAGATTGATTTCTGCCTCAAAAGATTAATTGTAATCCATCCTGATTTATTGATAAGAAACTCATAAGAGCTATGTTGGAAGAGGGAGAGAAGAGAAGAAGGTTGTTATATTTGTTTGCAGTTATTGAAATTACAGAAGCAGAGGTCTTCCAGAGACAGAAATATAATTACAATTATCTGGACTGTAAAAAAAAATGTTTTTATTTCTTCAGTGAAGGGACAGCACATTATTGGCATCAGGAGTCCTTTTTATAAAAAATTCTCCATTGCAGAGCAATAACTTTTCAAACTTTATGAAAACATTTATCCCTTTCTGATACTGAAATCAGAGATGTTCTATAATCAACTAGAATGTGTTTTAAATCAACAATGCTCTGGAACTTGGGCTTTGCTGCTTGCAATCCACCTGAGTGTGAGCATGTGACCTGTGCTTTCAAATCTCTGCAAGAAAATGAATTAGGCATCTCCAGGATGCTGAAGGCCATGTGGACAGTACATGCAATATGGCCAGGTCACTGCCGTGCCCCCAGCACTGCTTAATTGACCTCTGGATAATGAAGTCACAACACAAGAAAGGGGCTAGCACACAGTAGGTGATCAACACATTTTAGTTTCCCTGGGTTGTCCCTAAAAGTAAGTTACAAGCTGTTTAAAAATGGAAATAGCAAGCATTTCATTTGCAGAGTAATGTGGGAACATAACTATGGAAAACATCAAATAAAGATAGAAAATATGGGAGTTCCCGTCATGGCTCAGCAGAAATGAATCTGACTAGCATCCGTGAGGACGCAGGTTCATTCCCTGGGCTCGCTCAGTGGGTTAAGGATCTGGCCTTGCCATGAACTGTGGTGTAGGCTGCAGATGCAGCTCAGAGCTGTGTTAACTGTGGCTGTGGTGCAGACCAACGGCTACAGCTCCAGCCTGGAACATCCATATGCCATGGGTGTGGCCCTAAAAAGACAAAGACAAAAAAAATAGTAAATATCAGTTTTATGCTATTATTTCATTACATAAATAAAGCAAAATAAAGAGTGAGGAAAGTCCATCAAATGGTCATCATCAGGGGACTATTCAAATAAATTAAGGTTTAGTAATTAGAATAGAATAGAATAGAATAGAATAGAATAGAATAGAATAGAATAGAATAGAATAGAATACAGCATAGCAATGAAAAATAAAGTTATGTAACTCTAATGTGTTCATGTGGAGTGATTTCCAAGATATGTCAAATGAAGAAGCAAGGTGCCGAAGAATGTGTGTAATATGGCTCCAGGTGTGTAATGATGTCTAAGTACAGAGTATGCAAATGACAGAAAGACCATAAACTGATAAAAACACGTAACTCTGGAGGGAGACAATTTTTGCTGAATATGCTTTTACATGGTTTGTTTTTTTTAAATACATGAGACACTGATTTCACTAGTTTTAACATAAAACAATAATCAATTCCAAATGTAAAAGACAGATGACATGTAGATTTATAAGGCAAATCCTTGATGTTTTCCCCTCAAAAAACAAAAGTTGACAAAGGATCAGTTTTATCATAACTTGCTTAGTATCTTCTAAAACCAAAGAAAAGCAATTTTTAAATATTTTAATCCATGAATGCATTAATTCAGAACAGACAGAACTAAAGTATATTGTTGATAGGACTGCAAGATAAAATATAGTATTTTTTTATTCGCTAAATCTGGCAACCCTATTGTTGAAAAATGTACTCTGAATTCTTAGGATACTATGGATATTCAATGCCAAACATTTCAATGTTTTCAGGTAGTCAATTTTCCTTTATTATTTAGGTAAAGTATGTTGTTCTTTTATTGAATTTTTTAATAATGTTTTTTAAATAGATGAAAAAATAATGATTCTCCCAAGTTTAAGACATCAAAGTTCATGCAACATGTAATCTGGAGCTAATCTATTTTTTCAAATTTATACTCTAATGCTTTCTTATGATATCTTTTTATCATAGGCAAATTAATCCTATCTACTGTTCTGTAGCTATGCTTTCTCCTGAATACTCGCTCCAACTCAAACACTTATATCTCTCTGCCTATGTTTATGTTTCCACAGATCCAAAATGTCCTCACATGTTCTATTCTGCTTCATTAGAGAGACTCTTTTCATTCTCTGATCTCATTTGCACAGTCTTTGTTTGACAATGTCTTCTTTTCTTGTAGTGTCTGTACCAGTCAACGTCCCTAATAGACAAATGGAAGCTCTGTGAAAGTAGGACGCAACCACTTCATACACATCTTTAATCTCTAATCAGTACACACGTTCCAGGATCCTGGCCAAGTATCCTACATGGAGAATTTGTCCAACATTCCAACTGATGTGTGGGAGAATGGTGACAGATCGTTCAGGCCCTGAAGATTAAATTCTAGTAAATTTGGAATTCATAAAATAACTACTCCCATTCAGCATATCATAAAAACTCTTTATAGCTGAAAATAGTTTATAAAGTGATCGTTAGCCATATTCTTTCCAAGCTAAAATTATAAATTTTATGTCCTTTACTTAAAATTTCCGTTTTATTTTCTTAGCCCTCCATCATTCTGGCATTGCTCACATAAGCCCTCAAGTTCTTAAATTTTTCTTTAGACAACAGAATGCAGAGATGAGCATTATATTCTAGTGAATCAGTGCTGTGCTGAATGATTTCCTCGTCACATTAAATTTCTTTTGCTTTGGCTCAGTATATATTTTTTTTTTTTTTTTACAAAATAGCATGTTATTCTTTAGACCTATGTATAGTCATTTCCAATATTATACTTGAACAATTTATTTCTCTTTTAAGTGATTTTTGTTTGTTAATTTGTTTGTTTTTAGGGCCGCAGGTGCAGCGTATGGAAGTTTCCAGGATAGGAGTCAAATCAGAGCTACAGCTCCCAGCCTACACCACAGCCAGAGCAATGCTAGATCCGAGACACGTCTGTGACCTGCACCGCGGCTCATGGCAACGCTGGATCCCTAACCCACTGAGCAAGTTCAGGGATTGAATCCCTATCCTCATGGATACTAGTCAGGTTCATTTCCACTGAGCCATAATGGGAGTTCCTCTTTTAAGTGGTTTTTATTAAATGATCCTTATAGATTAATTAAGATCTTTTTTTTTTTAAGCAAGGACATTTTGTTTGCTATTCCTAAACTGCAGGTGGCTATTTCTCTCTTACCTTGATGCTATTGTAAAACATTCTTGGCGTGCAGTTTGTCCTGTCCTTCAGTCAATAATGTTTAAAACAATGATTCACAAATCTCAGACTGGCTGTTTCTTGCCAAAGTTTCTACTGCTCCATGTGGAACGGAATGGTAAATGCACTGTAAATAGTTTTTTGTTTTGTTTTGTTTTATAAAGTTACTTTCATCACTTTTTATATATATTTCATATATTTGGTAGTAGATGGTAGTAATTATTTTCCTAGTGTCACTAAAATGTTGGACCTTATGCCAGGCCCTTATATTTTTATTCTCTCTTATTCTTCTATAGAATACCAACTTTGAGAACCACTAAGTTAAAAATAGCTATAGAAGTAATAAAAATAAGAATAATACTTACCGTGAGTTATTATATGTAAAGGGGTGTTCTAAGAATTTTAAATATATTAACTCACTTCATGCAACAACTCTCAGAGGACCTTATTGTTCAAACATTAGAGATGAGCAAATTGAAAGAGGTTCAAAAATATGTCCAAAGTCATGTAATCAGTGTGTGGAGGAGCTGGAATTAACCCAGGAAAGGGCATTTGGAGGTCATGCTCCCATTCACTGCACTAAAGGGAAGCCAGTGTTAGCTTTTAAGTCAATTTTTATGCCCTGATATTAAAATTGAGCTACTAAACTCTTAGTTTTACTGTGTAGGCATGTAATAGCATTTTTATACATATTTTTTTCCATGTTTAAAATATTTTAAAATGAGATCAACAGTGACACTAGATTTCTCTCCATCTTTAATATGCATGGCCACCTCACGACATCACATAGAAGTCTCCCTCCGCTCCTCTCCTCTCCCTCCCCTCCCCTCTTCTCTTCCCTTCTCTTCTCTTCTTCTCTTCTCTTCTCTCTTCTTGCTTCTGTTCTCTCCTCTCTCTTCTAGAGTTGTATGTTGATTTTTATGATCATTCCTTCAAAAATTTTCTCTGAGTATTAAAAACTGAGCTACAACTACTCTGGGAAATACTAGAATATTTATCCTAGAGCTCTAAACTTTTGAGTGTATAAACGTTTAAAACAAAAATGTTAAAAGGTTCCCATGTCATTAGCAAAGATTTAAAGAAAAACAAAAAAACAGGGAAACTGTAAGTGCCACCGCAAAGATCCACTCCACCTCTAGTATAAGCACATACTGTAAAGATATAACTGAGGAGGAGTTCCCGTCGTGGCGCGGTGGAAGCAAATCCACCTAGGAACCATGAGGTTGCGGGTTCGATCCCTGGCCTTGCTCAGTGGGTTAACTATCTGGCATTGCTGTGGCTGTGGCGTACGCCGGCGGCTACAGCTCTGCTTTGACCCCTGGCCTGGGAAATTCCATATGCCGTGGGTGTGGCCCTAAAAATGACAAAAAGACCAAAAAAAAAGATATAACTGAGGAAAAAAATAGGAAAGCCAAAAAAAAAAAAATCCGTTGCTAGGAAATTTGAAAAAGGAATTTATAGCCAGGTTAGAAAGTAATCAAGCTCTTATCCTAGGGGTCAAGGTGAAGCCTGTTAGATACAGACTCTAACATACAGGACATCAGTATTTTAACGGTCATTTAGGGACAAGAGATAAGAAAAATCTTGAGTCCGAGTAAATCATGGAGCATAAAGTTGGGATCCTGGTAGGCCTGACCGAGACTAAGAAATTGCTGTAGCTCAGAGAAGTAGACAAGATAATCCAGGTCTGAGACTCTGGATGAGAAATAAGTCTCCAAATGATATGAAAATCTCTAGCTAGTTCCACACAAGTATGTGGAGTCTGAATTTACATTGCTTAAAATGCTGATATCCTAAACCGAGAAATCAAGGCAAATTGACGTTAAAATGTGAAACCTCTTCACCCTTAGCATTAACCAGTTAAGCATCATTGCAAGGAGTTTGAGGTGGAAAAGGATAGGTGAGTCAGCTTGACCAGAAAATGCGTTCACAGAAAAAAGAATTACAAACTCCACAATAAGGTGGAATTATGAGATAGAACATAGAACTTCTTAGAACATGAAATTATCTGAAAAATAATACTATAGAAATAGTACTTAAAGAGATAAGAGAGTTCAAAACCCTAATGAAAGATCACCACACTATGAGGAAGAATGGAATTTCTAGAAAAAAAAAAAAAACAATGAAATTGGAAACTCAATGAAATATTTAAATACCAGATTAAATACAGCTAAAGAAGAAATCAGTATTGGAATGGAAGCTTTGTCTTAGAAACTTACACAGTTTGGGACATGAAAAACATGAAAGAATTTGAGGTGTGTGAAGGACAGAATAAGTAGATGCAATATCTATTGAATATATGGTTGAAAAAGGTGAACACAGAAAATGAAAAAGGAAATCTCAAAGAAATAAAGATTGAAAATTCACAGAATAAAAGAAATAGATAAATACTCAGATATAAGAAGCATAAATTATGTGTTGGAGAAATGAAAGTAAATCCACAGTCATGTATCTAGTGAAATTGAAGATTAACAAAAATGAAAATATTAAAATTAATGAGAACTAAAAAATATTTATGAAAGACTGAATTAGTTAAAATGAATTACCAAAGAGCTCAGCCTTTTTTTGAATCATCTTTCTTTCATGCATTTTGTCAAAGGTACCAAAAGTTGTTTTGACATTTTTTAGTTATAGTTCTCTCTTGTGTATTACTGGAGCCACCAGGATAGAAACACTGTGAATAAAGATATTACTGTGAGTATAAGATGTATTACTTATGTAATGAAGATAAAAACACTGTCCAAAATAATTCCACCTTAACTTATACCCACTTTCAGACTGGTTCAGAAAACCTAGGAAAACTGTTGGAACTGTGTGGTTGCTAAAGCTGTTCATGTGAGTTAACTTCTTTGAGGCTATTTCGTCACATACAGAAGCACATCACTATTGGGGTTATTAATGAAAATGATAGTTTCATAAGGTCAAGATAATCTAACAATGAAATATTTTTAGAAGCATAAATTATCCAGAATTCACCAACTATTAAAACTAGCTCTTTCTGCTCTTTTCTGTCTTTTCTGACTCTACTTCTTAACAAGTAGAGTATAACTAATTGTCCCATCCCTTTATGTCTACCTTCTATGACACAACCATTGGCCTAGGAATTAGAAGACATTATATGAATGTCAGAAATTTAAAAAAAAATTTTTCTACATATTATAAAATGTCTTATAATATCCATAAACGTAATTAGGTATCCCTAAAATATACATCGAAGCTTTTAATTTTTTAAAAGAATCCAGAGTTCCCACTGTGGGTCATCAGGTTAAGAACCTGACATAGTCTCTGTGAGGTTGCAGGTTTGATCCCTGGCCTCAGTCAGTGGATTAAGGATCTGGAGTTGCCACAAGCTGTGGCATAGGTCACAGAGGCAACTCTGATCTGGTGTGGCTGTGACTGTAGCTATGGCATAGGCCTCGGCGGCAGCTCCATTTTGATCTCTAGCCTGGGAACCTGGGAACTTCCATATGCCTCATGTGCAGCCATCAAAAAAAAAAAAAAAAAAGGAAAGAAAGAAAAAGAAAAAAAAAAGAATCCATAGGCAGCAGGGAAAATTAGTCATATTCTTTAGGTATAAGGGAAAGTAACAATTGTCCTGTGTGTTCTGCTGATAAAGGTAATGACAGAAATTTCTGCATGTCTTCCTTTAGTAGAACATTATAATCTTATTAAATAAAATAAAGCTAAGCTCATAACCAAAATTAAAAATATCTAGATATCGAAAATTACGCAACCAACACTTAAAAGACAGTGTTCTTCCAAGTTGCTCATCCAAGAACCATGGTGGACCCCAGATTCTTATTATACGTTACTTCAGATTAGCCTTTGAATCCTATGCCCCAAATCACTTGTTGTATTATCTTGACCATATAAATATACCTAAAATAACGTACTAAAAGTTGATGTTACTTGAAAACTGTTACTTGAAATTCAGTTTTATGATGTGCATAACAACTAAAAGAAAAAAAAAATATCCCCAAACAATCCCATGCAGCCTAGCGGGCTGCAAATATTTTGAGGGTAAGTGAACATACAAGGGCTTTTTCTGGCTTCTGCTACATTTTTATCTCTCATATGCGCTGAGTGAATCCCTGCTCAGAGAATCACCAATCCAGAGTATACAAAATCCAGACACACTCACCACATTAACTCTGCCCCTGTCTCCAGACATGTTATTGTAAATCGCAAAACAAATAAATAAATAAACTGAAAAGCCCCTCTAGTGCAATAACCTTACAGAGTCATGTCAGAAGGCCGCAGAAACTATTGCTAGATTAAAGAAAAGATAGTGGTTAGATCATGGGGTATGATATAAATATATATATATAGTCTAAGTCACATATTTCATATTTTTTGCAGGAAATCCTCAGAAGCAGGAATTCTAAAAAGTGTAAAAGTGTCATCGTGGGCACATGAATTTCTAGAATAAATGATGTCTTCTATTTATATGAAACTCTGAACTTATTTGACCCAATGTAATAATACGTTTTATAGGTTTTTTTAATTTTATAGCGAGAAATTTGTGGGGAAATTCTCATACTTTTTATTGTGTAGTATAGTATGGTGTGTTACTTCAATTCTCTTTTGAGTTACTCTTTTGTTATCTGAAAAATGAGATATATTATGCATTCATCCCATCCTGTACATGATTAGTTTACCAAATTTGTGTATGTGTAGATATTCACATGCATGTCCATACATGTGCTTGTAAATAGCCAGTTTATCATAGCTTCTGAGTTATCTTTTACTTATTTCATAAAAATTATTCTCTCATACTGTATTAAATCCCAACTGGAAAGTGGGATAGAGATTTCAGTGACTAGGTAATCTCAAAAGGATACCATCTGGAGACAATGAGTAATTTTGTCTCAAAAATATCTCTGGGTCTCCTGGCAACCATCAGTTCTTCGTAATCTTCATATCATTTGTTCATTTTATTTACACTAAACGTGAGCTTAGACTGATACATGAATAAACTGCCATGTTTAGTAATAAATACATACCTTAGGGAATTTCCATCCTGACTCAGTGTTAATGAACCCAACTAGGATCCGTGAGGACGTGGGTTCGATCCCTGGCCTTGCTCAGTGGGTTAAGGATCTTGCATGGCTGTAAGCTGTGGTGTAGGTGGCAGATGTGGCTCGGATCCCTAGCCTTGGAACCTCCATATGCTGTGGGTGTGGTCCTAAAAAGATTAAATAATAAAAAAATAATTGGATTGTTGGCTAGATGTCTTACCTAGGAAATATACAGGTATTAGATGAATAAGACTGGTGTAATTCAGTTTATAAACCATGTAGCCTACAGTGTTTTTTTATAGCCGCCCAAATATACTGTACCATCGAATGGAGAAGTAACATAAATCAGATATTCTGTAGTTGGAACAATCAATAGGATTTAGCCAGAATGAACCTATTATGTTTACTGACCCACACCCAGTCATTTCATCAAAGATGACATTCAAATTAGAATCTTCAGTGGAGGGATGCTCTAGTGCATGAACTAGATCTCTCTTCCTTTGAGAAACAAGAAACTCATCTCCCCAAATGCTGGGAATGTTGCCTGCCTGTGACTTAATACTTAGTTCCTCCTCAGGAATTGCCCTTGGCCAAGGGAGCTGCCTTAGTTGTGTCACCTGAAGAAGGAGACAGATTTGTGGAGGGGGAGAAACCTATAGCTAAAGGCAGGACAATGTTGGGGACAAAGTGCAGGCACTTTTCCCACCATTTGGGACGTCTCTAAAAGGCCATCTCCACTCCAGAACTCTTTGTAAGTTTTAATATGGCCTCTATGGCAAATGCATTACAATTTAACTTCTCCTTCTGCCCAACTCTGCTTTCTTAACCCCCTCACAGAAGTTATGCCTCAAAGCACTTAACAATAAACATCTTGCATGCATTTCTCAATCTGTTTCTTAAGGAATCTGAACTATGACAGAGGTGTTCTTTTATAGAAAATGAAACAAAGAAAAAAATAAAAGATTTAATTTTCCTATCTTTACACACACGTTCCAGAAACAATTTGAAGAGTTTTGGAGCCATCAGGTAAGCAATCATATTAAAAACACTGATTTTGAGATTTGGAAACTCTTATAGAAACGCAGATCAGAATTCTTTAATCATTAATCCAGCTCTGTCCCAATACACATACATACAACTCTGTATAGCGGTCAAAAGTCAAGCCAGTTAAAAAAATCCCAAAGTATGAATTAACTCAAAGATATGATTTCTTTCCCAGTTGGTCTTCAACTTTGTTTGCAACAATTAATATTGAGCAGTTGATTCCAGAAAAAACTGAGCTGGAACAAACACTTAAATGTCTGGAAATCACTATCCAAATCCATTCCAAATCCATTTTAAGAAATGAGAAGTTGAAAATCATAGCTGTGTATAGACCCAAATTTAACTCAGTGGATGAGAATGTTAGAAATTATTATGCGTTATTGTTATATTGCTGTTATCCACTTATTAATATTTTCCATCTCTTTTCTATTTTTTTCATTATTTAACAACATTTGGTGCATTTACATGGCAAAAATTTGTGGTGGATTGGCAAGATTAATTTTAATTTTGACTATTTTTCAGAAAGTTTGCAGATTCTTTAGAAATCAACAAATCCTGGGATTTTTTTCTATTCTCCTCTTTCCATATTTTTATAGAATTTCATACAAATTACTATGTGTAGTATAAGTTCATAATAGTACTTCTATGAGAAGTACTACAGTCAAAATTATAATACAGTATATGTGTGTTCAATATAAAAATACGGGGAGGAGGAATGCAAGGGGTTCACAGAGAAGAGACCAATGCTTCCTAGGAGAGTTGAGATGTGGAAGACTGAAATAAGATGAGTAGGGATTTTGCCAGATGAGGTGGGAGGGTAGGAAGTTCAGCGTATAATAATGTGTTCAGAAGACAGCATCTTCGGAATTTGTCTAGGTTATAAAGGGCAGGAAATATACTTTGGCGTAAACTTATGAAAAGTTTGACATGCCTTGCTAAGAAACTTAAGTTTTATCTTGTAGACAAGGTGCCCCATAACAGCTTAAATGAATTAAGGATATTCAGTGACCTCTGAGCTAGGCGAGAAAGCCAAGAGATTAGAAATGTGTAGACAAAAGCTTAAAGGATATACACAGCAAGGACTTTGCGTAATAAATAAAAGAGAGAGATTTATTTATTAATTTCTATAATATATAAAAGGGAGAGAATGAATCAATCAATCCCAGTACCATGAGAATTATGGAATACACAAATATACTTATGTTCATAATAACAAGCCCTCATATATATCATGTAAAATATAGATCAGATGGGTCATACCAATGCCTGATAAGTATACAGACTTTTATAGTTTAAAATCTGTGTTCATGATCGTAATTTCATTTAGTTGAGTCTCTGTGAAAAAGGTATTACCTTCAGGTAGGTGTAGTAGTCAGAGAACTTACTCAGAGTCACCCAGCAACTCAGTGACAGAACTGGATTCTGAACTCAGATCTTGACCTCAAATTCCAGTGTCCTTTCTATCAAAGCAACAATATATGCACAGAGAGATAACAGTAGGGGAAATTTGAAATGTGCATCAATTTGGATTTAATTTAGGTAAGCAAATGCTGGACAACCTGAGGATCAAAATATAAGTAAAGGAAGGACCAAAACACACACGCGCACACACACACACACACACACACACACACACACGCACGCACCAATGGGCACATTAATAAACAAAGCAAACAATTCAGAGGTCTGTATATGGTTGTTAGAATTTGCCCTCTTTGGGGGAATAAAACTGACTCTGCTGTCTCTTTATAGCTCCCCAATCTCTACTTCCTTACACCAAGCCTCTATAGCCCAAATTGATTAAGCATTGCTTTATAATCACTGCCTCACAAATGCTTCTAAACACACACACACACACACACACACAGAAAGAACTAAAAAACAGTCTGAAATTAACTTGACCAACACTTTCATTTTTATAAGAAAAACAAAATTTGGGGGGGGTAATGGCTTGACATAATGGCACCCTAATTGGTGGTACAGCTGAGTAGAAACCCCACCCATGCTAATCTTCCACTCATGGAGGTTTCTGCAGCCTGTGGCCAAGAATCATAGGGGATATTCTGCCAAGAAGGAAACTGGAAGGAGGAGGGATTCCCAGCAGTGCCCATCTGGGATTGGGGAGGGGAAAGCAGGGGGTTTACTGCGGCAATTCCCAAACTTTTAGATTTCATGGAGCAGTAAAAATTCAAATAAATATATAAGTTCTATCACTGGGCTGCCAACAATTTAATTTTGCCAGGAAAAGACACTTGAAAACAAACAAAGGCAAAACAAGCATAAACTACTTTCAGCACCATTTTACACAAGAACAGATGCTGCCATACCAAGTTTAAGACACACTTTTAAATGCAATAAAGTCAGCTCTATGAAAACCCCACCTTCCTGTGGCTTTTTTTCATTTAGCCAAGGATGAGGGCATCCTTCAACATGAACCAACCTCAGGCTGATGGCCAAACTACAAGAGTATGGGAATGAGCCCTAAATTGAAGGCCAGAGAACAGATGTTACTCTCTCACTCAAAGACTGTGTGACATGGACACGTTGTTCCACACTTCTGGCTCTCAGACATGCTCATTTAGGAAATGAGTCCATCTGACGAGGCCTGCAATTCAAGCGTTCTAAGAACAGATAACCCTCTGGAACAGACCACCAATTCAGTCAATGCTTCGGAGGAGCTGGGTCCTTCAGAAAGCCTCTTTCCTAAATCTTGTTCTCTCAAGCCTTGGGAGAAAGTGCTGGCAAGTGAGGAATGGTCTAAAGTTGCTCTCCCTGACACTGAATATTTCACAGATGTCCTTAGTAGCTTATTTGAAATTGTAATGTGGTTTATGTGCAATATTGTATAAGGTGCTGGGATATAATATAGGGATTTACAATTTTGAAAGGTTATACTCCATTTATAGGTATTATAAAATATTGGCTGTATTCTCCATGTTGCACAATATATCCTGCATGTTGCACAATATAGTTTTATACATGATAGTTTATACCTCTTAGTCCCCTTTCTTTATATTACCCTTCCCCTCCCAACTGGTAACCATTAGTTTGTTCTCTGTATCTATGAGTCTGCTTCTTTTTTGTTCTTGTCACTAGTCTGTTGTATTTTTTAGATTCTGCATATAAGTGATATCGTACAGTATCTGTCTTTCTTTCACTGAATTCTATCTTTCTTTCAATATCTGAATTCTTTCACTTAGCATAATGCACTCCAATTCCATCCATGTTGTTGCAAATGGCATAATTGTATTCATTTTCTACGGCTGAGTAGTATTCCATTGTATGTATATACCATATCTTCTTTATCTATTCATATGTTGATGGACACTTAGGTCACTTCTATGTCTTGGAAATTGTAAATAATGCTCAGAGTAGCTTTTAAACTGTCTTTCATGAAATGAAATGTCAGACTGGACAGGACTGCGTGTTTTAAAATTATCAGTCATCATAGCATTTGTGGTAACTATTATTCCCAAGGCCACTACTGCTACTATCTTTGTATACAAAAGGCAATAGATGAAGGAAGGGAATGGAAGCGGGAAACAGACACCAAGTGTGGAGAAAGGATGGGAGAGGATGTGAACCCTATTTAAAAGTAAGCCACACCAGGAACTTCTCTTTATAAAAAAAGTCCCCAATCTCAGAGTCACTGTATATTAAAAGCCTTGTGTCCACAAAAAAAAAAAAAAAAAGCCTTGCGTCCATGAGTGAAAAAAAATTGTTCCCATGTGGCTCAGCTGTAATGAACCTGAGTTGTATCAGGAGGAGACAGGTTCGAGACCTGGCCTAGCTCGGGCGGTGAAGGATCCAGCGTTGGTGTCAGCTGTGTGTGGGTCTCAGATGCAGTTTAGATCTGCCGTTGCTGTGGCTGTGGTGTAAGTTAACTGCTACAGCTCCAGTTTGACCGCTAGCCTGGGAACTTTCATACATAGTGGGTACAGCTGTAAAAAAGTTTTTTTTTTTTAAAGTAAGCAGGAAAATAGAGTCGAACTTAACAATGTATCATTAGAAGAATACTATTTCATCCTTATTGTCCTGGGGTCTGCAGAAGGCACTATGAAAACTTGCACATTCAGCTAAACCTTCATGAAGCCTAGTAGAATCAAGCTAGACTCTTTGGATCAAATGCAGCTTAAAAGTTGAGAGAAGAAACCACAGGAAACCTAGAAACAACAAGGTAGAAGCAGATTTAACTAAGAATTTCCTTTGCTCCATCTGTTTTAGTCACACCCATAATATAATTATAACCTAGCATTTGCATTTAATTATACAGTGTTGAGAAACACTGGATTTTGTAGCAAAGCTGAACCAAAGACAGGGCTTTATTGCCAATGGGTTTTAAACTTCTATGGTGAGGAATGAATTTCAGAGCAGGCAAATACAAAATCTTGGCTAAATAAGACAGAACGAAGATGTTTATGGTCATGCCAAACAGACATATTTGCACAAAAAAAAATGGTACAAATAACCAAATGTTAAAAATTTGCTTAGGCAAATAGTAAGCTCTCAATAAATGTTAGGTGTTATTATCATCATCATATTTACAAAAAATGATTCAATGTTTTTTTTGCTTTCATGCCCATAAAATAAAATCCGCAGAAGAGTTGGTGTAAGGCCGTTGAGCTACTTTTTTACCGAAAACCCACAGCAATCAGTGGAGCCATATACACCTCCTTTGGTGTTATTCCATTTCCTTTTATTTTTTTCCTGTCCTAAACTCCCGAGGTGTTAAAAAGAGGGCAAGGTCCTTCCTTGGGATGGATTTTGTGGTCCCAACCACAGGAATTTCGCATGACTTTGGTGCATAAGTAATTGCTATCATGAAAATTCCTGATTTTTCAAAAATAAATGATGCATAAAAGGCACATAAAAGTTCAGTTAATAAGTCCCAACGCGTTCAGGAACACATCTTTGCTCAGCCAATGGAACTAGTTTTTTATTCAGTGGAGACCTCTTAAATGCATTGCCTCAGTGCACAGTAAATCTGTTCTTTTAGTAGGTTTATTCCTTTATCTGGTAGTCAATTAAGTGGCCTTTCACGAAATGCAACAATGACATACATTGTAGAGGGAGGTATATTCTTATAACATGTCTGATTATCTTTCCTCTTTAGCATGTATTATTTATGAGTATTATTTCTTGAGTAGGTTTATGCCTTCATCAAGTAATCATGAACACATTTTAAGTATAAGTCTAAGTCTATAGCAACTGGAAATCACAGTTTTAACAAGGTTCATTCTTGCACAAATATCTCATTCGATTTGGAGGGAATTGTATTTTGATAATAAAATTCATTTTGTCATTTTCCCTCCTCACTTTCCAAATTGTAATACCTATACTACAAAAGAAAGCAATCATCACTGTTGCATGCATTCAACTAAATATTTTTAGCTATAGAAATGCCATCAGCTTGTTTCATACATCTAAGATGAACTGAAAGAAAAGCTCTTAAAATGCAACAGCATTAATGATAATTCCTCAGCCTACAAAGAACTTCACAGAATAAATGTCAGAAAGTATATTGATACACTTGTGGGAGACAGCATGTAATCAGATTTTTAATATTCTGGATATTCGAGTTGTGTTTTTAGTTGTTTTTGTTAAACTTTCAATCTGTTAGTTGAATCACATTTTCCCATGGCAAAATGTTTTTAAAAATAAAAGTAAGTTAATATTTTATCTTTAGAGATTAAATATTTAATTAAATTTTGCACAAATTATTTTGCACTCAAACAAAACAACTAAAATATTGGATGGATCAAAAATTGTATTTTTTTCCTCTAATCTGGTTTTCTTTCCAGTGATCACTATTTATTCCATTTTAAGCAACCAACATTTGTTCATTTGAGTATTTTTATTGCCATCGGTTTGGAAATAAAGTAGGAATGCGGTTGGATAATAGTATAACCCAAAACTGCTATCATCTTTATATGTAGGTATCAAGCCCAATCTACAAATGAATTAGCTGTTCTTAAATTAAGGAATATTGTGAGTCGGTAATGGTATGACATTCTTTTTTTATGACTATAGCTTGGGTTATAATGTGACAAGAAAAAAAATGTAATGTTTCCAAAATGACAGTTTTTTAGATTTGTGTTGCCTGAGGTAGTTCAGTTGAACAATAAACCATAATTTGATTGATGGAAAATTGAAGTGGTTCATCTAATCTGCCAGTCTAGCCTACCACAGCTTTGGTTTTGCATGTATGATGATGTATCACAGTTTTAGAGATAATGTTATTTGTATTAGACAGGAGATTTTTTTCCTCCCACATATCAAAGGAGAACTTTATTACATAGAATGGTCACAATATGCCATGGAATAGCATGGAATCAAATTTGTTGGAGTATAAATTTGCAAGTTGAACTGTAGAAAACTAAATAATATAAGTAAAGCCTCAGAACAGCATTATTTGTTGGGGGTAACCTGGCCATCTATTGGCTGGAGAATTATTCGAGCTGAGGTACATTGACATCAGCATCTAAGAAAAACAATAAGACAATAGCTATTTATTTTAACAGCTTTATTTTATTTTATTCACCTTTATTTTATTCACCTTTATTTTAAACAAATGCTGCCTTGATTGAGAGAAATCTTATACGTCAATTACATTAAGACTACTAAACTCTAGAGAGAAAAATGCATTTGAAAAAAATAATAAAAGAGTAATAAACAAAGCTAAACACCTTAAACATATGCAAATTCAAATAACAAATTGGTAATCAAAGAACATGAGGCTATTTATAATTAACTGCTGAATATTGATGATTTCTCAGATTTAACCATGGCAAATTGAAATTAAGATTCCTGAGTTAATTTCAGAGCATAATTTTAAACAGGATGGTTGTACTTCATCTTCTGTTATTAGCAGATAGTCAAAACAACGTTTGAGTATTATGTACATAACTCAAAAATAATAAAAGTCTCCAACTATTTTTGTCTTTAAATTAATTCAGAAAATTAAATGTATAAAGATGTTTCATAGGTTCTAAAATTTTGCTAAAAAGATCCAGGAATGCTAAGCAATGAACTTCAAAATATTTCAATTATGAGTACATCTGCAAGAAGAGAAGTATATTTAAAGGAAAATTATAGAATTGGAGTGGGAAATTTCAGACATAATTTTCTCTTCCATTGAGGAATAAATAGTGGTCATTGGGAAAAACTGTCAAAAATATTGGGGGCTTATGGAGTTGCAGTGCCGTGGAAATGAATCCAGCTAGTATCCATGAGGATGTGGATTCGATCCCTGGCCTCACTCATTGGGTGAGGGATCCGGCGTTGCTGTGAGCTGTGGTGTAGGTCACAGACACGGCGTGGATGCCACGTGGCTGTGGCTGTGGCTGTGGTGTAGGCCTGTAGCTAAAGCTCCGATTTGACCCCTAGCCTGGGAACCTCCATATACCATGGGTGTGGTCCTAAAAAGACAAAAAAAAAAAAAAATTGGGGGTTTGATATCATCTCTGGCCTATAGAATTTATTCAAAGTAAAATAATACTGGAGCATTTTTCACCCATCAATTTATAAAATATTTTAAATATTTATTAATATTTAAGCAGTCAGACCCATCCAGTTTATTGTAAGATGTGTGCCCACATAACGTGAATGGATGTTCAAACTATTCCTACCTTTTTGGGAAGTAATCTGAACATATAAGCATCATTTCTTGAGTGCCTGCAATATTCTGAGTTCTGTGACATCCATGTATCTGCTTAAGTATATGTTTTATCAGTTTTTATGGAGTCAAAAAATATTCACACCTTCTGACTCATTAATTTTAAGGATGTATCTTGGAGTTCCTTCATGGCTCAGCAGGTTAAGGACCTGGCATTGTCACTGCTGTGGCTCTGATTACAGGTTTGATCCCTTGCCTGGGAACTTCTTCATGCTGCAGGCACAGCCAAAAATAAATTTAAAAAAAGAATGAATTGTAAGAGAATCAAAAATAATATGAGATATGTATATATTGATTGCAACACTACTTACATGGGGAAATTGAAGATAACCATGGTGTTCAGAAATTATTTAATTATGCTGTATCCTTGGTTGTATATTATTTTATGTGGCCATTGAAAATTATTTTATGTAGAATATTTTATAGTATGCAAATTGTTTACCATATGTTAGGCTACAAAAGTAGGAAACAAAATTGTATTTATTATATATATATATTAAAAGACCAGTTTGCAAAATCAGAACAGCCAAAGGATCTAAGGAAGTAGCTGAAATATACATTTTTCCTTTTCTTTTTTAAACTTTTCTATATTCCTAAATATTTTCTGAGGTAAGCCCTACTTCCTTAATTGGACAATAAAAGTCATGATCTCCATGAATTTGACTTTATTCCTACCTGCGCATAAGTCATAGAAAGTTTCCTCACAAGACAGTGGAAATAGCCTACGCTTTGGGGTCAGGCAGACTTGACTTGGAACGTCAGCTCCACTGCTTACAGCTGCATGGCCCTGAGCAAATTATCTAACCTCTCTGGGCCTCAGTATCCTCATACATAAAATAAGTTCATCCAAAACTTATATAAAAGATTCAAAGAGGAGAGACGGATCAACATTAACCTTAATGAGGAAGAGGGTCCTAGGAAAGGTTTCAATGGAAGGTATCATTTAAGCAATCCTGGAGAAGGAGCTGGCTGTGTATCTGTGACACCAGAAACAAAGATGTCCCAAGCAGAGGGTACAAAGTGAAAACAGATAGAGGCAAAAGAATAATTCAGTCTGGAACTGGCCACCAGTCTCTTAGAACTGCAGAGTAACAGATGCAAAAGCGGTACCCAACTGGAAGAATACAGTGCGCCGCATCAGGACATGAAGGAAGTTTCCTCAGATGTAGATATCACTGCACGCAGATGTCAGTTTTCAATTATTTTAGCTCCTAAGTCAATTTGCTTGTGTTCTTCTGGAAAACTATTTTGATGTTCCCTTCTCCTGGGATTCATAACACATAACTAAATCATGGAAATTTAGAGCTAGGAGAGACATCACCCTACTGCCAACACCACATCAACAGATGAGAGAAGTGAAATGGAGAAATTTAGGATTTGTCACAATATTTGATATTATATAGTGAGAGAGAGGGAGACAGAGGGAGACAAAAAGAGACAGAGAGCTGCTCTAAAGGATACGCAGAGCAGAGGGTCCAGGACTCTCACTATCCCATCTTCATCCCCCGCAACGGACAGGTTTTGGTGGGTGGCAGTGGAATGCAGACTCTCTGGCACAGAGACTCTGTCACAAGAATTTACCATCAATGTATCCCTGGGAAGGGATGTCATCCTACAAACAGACATATTTGCTAATTTATCATTCTCTACAGAGCCTCTTCCCTTCCTTCTCCATTTGGCCACCCTTTCCCTACCTCTGGTCTTCCTTAATATACAGAATCATTTAGGAATAAGAGATGTGTTCAATCTCCCTTTTCCAACATCTTCTAACCTCATCTAATAGAATGCAGCCAAAAGCCTGGACCCTTCACCTCTCTGCTGTTACAGAAGGAAACAGTACAAAAAATTTGTCACAGCTGTGAAAATTCCGAGCACCAATAATTGGCTAACCAGTGGTTAAACACTAAGCTTGAAATTAAGTTCAAAAGTGTTTTAAGATGGTTATCCACGGCAAATCTACCCTTAGATGTAGTTAACCAATTGACATCATTTCATTCTACTAACCATATTTTAAAATAAAAACTTTGAGTTCCCTGGTGGCTCAGTGGGTTAAGGCTCCAGCATTGTCACTGCTGTGGCTCGGGTGCAGTCCCTAGCCTGGAAACTTCAGTGTGCTGACAAAAAATAAATTAACTAAATAAAAGTAAATAAATAGGGAGTTCCCATCGTGGCTCAGTGGTTAACGAACCCGACTAGTATCCATGAGGACACAGAATTGATCCCTCAGTGGGTTAAGGATCTAGCATTGCCATGAGCTGTGGTGTAGGTCACAGGTGAGGCTCAGATCCCGCATTGCTGTGGCTGTGGCACAGGCCGGCAGCTACAGCTCCAATTCAACCCCTAGCCTGGGAATATCCATATACCACAGGTGCAGCCTTAAAAAAAAAAAGACAATAAATAAATAAGTAAATAAATAAATACATACATACATACCTTATTGGCAATTTTCTGGAATACTCTGGACAATGGCCTGAAAAAGGATGTTTCTTATAATTTCCTTCAGTGGCTAAAACCTGAAGACACAAAACTGGGTGCTGTGAGTAGATAAAGCCCTAGAGCAGGAGAAGTGAAGAGAGTAAGGCTTCCCTTCTTGGAATATCATTTTATGTTAAAATGTTTCTTTTAGAGACATATCATAAAATAATGCATCATGCTTTTATATGTATAATAATATTGGGAAGTTAGTAGGTGCAAACCACTGTGTTTACAATGGATAAGCAATAAAGTCCTATTGTGTAGCACAGGGAACTATATCCAGTCTTTTGGGATAGAGCATGATGGAGGATAATATAAGAAAGGGAATGTGTTTCTATATATATATATGTCACTTTGCTGTACAGCAGAAATTGACACAACATTGTAAATCAACTATGCTTTAATTAAAAAAAACAAATAATAACATTGGTGAGTAGAATTAAAAATTCACATCACTTGTGAAGAATACACAAAATAAAGATCAATTCATGGACTTTAGCCCTCTCTTCACCTTCTCATCAACCCCTCGCCCCCCCCCCCCAGAAACTCACACTTTGTCTCAGGGTGCACTTCAATAAAAAGTTTGCAAAGCGCATCCACACAAGACATTGTATACGTAATGGCAAAACATATTCTGCATGTCCAGATATGTCTGGAGATCCTGGTCAACTCACTTAGGTTTTTCACTCTTCAGCTACCTCATTTCTTAAATTAGAAAATAATATGACTCTCAAAACAAGTAAATCATTACATTGTTATGCTGTGAGTGCAGCCCTAAAAAGAAAAATTAATTAATTAATTAAGGTATGCAATAAACAAATAAACAAAAAACAATTACTGCCTTGGCAGCCTACTCATATCCTACAAAGAGATTAGAAACTAGAAGGAAGACATAGGAAGCATTTTTGGAGCCTAGTAAGCTGTGAACATTGAAACAAACTGAATGAAAGGGGGAAAAATCATGAATAACATCTCCCCAATTTCTCTCTCTGTTTAACCGTGCATACTCATGCCTTTCTATCGGAAGCCAATGCTAACTACATGCACGTGTGAAGATTCCGTTCCTAAAAACCCCATACTTGTTCACTGGCATCATATAAAAATCATTTATGCATACACTTGTATACTTTGAAATGCATGCAAAGTCTACCTGCCATATGAGGAAATCAGTAGATGGTGTTCGTTTGGTTTTGGCACAGGTATTTAGATAATCACACCAGCGGTTTTAATCTTTTAAGCACAGAGAATAACTTAACATCTGGAAGTTTTACAGGGCAGGTATTGAAAGCTTCTCAGTTAGAGAAGAAGGCTCCTTATTATTCAGCACAAAATAAGACTGACACAATAACATTTGGATAAGCCATTTTTTGTTAATTTTAGAAAACTTATGCTCCAAAGCAATTTAGCGTTTCTGTATTTGTTGATATTAGCTTTTAATGTGACAGCCATGACACAATTTTCCAAAACAGATGGATTAATGTCATTTTTTGAAAAAAATTACTTCACCTAGACAGGTGTTTCCTGTGTATGTTTGACGTGAAATTAAACATAGCTCCAGATGTTCTGTTTGTAGCAAAGCCAGTTAATTTTATTAGAACATTTAATCACAGATCAACAGTGTAATAGAAGAGCAGTGAATGTGAAGCAGAGATTTAACAGAACTTCCTAATGAATTGTGAATTAGCTTATAGAGGAAGATCTACAGAACTACAATGTTGCTTATGAGAATCCCATAAATGTATTGATTTGAGCCTGTTATTTTTCCTGAATTCTGATAATGTTCACGTTTAGAAGTTTCACTGGAATTGTAAAGTTTTGTGTGTGTGTGTGTGTGTGCGTGTGTGTTTTAAGCTGGTGATGTGATGATTCTGCAGCTGTCTGCTATCAGTAGAACCATTTTTTTTTAAGGGCAACATTTGCAGTATTTTGTAAACACTGCTCCTTAGGCATGAGTGAGCTTGGGATCCACTCAGATGCCGCCAAGTACGCCAGGGGCTCCTGATACTCACCTTAACTTCTCTGCCTGCGATGCACATACTCTAGAGACAGCAGCAGAGTTCAGCTGTGCCAGGCTTAAACATCATTATATGCCTAGTTATTTTTCCTCTAAGATTAGCTATAGATTTCCCATTAATTATAACATCAGGTTGATTCATCATTAATAAAACAAATCTCAGTGAACTGTCACTGATTTCTTGACTAAAATGAAAACAAATGAAGAAAAACCAGTTCCTGTCTTTGTTACGCTCTTATCAAATTTGTCTTCGTAGCTGTATGGTCATTCCAGAGCTCGAGCAAAATATTCATAATTTTCTACTTTGAAATATTAGTGTGCCCATATGCACTAATAAAAACTTAAAGCCCTGCTATGATTGATGTTTTTTGTTGGCCCGTCACCTCATTGTATAGAAGTTTGTTTTAATGAGTTTCTCTAATGAATATTTTATATTGCTACTTCGATGAATGGCATATGGTAAATGCAAGGTAAATTACAGCTCTTTAAATAAATATTTTTCATAAATTATTTATTTTGTGATGCCTGTATTGGTAAGATGTCATGTCAGATAAAGATTGGAAAGTATTTACTGTAATACTTATTTGTAACTTGAAGAAGTAAAATTTTTTAATTATTAACAAGTCTCCAATATACTCATGAAACTTATGGCAAAATTAGCATAAACTCTATCACATTACACATTTGTGTGGACAGCTTCCATTCTAAAATGCAAAAATAAGATAATCTCTTATGTTTATAAGAATTTTCATGCAGTACTATGCAAATAGAAAAAATAATCGGTTTCTGCAAGGATAAAGGAAGGGAACTAGGTGGAACCAGACAAAATGAGATTTAACATTGAGATTTATTTAATTTTTGAATTATATTTTTAAAATTATACTCTATTTTGAGTAACTGCACGTTTTTCATGATACCTCTTATTTTCTTCAGGGATATATTTGAGTGAATGTGTTCTAATCTAATAAATATTAATAGCTAGTATTTATTAACTGCTTTTATAAACATGATCTCATTAAATTCTCATGATAATCATGAAAATATGGTAGTATCATGTCTAATTCTACATATAAGAAAATTGAGACTCATGTGGCTATGGAGCAATAAAGCTTTCAACCCACAGTAGACTGGCTACAATGTGGCTTTCTAGCAAAATCGGGAAGGCCCCAAAATATGCCATCTTCTGCAAAAAGATTTTAGGTATGGGAAACACAAATATACCCATTCCTATACTATTTTGGTATTATTAATACTTTAGCATCATTAATACTTAGTACTTAGTGTTACAGCTAAAACAGTATTTAATACTTAATAGTGTTACAGCTAACACTTAAGAAATGATTATGTTGTGCCTGGTACTAAGTGCTTTGTGTACATCAACTTACTGAATCCCCTAAATGATACCAAGAAATGGCTACTATTGTGACCCCCACTGTACAGATGATAAAACTGAAGCACCGGCAGTTTCCATCATGACTCAACGGTTAATAAACCCGACTAGTATCCATGAAGATGTGGGTTTGATCCCTGTCTTTGCTCATTGGGTTAAGGATCCGGCATTGCCGTGAGCTGTGGTGTAGGTCGCAGACATGGCTTGGATACCGTGCTGCTGTGGCTTTGATGTTGGCTGGCAGCTGCAGATCCGACTGGACCCCTAGCCTGGGAACCTCCATATGCTGCAGGTGCAGCCCTAAAAAGACAAAAAACAAGCAAACAAACTTAAGCACAGATAGTTTAGGAACTTGCCCAGGATCATACAGCTTGTAGGTAATAGGGGTAGCATTCAAAGACAGACATTGGGTCAAAGTCTGTGCTCTAAATATGAAGCCTACCATGTTACGCTAAAGCATGTTCATGTACACCTCTCCTCCCTGAAACTATAAGCACCCTAAAGTTATGAATGTGTCTTATTCATTTGTGTAATTCCAGGAATCTATGACATTGGTTAGAAAGCAGTAGATGCTCAATAAATATCTGTTGAACTGAAGTGACTCACCAACATCTACTGTTTACAGGTACATTCAAAATTGAATGTTTGTCAATGTTTTAATTCCAAAAAGAGGAAAAAAGGGAATACTAACAGCTGTATGCTGAAATTCAACCACATAGGATCCCACCCTTGCTTGCTCCAGGTTAAATAACAATAATAATAACTTGTGCGTATAGATGTAACTATTTGGGACAAAAAAAAGAAAATAAGATTTATACCTACTTGTATTTAGGCTACACTTATATCTCTAGTTGCTTTTCTTTTATATATTTGTCCATTTAGGCTAATTGTGTTCATACTGTCATTGCTCCATGAAGGTTCTATCTCAAATACTTTGAACACATTAGGTTATAAAATGTATAGACCCTCTGCTAACAATTATGTTAGATAAGAAGTCACATTTGACCCCTAGTGCATAATAAGTAGAATATGCATAGCACTAGCACATAATATGCATTTTAGAGTAATAAAATATGAAAAATTTCCTTTAAGTGGCCAATAAGGTGAAGCATCGTTCTTAATTAAATTAGGCTTATGCACATGAAATGACTCGTGCAATCATTTTTCACCCAGAAAAATGGCAATTTCCTGTGGTTCAGTTTACTAGGTAACTGAGTGTTGACTTCCATACTGTACCTAAATTACCAATTTTAAAATACAACAAAGCGTTGTTTTTATGCTAAATTCTACAAGGTGCAAGCCAATCTTTCTTTGGTGATTTCAAAAGGAAAATGAAGACATTATAGCAGTTTCGGGGATATCTTTTCAAAAAAGCCCATCTTTTAAACTACCGTTAAGCACCACGGAATCCAGCACTTCTAGTTATTCAGACATCTTGGTTTTAGAAAATGGAAATTTACTACATGTGCCTTTTATTTATTAATCCATAGATTACTTCCTGCACAGTTAAAATTTTATCTTTTATTCTTGGCAATTTAATTCAGAGATCCAAATGCAAGCACTGGCAATCAAAATCACCATGTAGTATGGCAGCATGTTTTGAAACATACTGATTCCAAAATATCTAGATAAACAAAAAAATTCATCCATATGTTGTTGTTGTTGTTGTTCTTTCTTTTCTGGCTGATGGCACGCTTGAGAATAAATAAACACAAATGTCTTAAATCAGAAGAGTCCTTGTATTTATATCTCAATTCTGGCTAGCAATATGAATGTAAAATATTATTTTACTTATTTAGATTTGAACTCTATAGTGCAAGAAAAGCCACAACAGATTGTCATTGGTTGTGGAAGGGGCAGCGGAGAGTAGCAAAGTAGAGTTTACATTTTAGGACCAGCCTTTTCCCTCCTTGTTCAGTGGAAAGCATGTCAGTTGTTTTGTGATGGATGCCAGCTACAGCCTGGTGGGCATGTCATGTTTGAAAAGCTGCAGTGAAACGCTGCCTTCACTTCTCTGAAGACAACTTTGCAAAGTATTTCAGCTTTCTTTGCGATATACTACCAGAGGTCTTTGAATTTTTTTCCTATCGTATTTTTGTTTAATGTCATTTTTTAATTTTGTTCTGGTAGCCAGATACCAGGGGACTGCATACATGAACATAGTGATTAGCAAAGCAATTGATTGTTGCAAATGAGGTGACTGTTGCTTGAGATTCAGGACTTGTTTTTTTTCAAAAGACGCAAGGATGTTTTAAAGTGGTTCCTTCTGATAACTAGTTTGAAAATGTTGGTACCATTATACATAGATAGACAAGAATGAATACCAAAAGTAGAACTGGGGAAACAAATACAGCAAGCACTGTATGCTTGCCAGAGCAGAAAGCAAAGTTATCGAGCAGGGCAAAGATTAGGAGTAATCAGTGCCAAAATCTCTCACCCTCATTTTCTGTTCTTCCTTTCCAGCCCTTTGTTTCTTACCACATTTGCGACCTGAAGGGGAAACGCTGGCAGAGAACAGCGGTGGCTTGGCTGCAGGCAGCAACTGAGGTCCATGGATGTGGTGAGTACTGATCGCTGGTACCTCCAGAGCACAACGCTGTCTCTGTCGATGGCCATCATCAGATTCCAAGTCTGTGTAGGGTTGGCTGGAGCAGCTGACTGCTTTGATATAGGTATTTGGAAGCATTCAGGAAAGAATATAGGAATGGATTATCTCTCTCGCTCTCTCTCCCTTTCTCTCTCTCTCTCTAAGCACTATAGGAAATTATATACCAATGCTTAGTGGACATTTGAGAAGTCAAAAAGTCTGGTTTATCCCATATAATCACAGATTAGGGATCTCAAAGTAAATGTTTAAATAAAAGTACATAGTGCCAAATAAAACCAACTTTCTGAGAATCATCCACGTTTACAAAGATTTATAAAGGAAGGATTATTTATCCAAAGTCCTCAAGTAATATCATAGAATTAATTCATATATCTATATATTCTTAAAAAGTTTTATTGAAGTATAGTTGTGCAAAGTTGTGATAATGTCTGCTGTACAACAAAGTGATTCTGTTATATACATGCACACATTCCTTCCTTTTCAGATTCTTTTCCCATATAGATTATCACAGAATATCGGGTAGAATTCCCTGTGCTATACATCAGGTCTCTTTTGGCCAGTCATTCCATAGACCACAGTGTGCATACACCTATTTTTTTTTTTATTTCTCTGAAAATTTGCATCCTATTTTTGGCCACATGCACTACACTGCAAAAGATACTCTCTTTTATACAAAGAAAAACCTGACTTATGACATTTTATATCTTTCCCAAGCAACCACAGACAAACCTTAAGGAGGAGACATGGTGGGGAAGGATGTAAATCAAAGAACTTTGACAATCACTGTCTTCAGACCTTCTAAATTATAGTGGTAACTCAGTTGTTGGGAGGAGGGAACAGCATCAAAATCACCTGGGAACTCTTTTCAAATTATAGGCATGCCATCGTTGTCCCCACCCTACCACACCATTCCTGTAGGACACTGTTATTAATAAAAAAGTGCATTACGTCGCTCCGGTGTTTGGTGTGTGGGCAGGAGGGGGTGATGTGTGGTGTTGAAAAACCGCAGCAGATCATACTGAAGTTCCAAAAACTGTGATTTGCAGGTTAAGTCCATCTTAAGGGTTTCTCAGATGTGACACCACTGACATTTTGGATGAAATGATTCTTTGTTGTGGGTAAGCTATCCCATATATTGGAGGATCTTTAGTAATACCTTTTACCATCTAGGTGTCAGTAGCTACCCAGCCCCCTCTCCATCCAGCCAATACAATCAAAATTGCCTGCAAATTTGCAAAAGTCCCCTGGGTGGGTGGGGACGCACCGTGTTTAAATAAACCGAGATATGTGAGATATAAATTGTGAGATTTTGAATGGTGTTTTGAATCAGGCGGGAGACATCTTAATGAAATATATACTACCACGATTAGTGAGCAAGATCACGCTGGGATGTCAGATTTAGGAAGAAGGGCTCATTCCTACAGTAACAGTATATTGTGTCAGGATTGGAAATGAAACAAAACAAAACAAGCAAGCATAGTTGTTTAGTTCTACTCCAACTTTGAGAAGAAAGCCTTAATTCTAAAACACAAAGTCTGTCTCTCATGAAAAGAGAGGAGTACCCACTTTGCCTAGAAGAACATGCTCACAGTTGATTAACAAACAAACAAACAAACAAAAACCCTAAAAGTCTCTTTTCCCAGCAAGATAGGTATTAGGAAGACGTATGGAATCTTTTGTGTAGGAACAGAATCCCATACTGAAAACAGACTTGTCCTAGTGAGGTACTGGGTCACGCTTAAATTCCTGGTGTACCTAGCTTCATAAGGGTTGTCCACCACGCGGTGCTCCTAAACACTTTGCATCCTTTCTGTAGCTTTCTTCTATTTACCATGACAAAATGAGATATGAACAGACCATTTATATAAGAAAAATCATATCTGGAAAATATAAAATTGAAATGAATCAGAAATCAATACCATAAGATGTAAACGGCACTAAGATCTGATTTTTCACCACTTGTTAGATTGGGAAAATGCCATATTTTGTTGAACCTACAAAATCATCAATGGCAAAGCACAATTATGATTTTTAGTATCAAGGAGAAAGTGAAAATGCTACCAATTCACCTATTACATGTCATTGATAATAAAACATATTCAAGTTTCAGAGCCGCTAACACTGAAAGAAAGAAATGCATCTAAGGATCATCAAAATCTGTATTTAAAAAGTTGATATGGCCCCATGTCAGTATGGAAAATAGACAGTCTCCTAAAATATTGGTAACCTTGTAAGTTGGTACAGATTTTGGAAAGAAATTTGACGGAAGAATCAAAATTATAAATCCATACACTCTATGACTTAGCCATCTAATTTCCAGGAATCTATCCTATTAAAAAAAAAATAAGCATAAGAGTATGAAGACATATGCACATGTGTTAATATAATATTATTTAAAAAGTGGCTTTGAAAAATTATAAACAAGACAAACAAAACAACAAAAAAGAAAAATTAGAAACATCATCAATGTCCACCAGTAAGTAGGGGATGCATAAATTTTAGCATAACATTGGAATTCTAAACAGTCATTTAAAGCAATAAGATGGTTCCATTTATACTGCTTTGAAAACATATTAAAGTTAAATATAAGCAAGCTGCAGATCAAGATTATCACATAAACCCACTCCCCTGTAAAGACGATTTTTTAAAAAATAAATTTTATTGGAGCATGGGCTCCAATTTCTGTTGACTTAGAAAGTCGTGTTAGTTTCAAGTGTACTGCAAAGATCCCTTCTTTTTCAGATTGTTTTCCCACGTAGGTTATTACACAGTGTAGAATAGATTACCCTGTGCTATACAGTAGGTCCTTCTTACCTATTAGACAAATTTTAATCATGTAATTTCTAACAATCATTACTTTTAGAAGACTGAGAGATTTTTCATTTTTTATTCTATAAACTTCTACATTTAAATTTTATTAATCACTTTATAATAAGTAATATAGAATCAAGAGCTGAGGGGGTGGAGGAGTGAATACAGAATGTATTTGACTTAGTAGGTTAATGTCTATATACATGTGTGCTGCATAGCCTGGAACACCTCTTGCCGGTACTCTAGTACTGGCTATTGTGTTAAAAAAAAATATATATATAGGAGCTCCCATGGTAGTGTAGTGGTAATGAACCTGGCTAGTATCCATGATGATGCCGGTTTGGTCCCTGGCCTCACTCAGTGGGTTAAGGATCCGGCATAGACGTGAGCTGTGGTGTGGGTTATAGATGTGACTTGGATCTGGCATTGCTGTGGCTGTGGCATAGGCTGGCAGTTACAGGTCCGATTCGAACCCTAGCCTGAGAACTTCCATATGCCATGGGTGCGATCCTAAAAAAAAGAGATGCTAGAAAAGAGAAAAGAGAGATTCTTTGTATATATTTTTATACAAAATGAAAGTTTTAAATATTGCCCAGCTCTTCAATTTATTTTGAAATGTTTCCTTGTGTCGATACATGTCTGGTTACATAACTTCAAATATTTTACTGCTTCCTCTCTTCTGGTTGAATTTATATTATTGGGTCAGAAGAGGGAGTTATAAACAATCTGAGTGAGAGCTGTGTTGTAGTCCCTGGACTCCAGCGCCTGAGTTCCTGTCCAGCAAACAGTTTTCATCAGTGTGAACTTGAGCAAGTCACTTCCCATGTGCCAGTTTTATTTTTTTGTTTCTACGGGCACACCCGCAGCATATGGAAGTTCCCAGGCTAGAGGCTGAATCAGAGCTACAGCTGCCAGCCTACACCACAGCCACAGCAACGCCAGATCTGAGCTGTGTCTGCAACCTACACTACAGCTCATGGCAACACCGGATCCTTAACCCACTGAGCGGGGCCAAGGATCAAACCTGCATCATCATGGATGTTAGTTGTGTTCATTACCACTGAGCCACAATGGGAACTCTGCAGATACTATTTTAAATCTTTCACATATATTAGCTTTTTTAATCCTTATTCCAACAGGTATGCTTATTATTATTGTTATTTTAAAGATGAGGAAAAGGGAGTTCCCTCGTGGGGCAGTGTGTTAAGGATCTGATGTTATTACTGCAGCAGCTCAGATCGCTGCTGTGGCACGGGTTTTATCCCTGGCCTGGGAACTTCCACATGCCAGTGGGCACCATCGTAAAAGAAAAAAAAAAAAAAAAAGAAGATGAAGACTTCATCTCTGTATATGGGTGGCTCTTAGAGTGCCTTGGAATGCCCCACAGCCTTTGGACTGTAAGGCAGGGGGAGGGGGGAGAGTCTATTTAACTGCATAAAATGTTTAATTCAAGCTCCTGATTCTGTCGTTTTAAGTCTTTCAGTTGTATCACTAGCAAATAAAGGCCAGTTGCATTTATTCAGCACCTTTATGTTATTTTCTTTATCTCCCAATACTCCTCCAAGGTATGATATGTTATTCATAGAGAATTGTTCACAAAACTTGAGGCTCTGAGAAGTAACCAACAAGACACAGTAGCAAGATACAAACCTTTATCCACCTGGCTCCAAAGCCATAGCTTCTGTGCAAAGCAGTGCGATCTGATGATGATAATCAAGTCTAAGGTGCCTAACCCGGTTCCCCAATTATGGCTAGATCAAGTTATACCTCGATCACCTAGAACCATATTAACATAGATTTCAAGCCTCATTTGAAACTGCTGAATCAATCTTCCTGGGAGAGAGACCCGTAATCACTGCTTACAGCAAGTTGCTCAGGCATAAAACATTAAATAGCTGAAACATCCAGACAAAGTTCTTTTTTTTTTTTTCTCTTCTCATGGCTTGCATACATTAATGTTCTATACACAATATTTTATGTTCATACAAAATTGTCATTATTTTATGTTATAATTACCTAAGTATATACAGTAATTATAATTATAGGTATAGAACAAATACACCTAATTGCATTTTTCAGAAGTGTAGCATCTATAGGTTTTACACTTTTCAGCTAATCAAAAAAATTCTACGGCAATGCAACATGTCAGGAAAAGTGGAATTCACATTTTAAAGCAGAAATATTTCTTCTGTTTTTCACTGCTGTCAGGTATGCTAACAATGGACCAAAAAAACACAGAGGTGATTTACTGTGAAGCCAGAGCTTGGTCCTTTGATTATCTTTATTTCAACCATTCAGTGTGAACGTAATGACTATTGCACAAACAATATTTCTAAAATAATCTGTAATATGCTGAAATGCATAAGATGCCTTGCCAAACACCAAACTTCCTCTTTAGACTGTCATTTGCTATGCCTTGCAAAGCACTGCATACTTCTCTCTGAAAAGCTTTACGTCACTGACACGACGGCCCCTCAAATATAGCAGAGCTATATAGCAGAGCTTTGTGTGTATAAAATTGAAAGTATCACTGAAAATTAGATAATTGCATTGAGTGGCCATAAATTGTGCATGTTTTTAAAAGCCCTTTTTTAAAAAGTATTTTAAGCCCAACAGCTCCTTTTAATGCCTCTGGACAGTATTTTCAGAACTCATTTGTTTGAGGGGTTTTTAATCTGAGGACATTGAAAAGTTACACCCGCTGTGCTGTCGTCAATCACGCCAGGAGGAAAAATAGTGGCATGATTTGTTATCTGTTATTCCCCGTGCTGTGGTGACTGTCTCCCAGTGCCAGCTCTGTCCTTAAGGCCATCACTTATAGGGACCACTGTCTGTCAAAACCACAGCCAACTTTAAGGGCTGCCTTTGTTGGAGCAGACAAATGAGTATGACCTTTAACAATAAAATAGGCACCTACTGAGAAAGATGAAACAGCAGCTGAAATTAAGAACACCATATAGCCATTTCAAACACTTGAGAAAAGTTAGAAGTTAAACTCAAACTTAATTATAAGAATAAACGTGGGTAGACGTTGTCAATAATGAAACAGACATGGTCAGGAGTATCGATTTGCCGCCTGAACTAAAACTTCATCCAGGAATCATCCTACCTTTCATTAAAAATGAATGGTATTGATGGGATTTATTTAAAAGGGGGGGGAGGATTAAATTATGGTAGCGAAAGTTTTATCAGGTGGTGATATTTTCTCAGTGGAGGCAGCAATAGACAATTTGTTTATGAATGTTCTAGAAAGGCAAAGGAGAAAAAATAAGAACACACTAAACCTTTGATTTACATGAATAGCTACTTCAAACGATCGCAGCAAAGTGCCTCCGCCTGGGTGGGTATTGGCTGGGAACCGGCCATTGATATTTCGTAGTGTTTTCAAAGCTGAGTGTGAGCATTCCAGACATGGCATTGGAAAGACCACAGCACAGTTTGTGGTTTGAAAGGCTCTTGTAACCCAACCTGGCAAGTGGTCAGTGGAGACTACATTTTACAGAGAGCACAAATCAATCTTATTGAGCACTTTTCAAGTAATATAATATTCTGCCTGTGACAATAATGAAATTAGTCTATGGATTTTGTTTAAATATTGAAATGCCATTTGAATATTTAATGAGAGTGCTTTATAAATATGCATATTTGTGTGGGTGCTTTTTTTTTACAAAAATGTCTGATTTTTACAGAGAAATCTTTGAGAATAATTTCTGAAAATCCCCTTAATTCAAAATTAGTTACATCTGTTAATTCAGATGTAACTAATTGTTCAAAGTAGTAAAAGCATTTATAGATTTCCCACCTATGGTTCCATCCGTTCCTGCATGGCAGACATCCTGTGACTCATCTGTAGTTCCCCTTCGCCTCCTTCAGTTTATGGTGTGGATGGGAGGTCATTTAAATTCCCCGCCGCCTTGATACTGTTTGGCCAGTGAAACATGAGTGGAAGCGATGTATCATGTCCAGGTGAATGCATTTATTGATCCATGTGAGATTCTAAGTTCTTTCTTCCTTTGTCACTGAAATAAGGGAGAAAACCTTGTGTTGAGATGTTGAGAAACTTAGATTGCTAAGAATGGAAGACATATTCTTGAATGCTCTCCAGGGCTCCTGTGAGGGAGAACTAAATAGTAGTTGTTCAAGTTCACTGAGTTATGGAGATTTTTGTTACTATAGTACATCCTAGATTACTTTAATATAGTTTAAGTGGGCTTTTCAATGTCCAAATTATCAAAACAGTTCTACCATGATTTCTTCTGTAGGATCCCTTTATGCATGTGTATATATGAACTTGCTGAAAGAGTGGTCACCTGAAAGGGGCCAGGTTCATTCTGAACCTCAAGGAAAGTACAAGATTTGGGAGAGTGGCTAATATCTGAACAACTAGCCTTAGTTTAGGTCTTAGGTTAAATATCGAGGCCTTCTCAGCACTTACATTTGTAACTTAGGGCTGATGACTTCATCAGTGTATGTGGGTGGATTATTTTCATAGGAGATATTTCAGACCCAGTGTGTAAGACTTCTACATTTTACGACAGCTATGTTCTGAGCACCATGTATATGTGTCCTTTATGAGTTTAACTTGAGTTGGTTGGCCCCATAGCTCTTCTCGCACAAAATAAAATCACAATACTTTTTCAAAAAGGGAAGGATCTAAGGTCTGGGTTCTAATCCTAGAATTGGCTGCACCTGTAATAAGTCCAGGGTTCACAACATAACCTCTAGTACAGAGGTGTACATCCTCAAAAGTACATAGAATTTTTTTTATAATCAAAAGCCGGCACCAATGTAAAGGCCCAAGTTTTTAATAGGTTTGGAGTTTCCATTGTAACCTCACTCTGAAGTGGTTATCCTTTCAAGGTAGGGTTAAAAAGCTTTGACAAAGCCCTGCAGGGAACATTGGATTGCCCTCACCTACATTGTACCTAGCTTGGGATGGATAAATACAGTCTCATTCTCTAATGTTCCCGACTGCCTCTAGGAACACTAAATTTTAAGAGAGAAAAACATGAATCCTGTATTTCAAGAGAGGTAGAACTAAGCCATTGTTAACTCCCCTTAAAAAGGATATTCAGTGGCCAGTTCAGTTTGCCCCTGAGACACCTAAAGCTGCATTAAGTACTTGTGAAAGTGAAAATCCACTGGGAACCTGATTCCAGTGTTTAAACCTCAGCGTGAATAGTAGAGTTCCTAGCAGGGTGCACTTTTACATGTCGTTATAAGCAGATTCAAAACTTACAGTATGCGGTCAGGCTGCACTGTTTTTATTAACCTAAACTTCTTCCGTAAAATGAGGGATCTAAATATCGAACATTATATGGGCCTCTGTAAAATTAGAGGGAAAAAGCTGATGAGCATTTGAAAATCAAGAGTCTGTACATCGTATCTCACAGAGACAATGTTTGAACAAGAAAATGTGATAAATTTAAGCATTTAAAATCTCTAGGTTCTGTGTTCCTACCAGTATAACATAATATAAATTTCCCAAATTTATTTTAAAAATATATTGACATTTGCTATTGACTGGATCGTATATTTCTAATAAGTACTTTGCTCAGATAGGTGCTTTATAAATGGTATTAATAAATGCCTGGTAGCATAAAGTAGTTCAAAATTTACTCTGTTATATGATATTAGTGAACATGGAGTTTAAATCAATATCAGAAGAAAAACTAAGAATCTTTAAAAAGTACAGCGGAAATTGACAGAACATTGTAAATCAACTATAATAGAAAAAATAAAAACCTTAAATAATTAACTAATTAACATCACAAAATATATATGTATTTATTTATTTTAAGGAGTACTTCTCTAAAGGTAACCAGATTTCAAAGATCCGTTGCCTGAAAAGTGAAAGAATGCAAGCATTCTCCCTAGTGTTATGTTTATTTCCCATATTTTAAGCTTGTACTATCTAACAACTATTTTACAAGAAACTACTGAGAAGTCTGCATTCCCTTCAATATTACTTAGCAAATGTATTGTTATCCTGCTTTAAAGTCAGTTTTAAACATAGCATCTTGATTGCTATTTGACAGGAATAGGTCAAGCATGAGATATTTTAGATCCTGTTAAAAATTTTCAGGTTTAGCAAAGGCAACCGAAAAATAACCATTACAGGGTCATATACAATATGATAGGACCACAAATAAACTTTGCATCCCAGCTCCCAGTGTGTCCAGGCTTGACTGAAAGCTGAAGGGTGAGCTTTGCTATTGATTTTCACATGTAAGCTAAGAGGCAAAATAACCCCAGCTCATTAAAAGTGCCAGTGTGGTGGGTGATTTGGTTCTTTTTATCTCCAGAAAATAAAATCCGCTAAACCTTAGACGTGTGCTAGGGTTGTTAATGGAAAAAACAGCACAACGAGATGTACACACTCCATGGACCCCAATTCCTTAAGTATTTCTGGCTCTGCCCATTTATTCTGACACTTCAACGTTACCAGTCTGCAGAAAGAAGACCCTTGGCCTTTACATGTTGCTTTATTTTTTTAATAGTCATACCACTCCCAAAGTTTGGCAAATGTTTCCTTACTATTCTTTGTGAAACAGTACATTTTTTTAAAGAGATCTATAAGGACTTTAAGAATGGAAATCTTTAGAGTCTGTGTGTGGAAAATAAATGTTACAAATCTACCTTTCACCTCTAGCTCTTAAGGAGACAAGATCTTAGTTCTAATTTTTTTAACGCATTATCAAATAAACAAGCAAAACCGCTTCATGCATATGAAAATGAGAAATCAGGATCATCTGCCCCGCAAATATCATAGGCAATGAATGCTTCCCCCTTCCTAAAGTGTTGTAACTTTTTTTTTTTTGGTGAAGTCATTTTTCTTTGTCTCCATTTCATAGAAGCATCTTTTACAAATTGCACTTTTTTGTGTCACACACTTCAAAGATGGCCAATGATTAGACGGGGAAATATTCTTTGAAATATTATTTAAATGAAAGAATATGAAATCACTGAGTCCATTAAACACTCATAACACAAATTACTTTGATGTTTTGAAGATACAACAAATTTTTAAATTCCCAGTTATGTCTCTAAGTCACAGATTTTCCTCTTTAAAAAACACAATATATATATTTTAATTTTAACTTATAGAAATTTGAAAAGAGTATTTCGATAATAATGATTATATTTTTTTCTAATTTATGAAACAGCTCTAAGAAGTGATTACCCTTTGGAACCTTATACTTCACAATTCCACTTCTCTTTCCTAGCATCTCTTTCTAAGAACATTTCCTCTTCTCCCTTTCCTTCCCATTCCAAATAAATGCTCCAATAAATATATTTCTACACTAAGAAACTAATGACTACAGAGTTAGCTGTGAATAGGTATGTTAAAAAGCATGACCTATCCTAATTCAGAAAAAAATAATTTACACCATGAAAATGTAAGTAAAAGGGGATTTTCAATGAAATATAAAGTGAAAAGACTATATAGATACCCTGTCAGGAGATTAAAATAATGTAAAAATCAAACTGTATCTTAATAATCACCTGTCTTCTTTCTTTTCCTTCTTACTTCTTAAAACTGTAACCTGCGAATTCCTGCTGTGGCTTGGGAACATGGGTTTGATCCCCAGCTCAGTACAGTAGGTTAAGGACCCAACACTGCCAAGCCGTGGCATAGGTCACAGCTGCAGCTCGAATTCAGTCCCTGGCCCAAGAACTTCCATATGCCACTATGCAGCCAAAACAAAACAAAACAAAAAAACTGTAACTTAATCCTTGTTTCTGTCATAGCCAACCAGAGGTATTTTCACATATAACCAGGGCCTAATTCTATGAGGAGGCTCTTCTGAGGCCTCCTGAAAATCCTTGGGTGTGCATTTGAATCACAGTGACAAAATCCCTGTTCTTTTATGCCAAAGAGGAATACCTGATCAGATAGATGCTGATGCCTGAGGTAGAGACTGCTGTCCCTCCAACCCTGTAATCTTAGATGAGAAGTTAACTTCTGATGCTGATGGAATGTATGATTTTAAAGTTCTAAAACTCTGGTGCTAGTCAACAGCCAATGTGTGAAGAATCCCAGAATCTCAGAGCTTAAGGGAACCTTCAAGGTTACCTTTAACCTGCCACTGAAACACTCACAGAGAAAAGACCCAGCAGACCTAATGTGACCACCGCCATGACTACCAGATCAGACAAGCAGGCCAATGGCATGACTTTATTTTGAAAAACAAGACACATTTTTTTTTTTTTACGTGCTGTGGAAGTACTGATCAGGCTAGAAATCATGCCTTTTGTAATAGATAAAGAAATTCAGAAAATTTTGACACTTTAACTAATCATCATAAGAAAAGACTTAGAGAAAGAAGTATTGAAAGTCCTTTATCCAATTCTTTCCAGACCCTGCCTAGAAACTATACCTATTAGCAAATATAACCAATTGCCTTCCTTTTGGGCTTCATTGACAAATCTTAAACTGGACCCTATACTTGAAGTTCTAAAACTTAAACTGGACCCTATACTTGATTAAAAAGAAAAGGAAACTATATGCTATATCACTGGATAAATGGCCTAAATAATATAGACAAAATGACAGGAGGCCATGAACCTCTGGCTTATGATTGAAACCACTCAAGTGTTATATACAAGCCCTTATTTTGAAACACCAAGGATTTTGGTTTGGGATTTAGAAAATGAACAGAATCTTTTCAGGCCTCAGATTGACTTTAGAATCCTATTATAATTAAACATGTGCTATAAACTTCCCACTGGGAATTTAAAGGTTTAGATCTGACTTAAGTATGGAAAAAGGATCTGACTGCTATTCTTCCCCAAACCCCTTAGACAAGCTATAAATTTGCATGAAGGTAAAGCACGCTTTATCCGTAGAATGATTTCCTTTTAGTGCATTAAATGAACCCTGCTCCTTTCCAAAAGGGATTTGAATCAGTTCTTATAGAACCTCGATTTGTAATCATTTGGGTGAAGGGAAGGGGGTAATACACTCCATTGAAAAACTGCTGAAACACATTTGCACCCACATACGATCTAGAATTTTTTTAAAGCTCAACATTTTCTCAGACTCATCCGTGAACTACATATTAGTGACAAAAAGTATTTTTGAAATCTGCCTCCAGCCTTAAATGATTTACATGTATTATAGAATTAAGTCAAGGAAACAACGTGTGTAAGATGTTTATACAGGTTTTGAAATAGGGCTTCATTAAGAACAGAACATTACTCAGCCGTAAAAAAGACAAAGTAATGCCATTTGCAGCAACATGAATGACTCTAGAGACTTTCATACTAAGTGAGGTAAGCCAGAAAGAAAAGGACAAATACCGTATGATATCGCTTATTTGTGGAATCTAAAATAAGGAACAGATGATCCTATCTAAATATAACAAAAAAACAAGCAAACAAAAAACAGAAATAGATCATGGCCAAGAAGAGCAGACCTGGGGTTCCCAGGGCAGGGTGGGGGAGGGAGTGGGCGTTTTGGGGGTTTGGGGGGTACAAACTGTTATATTTGGAATGGATGGGCAATGCAGTCCTGCTGTAGAGCCCAGGGAAATGTGTGTGATTGGGTCACTTTGCTGTACAACAGAACTTGATGAAACATTATAGGTCAACTATACTTTAATAATAATAAAATAAATGTAAAAAAACAAAAACATATTATTAGCATTAACAGAGTATTTTCCTTTAAGTTTAGAAGAAAATTTTTCTCAAATACAGGAAGTTTATTCCAACAGCTGAACACGAAGTCATATACATAAACACAGTGTTGCTTTTTTAACCAAATACTCATTAATTTAAAATAAATGAGTAATAATAACAACATTCATTGATTTCTTATGGTGTGTCAGACTTCATCCTCACAACGACCTTATGAGGAATGTAATACAAATATCTCCAATACAGGTAAGTGAACTAAACCACAGTTTATTCCCAATGCTGTATTAAAATGTATGCAAATTCAAAGTAACCATCTCTATTCAAAATGTAATTTCCAGTTGTCCTACCAGAGCTCTTTTCCATCCTCTTCAGATATACCAACTCAAACCGTGCGATGATATTTCATTCTGGGCTCCCTACACCTTCTACAGGGAGGCATCAGATTAATGTCGATTTGAACCTCCTTTCTGTAGTTTAGAAACTCTGGGAAAGTAGGCAGGCAGTTTAACTCCTTAGACATTCTGGTTTCACAAAACATAACTTTCTTTCTTTCTTTTTCTTTTTTTTAGGGCTGCACCCACAGTTTATGGAGGTTCCCAGGTTAGGAGTCTAATCGGAGCTGTAGCTGCCGGCCTATCCCACAGCAATGCCAGATCTGAGCCACATCTGCGAAGTACACCACAGCTCTTGGCAACCCCGGATCTTTAACCCACTGAGCGAGGCCAGGTATTAAACCCTCGTCCTCATGGATACTAGTCAGGTTCATTACCACTGAACCACAACAGGAACTCCAAAATATAACTTTCTTACTATTAATTCATTCTCCAAAATATCTCAAAGCTGCTCCTTTCTCTTTCTTGCCAATGCTACCTCCAGGCTCATCCTAAAGGATCATAATATTATTATCATCCAGAAAAAGGTTAGATTATTTTGTACCTGGAGCTTTGAGGTCTGTGGTGCTATGTCCCCTGGGGCAGGATTGCTTTAACCAGCTGGGATCATTCTGCCATCCAACATGGTGATCTGCTTTGCTTTGCAGCCCTGAGGGTTTTCCTCCCAGCCTTGGCTGTCCGGTCACCAGGGCACTTACCATACCATGCGAGAATGCTCCAGATTTGATCCCCTTCAGCTGGAGAGTGCTGGGTGAATAGGGAATGGAGGTTGAGTGGAAGAAGAAAGAACTCCCAAACAGCCTGGTTCCCCCAACACCCATCCTTTTGTTCTTGGTCCCCAGTAAAATATCTCTTCCAGATAATTACAGAAAGTACACATGCCTGCCTTCAAGCTGTTCCTATAGAGGTAAAAATGTCAGGTCCCCTGCTCTTCTGAAACTAGGCTACAATTTCATTCCATTCTGGACCTTCCTATTGTCCTTAATTAATTTATTCAGAATGTCATTTATTTATATGTTCATTCATTCAATTATTGAGCATCTTCCCAGAGCTAGGGGTCAAGGACAGGATCTAGGGGTTCCTTATGTCAGTGGACAAACAGACAGTGTTTAGGAATCTAAACAATTAACATAACACAGTGGGACAGTGTAAGAATCAGTGTAGGAGTAACAATGGGGAAGAAACAAGGAACTGGACGGTGGGGGGAGGTGGAGAGTTTCAGAAATCTTTGCTAAGGAGTTGGAAACTTCTGAGCGAAGTGTTCAAGATAAACCCCATGTTCAAAATGCTCCCTGACCCCTGAAAAGGCTCCCAACCTCCTCCCCCATGCTCATTGAGCCTACAATGTATGAAAAATTAGTGCTTGACCAGTGAGCTAATGAATGAATAAGTGAATTGAATTTAGATTTAATGGGAAGCGGGGCAAAGTAAGTTTTTTTTTTTTTTTTAATGGACTGAGTAAACAAAGTGGGAATCATATTTGGGACAGGTCGTAGAGATACTGGGAAATATTTCATCCTTCACCCTCTCCCTCTGAAGTGCCTGTGGTGGGCAACATTCAGTGGCTCCTTGATGAATAATAGTAGCGAACTGGTTGTTTTTTTTTTTTTTCTTCAGTGTGCAAACACTGGGTTCGGTGTTCTGTATATATTAATAAACCTCAAAACAGTACTAGTCACTCCATTTTAGACATGGTTTAAAAATTGCAGTTCAGTAACATGCTTGAGTCACAGTGAGTGCCTGAGAGATGGGCCAGCAGATGGGCCAAACTTCTGTTTCCGTGCCAGTGGAAAGGAATCTGCCCACTCAACTCTTCCAGCCATCCCAGACGGAATATGCCCTTTTCTGCCACCCCCATAAATCTAGAAGAAAGAGCCAAAGCCATCAAATTTCAGTAAATGTGTAATCTCAGGCAGAAAATGGGCAAATATCCTCATCTGAATAAAAAGTGTCAAAATGATGCTATGTTTCAGCAAGACATTTAGATCTGCATGCTCCGCCCCCCCAAAAAAATTAAATGGAGACTCTCTCCTTTATTGCCTTTAACAAAATCTTTATTGTTCATTGGCAAAGAAGTAATAAACTGAAATCAGTTTTGACTTTCTACCATAAACATGATATCTTTGTAAAGTTCATACATGGAAAAGGGTGAATGGGGGCTCCGTTCATAAAGGCAGCGTAACAACTATGGGTTCACACGCGGTTCCATCCAAGGAGGCATCTCCCTCCAGACCTGGAGACCTGAACAGCTGGAGAGCGATTCTTCCAACTCCGAGAGAAGAAGAAGCCGCAGATGATTAGGAAAGAGAGCAGGTAGATGGATGGTGAAGTGCTTAATCAGTAGCCGAGGAATCAATAAACACCAACAGGTCAAATCAGTTAAATTGAATTAAATTGACCTTATATCTTTGGAGAAAAGCCTAAGGACAGAGAGAAAGAGAACAGGTTAGGGTTGACTGGACTTGTAACAACAAAGGAAGTCCAGGAGTTGGGGAATTTCAGGTTATAACCGATCTATTGAAGTCCGGTTGGGGATGTATGTATCCTCAATATGAGGGGGCTTCAAATAGGGGAAAAAGCAGTATTGTCTACACAACACAGTATTTTCTTATGTAGAGATTTTCCTCTGCATCTGTGTTTCCCTGTCTTTGTTGGTTCTTTTCAACCAGTAAACACCGTCAAGTCTCTTCTATTTTTCAACTCCCATCCAGATTCCTTCTTCCTTTCCTCAAGCATTGGTATCCTATTCTCTTTTTAATGTATCTCAATTCCTTACTGCCCTACTGAAACTGCACTACTGATTTCTAATTGCCTAACTCCCTAATTGTGGAGAATGGGAATCTTGATCTATAAACTCAGATATACAAGAGGTATCACAATTTAATTATATGCTTTAAAATGACTTAAATCTAGTTATAAGCCATATCTCCCCTGGCTCTTAGGGTAATCAACCTCTGTCTTGCAAGGTCCTCCAAGACCTTCACTACAGAGACCCTTTAGGTCGGTGTAGCCCTGGAGAGAGACAAGTCCAGCTGGCATGGAACATTTTAGTGCAGGCACTCTGATGCTTTGGGGTCACTCAGTTCTTGGAGAAAGATATCTTGCTGAGGAAGAAAACTCAGGTACCTAGGGTCAAGCCACACTGGGTACGTCATTCAGCCACCCACTCTGACGTGTTTTATCTCTGTAGCACACAGAACCAAGCAAGGAGAGGATCCCATCTGCTGAGGGACTCATCCACCCTCTCCTCTTCTGAACACGCTCTCTTTCTCTCTTCTCTCCCCATGTGTGGTGTCCATCACGATTTAAGCTTTCACAAAAAAAGAACTGTGGGACACCTTAATTGACGGGCTCTTCTTCCTGGAAATTCACTAAAGCTAAGGACAACACAGGGTGTAGGCAGGTGGTAAAGGAAAATACTGTGAAAGCAAAGCATTGATTAATTCCACAAAAAAATTAGTCTCCCTCTCAACCTATTAAGCACCTTTTTTTCCCAGGTAACTACTGGACCTAGTCTTTCTGTTGGATCTGGTAGATCACTGCCTCCTTCATAAAGAGATTTAGGGTTTTGGCTTCAATGAAAGGGCCTGTTCCACTAACCCTTATGCCATTCTGACTTTTCCTTCTCTATTTCATTTATATGGGCTACTTCCCCCATTGTCCCTTTATTTGTGATGTTCCTGTGGTTCCATTCACAGCTGTCCCTGGGAGCTCTCTTTCGTAGTCACTATTTCAACTACCATCATCTTGATCCCCATCTTATTTATTTATTTATTTATTTATTTATTTATTTATTTATTTTTGCCTTTTGTCATTTTATGGCCGCACCCGTGGCATGTGGAGGTTCCCAGGCTAGGGGTCTAATCAGAGCTGTAGCCACTGGCCTACACCACAGCCACAGCGATGCAGGATCCCAGCCACATCTACAACCTACACCACAGCTCACGGCAACGCCGGATCCTTAACCCACTGAGCAAGGGCAGGGATCGAACCCGCAACCTCATGGTTCCTAGTCGGATTCATTAACCACTGCGCCACGACGGGAACTCCCTGATCCCCATCTTATTTAAATCAGTAAACTCATCACCCAAAATCTCAAGCTGGAAATCCTTAAAGAACTTCTCGTTTCTCCTCTTCATCCTCACCCTCAAATCTAATGATCAGCATATTTTGCTCACCTTGCAATCTCATTTGTGCATACCTGACTCTCCTCCCTCTATAATATGCACTTTCTTTTGAACATTCAATTCTATTAGATAAATGTGTCATATATAAAACACAGGCAAGACTTTTAAAGATATGTTAAGTACAAATTAGCCAGTAACCCAAAAGCTGATAAGACATGGACAGAATTCATAGATGGTATTAAATTTAAGTCGGTGTACAATGTGTAAATCATAAAATAAGTAGTTAGCAAGTAAAGCATGTATGTGTTAAAATATAGAAAAGCAAGGAAGGGCCACAGGATACTTAATAATCCTGAGGCACCTGAGGCTAAATATGCTAGAGGCACTAAAATATTGAGGATTCACTAATATAACTGAATCCCAATAGTCAAGTTGTAATTCAGCCACCCATTGATGAAACCCATTCTAGACCCATGTGACTCTTGGCCAAGAGATATATAAAAGCTACAGATGTTCACCAAACTAAGTGGCAAACTATAACTGATCACACTTGCTTGTCCTTTCAGTCCATTTGATAGAAATGCGTCCTAACTGACCCAGGGCACCTTCTGTCTATGATTATCTTTCTAGAACCTCAGCTCTGGTCTCTTCAACCATACCGTCAGCGAGGTGGGCTGCTGTGGCAGAAAAAGAGTTAGGATGTAAGAACATCACAAACCCCCAAATTCAGAGTTTAGGGTCCTTTACCTCAATGGCTCCCTTTTCTAAGTGTATTAATTTATCACTTTCCCAAAATGCCTCCTGCCATGTGGTATAAATAATAACGTGCTGATTCAAGTGTTTTCATTTCCTCTGCAAATTCTTATGTATCATGCGTGACCCCTCGGATGGCTTACTTGTTGCATGCTTGGAGGTTACCATTGCATCAGCACTCTCCCACCTGAGCTCCTCACCCCGTTGCTGCTCACATTCGCCGTCCAACTTACCTTCCTCACCTGCAGCACAGACTGCCCACTTCAGCAGTCACACAGCAGCCGGACTGACCTCCTTAAAATGCAGTGGGACCATATTCATTCCAAGCACTGTAGGACACCCACCATGTGCTAGGTACTGTGCAAGATCTGATTAGTGTTTTTAAAACATTAGACTGAATATTGCTTGGACAAGCATAGCTGGAGAGAAGTGAAGAGGAGGATAAGCCTTTGCCAAGGCTGGGCTTCGATTGTGGACAATGAAGGAGAAAGTGAAAATTTGCCTTTGAGATATAGTTTATGTATTTAGAATTCACATAGAATAGATCTTAATATTTTTCTTTTTGTCTCTTGCATTTCTGCCCAACTTGTGAGCAGAGACATGGACTCTCTTTGCTCTGGACTACCAGTTCAACTATTTGTTCATTTGTGTAACGAACCGATGCAAGTTAGAGGTAGTGCCTCTCCCAGGAGGAAAAGGCAGCTTTGCTTACTGTCCATTGTAATAAACAGAGTGTGTCCTTCTGGGGCAAAGATTAGACAGGTTTACTACTCATTACAAAAGATGTGGGTTCCCCAAACTCAGGTTCCTCTCTTGTAACATAATCCACTCGGAGTGTTGGTGTCACTTCACAGTGTTGGCTTCACGTTTGGGGAAATGGGGCTCAGGGACGTGGCACAGGCCAAGACACTAACTCTGGCATCTGCCACTAATAATAAAATCATTTGTCTCTGCCCTGGAAGTTTCAGGGCTTCTGCCAGCATGCATAACACTCTGGCGGGTTTACTTATTAGTTTGCAAGTAGAGGAAAATCTCAGACCCTTCACTATGCTTCACAGTGATCAGACAGCCAACTATCCCAGGTCTGCCTACTTTTGATTTTTACTGGAAACCAACCAAATGCTAAAAAAATTTTCACTTAAAATTGGCAAGGTTGCAGAGAAAAAGGAGACAGTTTTCCTGTGTTCTCATGCCTGTGACTCACGCATCTTTGATCTATGGGAAAGACCACCAATCAATAGACCTGAAGCTTCAAGTTATAAACAAAATCACCTTAAATGTGTCAAAAATATTAAGCTTAAGTATCTTCCAAAATCAGCACTGCTCCAATGTGTAGAAAATTAAATTCTAGAACTTTGAACATATATTACTAAAAATATCACTTGGTCCTATGTTGATGCCAAAATAAATGTATCTTCAGGCTGATGAACCTGCTGCTTTGATCATCTTCCTGCCTTTTAAAAAGATAAATGTATATAGCAGAAGCAATTCCCTATTTGGAGACCATGTTTTCTTGTTTTTTACTAGGCTGCAAGCTAATTAGCAAATCTACAGAAAGTGTAAATTTTTTCAAAATAAAAAATGGTATGTTTCTGTTAATAAAATTATGCTCCCACAATAAAAGTATCAGATTTCACATCTTCCAAACCTGATCTGGATTTGCTGACAGATAAAAAGTATTGGCTACATAAGTTAGAAAATGTGTTTCCCACTGCTTTATTCTATAATTTGGGTTGTTTTCTTAAACAAAGCAAGTTATCAAAAAATTATTTTCTTGAATGAGTTTTACACTTACATGTATTGTTTTCAATATCAAGAGCATGATTTTAATTTTTCCCTAGATACGTTTTATAAGAAACTCTTCCAAAGGTAGGTTACAAATGTTAGACAAAAGTGAACATGGAATAAGACACGAGACAAATTACAAACTAGTGGAAAAACATTCAATCATCACCTTAAACATGTGTCCTTAGTAGATATATACAAAATATTTACGCATTTAATCTCATATTTTCTATATGATATATTTTGTAAGAATAATTAATCAGGAGTTTCCATCGTGGCTGAGCAGTTAAAAAAGCTGACTAGCAACAGTGAGGACATGGGTTCGATCCCTGGCCTCGCTCAGTGGGTAAAGGATCCAGCGTTGCTGTGGCTGTGGCGAAGGCCAGCGGCTACTGCTCTGATTGGACCCCTAGCCTGGGAACTTCCATATGCCGCAGATACGCCCTTAAAAAGACAAAAAAAAAGAATAATTAATTATTGAAAATTGTAAAACTATCAAAAGTGGAGAAAATACGTGTACACCTCACCCAGCTTCTGCAGTTATGTCCACTCAGCTCTTTAGGGTCACAAAAAAAAGTCTACTGTCTTTGTGATCTGAGATGGAAACTGGTAAGAGCAGAATGGTAACTTAAATGATTTATTGAGTAGAGGAATTTTTTTATACACTGACAGTATAAAAAAAAGTGTGGGCAAGCGGAAATCACAGGGAATAAGTGCTAAGACAAAAGAAGGCGTTCTACCTGATTGTCACTTTTTTCCTTTCACTATTTCTACAGCTAAGACAGCTAGTAGATTACCTTTTACTGAACACATATTAAATGTTACACATATCAACTATTTCAAATCCCTAAGTCTTAATCAAAACATAGGAATTATTACCTCCTTTTCCAGCAGAAATCTTATAGCTCATTTGCAAGTTTGATTAGGTCCCATTGGTTTATTTTTGTTTTTATTTCTATTGCTGTGGGAGACTGACCTAAGAAAACGTTTATACAGTTGACATCGTGGGAACAAATATGACTTGAGCATATTTAGTGCAACTCCTACCTGAACATTTTGAAAGGCACTGATTTGCAGAATTGAAAGACGTACAAGCCCTGGTCTTAGGAACACCTCTTCCTGATACCTCTAGTATATGATGTATTCCTCTCTTAATACTCAAAACATAGTTATTTGCCAATTTTCTTATTTCCATTTGAAAATATAAGTTACTTGCAGGCTGTGATGTTTAATTTTACGCATCAACGTAAGTGGATCCTGAGATACCCAGATATTAGGCTGAATATTATTTCTAGGTGTGCCTGTGGGGATGTTGCTGGATGAGAGTAACGTCTGGGTCTGCAGACTGAGGAAGGCAGAGTTCTCTCCAAGAGGTGGGTGGGCCTCATCCAAATCAGTGAGATCCTGAATGCAAAAAATGGCAAAGGAGGAATTTGTTCTCGGAGTTCCCTTCGTGGCTCAGTGGTTAATGTATCCAAGAACCATGAGGTTGCAGGTTCGATCCCTGGCCTTGCTCAGTGGGTTAAGGATCCGGCATTGCCATGAGCTGTGGTGTAGTTTGCAGACGCAGCTCGGATCCCGCATTGCTGTGGCTGTGGCGAAGGCCGGCAGCTACAGTTCCTGTTAGACCCCTAGCCTGGGAACCTCCATATGCTGCGGGTGCGGCTCTAGATAAAGACCAAAAAAAAAAAAAAAAAAAAAAAAAAGAATTTGTTCTCTGTGCCTGAAAGCTTGAAGCTTGAGCTGGGAAAAGCTGGAACGTCTCCTGTTCTCAAACTGCAAAGAACACCATCGGCGCCCCTGGTGTTCAAGCCTTTGAACTCAGACTGAACCACATCGTTGACTTCCCTAGGTCTCCAGCCTGCAAACAGCAGATCTCCATGTAATCTTCATCTGTCTATCTATCCAGATAAATACTGCCATTATTTTGTAATGACTTCTTTCTATCTACCTACCTACCTAGCTATCTACATCACATTATCTTATATTAATTCTGTTCCTCTAGAGAACCCTACCATAAGGCAAAAATCACATTTCGTACTTATTTTTTCTGCCTTCCCTAGTCGGTGGTCAATAAACACACATATAAAGAGTACAGATACATTTTTAATGTAGGGGAATATAATATTAGTCTTTTTCTCTAACCCACTTCTATTTTCTCTAGCCCACTTCTCATTGCCGTCATCTTCATTTATGAACTCAGGATATAAAGTTCCTTCTAACATTATAATCCTATTCATTTTTTTTTTTTTTGGTCTCTCTGTTTTTTTTCTAATCCAGGGCCACACCTGTGGTATATGGAAGTTCCCAGGCCAGCAGTCGAATCAGAGATGCAGCTGCAGGCCTCTGCCACAGCCACAGCCACACTCTGTGGGGAGAGTGACTGCCTGGAATGTCAAGAGCCTACTGTGAAACTAGAGATTTGAGGAAAGGAAGATTTCTGTTACTGTCTTCTGGACTTGAATTTTATTAAAATATGTCGGTTATTTTTCATTACTTCTCTATTTTATTATGCTTTTTGTTATGATCATTATTTTGTAGCAAAATCACTGTCTCCATCCTTTTCCATCTTAAATGTTGCCATAGAATTACTTGATGCAGAGTTCCCGTCATGGCTCAGTGGTTAACGAATCCGACTAGTAACCATGAGGTTGCGGGTTCGATCCCTGGCCTTGCTCAGTGGGTCAACAATTCGGCGTTGCCGTGAGCTGGGGTGTAGGTTGCAGATGCAGGTCGGATCTGGCGTTGCTATGGCTGTGGCGTAGGCCGGCGCCTGCAGCTATGATTAGACCCCTAGCCTGGGAACCTCCATATGCTGCAAGTGCAGCCCTAGAAAAGGCAAAAAGACAAAAAAAAATTTAATGTTAACTATTAACAGAAGGTAGTTTTACCTGAAACAAATATATATTTATCTAAATAAATTTTCGTTTTTTCAAGACAACTTTTAATTGAAATACAGTCAATTTACAATGTTGTATTAGTTTCAGGTATAGAGCAAAGTGATTCAGTTATATGTGTGTGTGTTTATTTTTTCAGAATCTTTTCCATTATAGGTTATTACAAGATATTGAATATTGGTCGCTGTGCTTACAGTGGGTCCTTGTGGTTTAACTACTTTATGCAGAGTAGGTGTATCTGTTAATCCCAGACTATTGCAGATGATCAGACACCGTGATGTTTTTCATTTCCTGGAGAATAAAAGTTAAGATAGAAAGCTCAAATTGTATAAAATGCCTAGTAGGAGAGTTAAATTTCACCTCTCTACCCCAGAAGTTTGCTGGATAAAACTTCCAGCACAACAGCAAACTTGAAAAATTCCTCCTTTTCATACCCCAAATGCCTGACATTGTCAGTGTCTATACAACATTTAAGTTTTGAAAGTTATCATCCTAACTGAAATCATTCTATTCTATTCCTACATCATTAGGGAGCCCCCAAAAACAGAGAGCCCCAGATAAGGTGGAAGCTGCCACAGTTGCTTTCACTGAATCAGTGCACAATAGCTGCCTTTAGGGGACTCCACATGGACACTTTATGACGTGGGTAGAGTGCTAGCAGATTATACTTGCTTGATGCTGGTTGCCTCAGATATGTCTAGAGTAGAGATTCTCAGACTTTAGAATGCTTTAGAATCACCCAGAGAGAGGGAGGGTGATGTGATGTTGCTGGTCCAGGTATCATGTTTTGAGAAAACTGGGCTAGGGTAACATACAAGTTGAAAGGTGGGCCTCGAGAATTATCCAATAGAGTCAACTAGATTTTATATCATTCATGTCATTTATTAAGTCCAAGCTGTCATAGAAACATCAAGGCTAAGCTCAATATCTGCAAAAAAAAAAAAAAAAATTAATATCAGATGATGGGTAGAATGAGTCACAGTCTTTGTTGTAGCTGGACTCAAGGTCATAATTAATACTCATAATCTTCAATCTTCATCATGTGTCCTAGATTTCTCTTACTCTTGACGAGCACATTAGCAGGTCCAGACTGGGCTTGCTTGGCAGTATGACAGACTTTCATCTCCAAAGGAGTTGGATTCCCTCAGTTCTTTTACCTTGTTACGCCAAGTTGGCTGCAATTGCCCATTTGTCACTAAGCCTAGAAACCCAGAAGTCACACCTGTTAAGGCCCCGGGTTCCTGCATTTCAGAGAAGCAAACTTATCTTCTCTTGGTATATCCAGTACTTCTTATTGACTATGATACTGTCAGTCCAGTATACCACCTGCTCCAGAAATTCGTTTGTGTAATTTTGAAGAGAGAGGGGCATCAGTGCAACAGAGGTGGATGGCGTGGCAATCTGTGACTTATGATGAGTGCCCTCCTGGATCTTCTTGGGTCCATTCATACCATGTCCATCATACACTACTTGTTTCTGTATCTACCCAAATTTGTGACTCAAGGAATAGTTTTAATACTCAGCTCACCATAGGCAAGCCATTGTCCCATGGTCAGATCACTATGGGGGCCCAATGCTATGCCACCAGACATGCCAAATGGTAAACAGTGCTTTCTTTAGAAGGCATGACCTTACTCCACAACCATAGCAGTCTGTACTGTGACTCTTCTATTGGAATATGACCACATGTCATTCCAGTCCACAACAGAAAACTCTAGCACTAAATAATAGAGTATGTATATATGATGTATGCATAAATATATATGTGTGTATACGTATGTATATAAATGTGCTGTAATCTGTTACCTTGTTCTTGCTTGTTTTTCTTATCATTATTATTATTGATTTTATTTTGTGATTATTACTGAAAATAATAGAATAGGGGATAGAAATGATCTACAAATTCTCTGACCTCATGCAGCTTTAAATCTAGGGCCAGAGGTGGCTAGGTGAGAAGATTTTTTTTTTCTAGCTTTCTCTATTTCTATTTATTTATTTACTTATTTATTTATTTATTAATGGATTTTATTTCAATTATGGGTGTACATAAATCATCACAAGTCAATTTTACAGATTTTCTATCCCAAACCCCCAGTGCATCCCCCCACCCCCCAGATTGTCTTATTTGAAAAACCAAGGTTTTCCAAAGTCTGTAAGTCATTGTCTGTTCTGTAAAAAGGTTCATTGTGTCTTTTTAGTTTCCACATGTAAGCGGTAGCATTGGGTGTTGCTGTCTAATTGTCTGACTGGTTTCAGTTCGCATGATAATTTCTAAGTCCATCCATGTTGCTATAAATGTTGGTAATTCATTCCTTTTAATGGCTGAGTAACATTCCATTGTGTGTATGTACCATATCTTCCCTATCCACTCTTCTGTCGATGGGCATTTAGGTTGTTTCCATGACCTGGCTATTGCATAGAGTGCTGCAATGAACACTGGAGTACATGTGTCTTTTCGAGT
>PVHT021183584.1:17721982-17735218 GCA_004024745.2 Catagonus wagneri
TCTCTAAATGTTTGATAGAATTCACCTGTGAAACCATCTGGTCCTGGACTTTTGTTTGTTGGAAGTTTTTAAATCACAGTTTCAATTTCAGAACTTGTGATTGGTCTATTCATATTTTCTATTTCATCTTGGTTTAGTCTTGGGAGACTGTATTTTTCTAAGAATGTTTCCGTTTCTTCTAGGTTTTCCATTTTATTGCCATATAGTTGCATATAGTAGTCTCTTATGATCCTTTGTATTTCTGTGATGTCTGTTATTACCTCTCCTTTCTCATTTCTAATTTTATTGATTTGTGTCCTCTTTTTTTCTTGATAAGTCTGGCTAAGGGTTTATCAATTTTGTTGATCTTTTCAAAGAACCAGCTTTTAGTTTCATTGATCTTTTCTATGGTTTTCTTTGTTTCTATTTCGTTGATTTCTGCTCTGATCTTGATGATGTCTTTTCTTCTACTAACTTTAGGATTTGTCAGTTCTTCTTCTCTAGGTGAGAAGATTTTTTTTTCAAGTCAATTAAGAGGGACTTACCAATGTGGCACAGTGGAAACAAATCCAACTAGTATCCATGAGGATGTGGGTTCGGTCCCTGGCCTCGCTCAGTGGGTTGGGGATCCAGCATTGCCGTGAGTGGAAATGGCTCCGACCTGGGGTTGCTGTGACTGTGACATAGGCCAGCACTGTAGCTCTGATTCGACCCCTAGTCTGGGAACTTCCATAGGCTGTGAGTATGGCCCTACAAAGAAAAAAAAAAAAAAAAGAGTCAGTTAAGAGAAAGAGATGCCGGGGGATTGAAGAGCACAGCCAGGGATTTAGAAACATTGCAAGGGGTGGGGTGGATGAGAAGGTGTGCACGGTGGAATTTTAAAGAGATTGCCCAAGGTAGATTTTATCATGAATGGAAATATTCCCAAATGCCAATATATACATTGTTTGATAAATATTTTTCTTATTTACCAAATAATTTTCAATGAACTTGTAAAAAATTTAGGAAAAGAAAAAAAGTCGTGACTCATGGCATATTAATCTATCCTCAGTCTTTGATTATCTAGTCAGACAATATCTGTGGGGCCGTGGTATATAGTGGGGAATCAGTTCAAGAGTTTTTAAATTTTCCCTCAAATCCTGTGTAGTATTGCTACTTAGCCAGCTAAGAAATTTGTTTTTTGTAAAGTAAGTAAGAAATAGTATAAAACAGAAAAATGGCATCATTACCTTCTTCTAAAGTTTATACCTAAATGACTTGATTGTTTTCCCACCTGCCCTAGCAGAGAGGTATAGGGAAGAACACACAAGCCTTTTCTAGACTAAAGAATCTGTTTGAGTAACATATGGCATTAAGCATCTTAAAAATATATGCAGACGGAGTTCCCGTCGTGGCTCAGTGGTTAATGAATCCGAATAGGAACCATGAGGTTGCAGGTTCGATTCCTGGCCTTGCTCAGTGGGTTAAGGATCCGGTGTTGCGGTGAGCTGTGGTGTAGGTCACAGACGCGGCTCGGCTCCCGCGTTGCTGTGGCTGTGGTGTAGGCCGGCAGCTACAGCTCCTGTTAGACCCCTAGCCTGGGAACCTCCACATGCCGTGGGTGCGGCTCTGGATAAAGGCAAAAAGACAAAAAAAAAAAAAAAAAAAAAAAAATATATATATATATATATATATGTATGTATATATGCAGACATTTAGCTAATTATCTTCAGAGATATCTTCACATCGTCCATCTTAGAGGTAAAGCACCAAACTTATGTCTTGGATTTGCATTAAAATGACCCATCAGAGAGAAGGAAAGGATAGAAGAATAGATCAAACAAGATGGCAAACTGCTGAAGTTGAGTGATATGTATATACCACTTTGGGGGGAGCTCAACAGACCATTGTTCTTATTGCTGTGTTACGCTTGAGATGATTTTAACAAATTGTGAAAAATAAAGTCTTCATTTTAGAAGGTTTTGAATAAATAAAAATAAATTTATTTTGAATAAATATATCAGTGTTTCCCCAGTTAATGAGGACATATACTGTAAACCCAGTTTTGATTTTGTGTTTGTTTTTGCTTTTCGGGGCTGCACCCATGGAGGTTCCCAGGCTTGGGGTCGAATTAGAGCTGCAGCTGCCAGCCTACGCCACAGCCACAGCAACCCAGGATCTAATCCAGGTTTGCAACCTAACACCGCAGCTTATGACAATGCCAGATCCTTAACTCACTGAGAGGAGTCAATGATTTAACCTGTGTCTTCATGGATATTAGTCAGGTTTGTTACCTCTGAGCCACAACAGGAACTCCCCAATGTTTTAAGTATTTCATAATGGAATCATCTTATGGCTAAATGGCTAGTTAATAATATTCACCTTCAAATTATTTGTGAGCCGAAATAAAATATTCCATGTTTTTTAAGGCAGTACATCAGCATTTCATTTATATATGTGTCCGAGCAGACAAGAAAATTATACTTCCTCAGTTTGGCCTCTTTTCACACATATACCCACAGCCCATATTCACCATATTCTCAGAGTAACCTTGTCTGATATTGGTGATTTTTAACACAGTTTATGTTCTGTAGATTAAGTCTATAGCCAATCTGTAAGTACAAGACCAGCTCCTAGCTACCTCAAGGCACAGATATTAGACCTGGCTATTAGAAATTGCTTTTCTCCTTTTCAGAGCAATATCCTTCTATTAGCTTGAAACATGGTATAACCATTTATGGGCATCAAAAATGATTGATATTGACAATTTTGTACAGTTCAACCTATATTAACTTAGATCAAAAGGATGTTATACTTAGTCTACATTAGCTTAAAATACACCAAGTTTGTCTTCGTTATATTACAAAATTTAAATTATGGATGCCATTTTTAATAAAGAATCATTATACAGTAGGGTCATATCAAGAACATGATCTATATTCTACAGACTAATACAGTAGGAAGAACACATGAGCTTTGGAAGACAGACTGAATTCAAGTCTGACCATAGCATGTTATTTATATAACCTTGGATAAATTATATAATCTCCATAAATCTCTGTAGGATCCCTAATAAAACATGCCTAACGAAGTCTAATCATTCAATAAAAATTAGTTCTTTTCACTTCCTCCTAGATCTGCAACTTAAACTCCATGATGTTTACTCAGTGTTCATTATCTAATTACCATAATGAACTCTTCCTAAAGAATATGTTTAAGAAACATGTTTTTAGAATGACAAACAAATGCATGATTTATGGTGTCACATAAAGCTTTCTCATCATTTCAGTTTCCTTGAAGGCTGAGTTGTCAGGAATTTCACACTTTCAGAAAGAAACAGAGTGGCCAATGAAATAGCTGTTTCAAGTTTCCATTATCCTTTATTATTTTCAAACCCTCTTTTATCTTTATTTCAAATATATTTTTCTACATATATTTCTATTTTATCAAGTCACCTCAAGTTGTATTTGAAAACTGGTGAAGTATGATTTTTAAAAACTAGTTCTGTAAGTTATACCTCCAAGTGCATATAAAGTTCGAGGTAAACAAAAGCCTTGACCTTTAGTCTTGTCATGTCTATTGTATTTAGCATATAACCTGAATGAACATATAATGGTAATTGATAATATACCATAAATTTTGTAGGCACTTTACATAATCATAGGACTGGGAACATGCAACGATATTTCTGATTGGTCAAAAGTTGGGGGGAATTTATGAGAAGAAAGATAGCTGGGCAAGCTCCGGCTACCATCGTTGTACTTGATGCTGAATGTCATCATGACTTTCTAACCATTAGAGATCCCCTTCCCTCTGGCTGGAACTTCTGCTGATGGCTAGTGGATTGACATCAACTGTCCATTTCATCCTGATCACTTGCTATTAGGGTCCTTTCCACAGTGGATTCTCTCTGGTATAATAAAAACAAAAGATAGTTTGTTCATTCCTGTAGGTATATATAGGTATCACTTTCCCAGACTTCCTTGCATCTTCATCAAGGTCCCTCACTAACTAGCTAAGCTATTTGCTGTCGCCCATGAGTCTATGAATATCCTTACCTTGGGCTACATCTCTCTTCACGCCGAGAAGACACCCTTTCTGCAATTTGATGCCTGGACAAGATTTCCACTACTCCTCTCCTGGCCACACAAGTAGAGTTGCAGTGTAGCATCTAGAGGACTTGTCTCTTCTTGCTCATCTGCTCCAGTTGACAGAATGTCATCAATGACACCAGTGTGTTGCTCTGTAGAATGTTTAAATATAGTCCAAATCCTTTGGGGTAAGACCATGAAGAAATTCTGTGCATATGAACTGTTTCTGATAAATTCTTTATGGGTATTAAAAAGAACACATTCATGAGATTGCTACTGACATACCACATACCATAGACTATGTTCATCTTCTCTAGTGAAAATACAACATCCAGCACAGTAGCTGAAACTGGGGCTATTATTCATTAGGCTAATAGTAGTCCACTGTCATATGAAGTGATCCATCTAATTTTTGCTGGAGCCAAACTGGTAAATTAAGTGGGGATATGATGAAGAGCAAGCTCACTGTATCTTCTAGGGTAGCATTAAACTCTGTCATCCCCCCCCCCCCGCCAAGGGTATTATACTTTCTTTGACTTACCATCTTGGCCAGGAGGGTTAGGGGTCTTCTATGTGGCCTTCCCTACTGTAACAGATTTTATTCTATTGCATAGTCCTTACTTCTAAGTCAAGGAACCAGTATGAGAATTTTGACAACTGCTGAGTATATCTATTTCAATGATGCATTTGGGAAACTGGAAATGACCACCAAATTTTTCACCTGCAAGCTGTACCTAAATGAGAACTCTATTTCTCATTTATATAGGACCCTACTCTAACACTAGAACTTTAGATCTCCAGGTACCAGAAATAACTTGAACCTAGAATCTAACAACTCTTGTAAGACAGAAACATTTCCCTTGCCCTAGTATGTAGTTACCTAACTAAATAGCTGTAATCTTTGGGCTGAGAATTGACTTAGATTTAGGAACTAGATAAGGATTCATGAATAGCCATTGGGATAATTAATCTCAGTCTTCTGCTTTTTCATCCTTAACTCTTGATTATATCCAGTGAGCAAGAACTTTCTTAGTTGTTCATATGTCATACTGCTAGTGTACCGTGTTCTACTAGTCAATTTTTTCTTATTGCTTACAGCCCATTGTTACTATTCTGACTCTGTTACCCATTATAGCAATTTTGTTCACCTTATTTCTTATGGTCAAGTACTTTCTTTACTATTGTATTATGCTATCATTCCAGTTTTTACTTGGATTCCAGATCTGTAAAAGCACCTCTTCTGGCAACCCAAGCCTACAGAAGAAAGCGTCACCTGAGTACTAGATAAGCTTTGTGCCTCTTAACCAACGCCCTTCTTATTCTTTGTTAAACAGAGTGTCCTTCTGGAGGTCCCATCGTCGCTCAGCAGAAACAAATCTGACTAGCACCTATGGGGACACAGGTTCGATCCCTGGCCTCACTCAGTGGGTTAAGGATCTGATGTTGCCATGAGCTGTGGTGTAGGACACAGACACGGCTCAGATCTGGGGTTGCTGTGGCTGTGGTGTAAGTTGGCAGCTGTAGCTCTGATTCAACCCCTAGCCTGGGAACCTCTATATGTCGAGGTGTGGCACTAAAAAAAAAACAAAAAATAGCAGAGTGTCCTGAAGAATAACTAGTGGGTATTTCTTACAAATAATATACATTCTAATATTCCTTGGGCGTATAATCCTTCCTCTCCCCTTTAGTGAGCATAGTATTCCCCAGTCATGTCATGCTTGTTATTGATCTGGTGGCTATGACCGGAGGTGTAGGCAAATTTCACAGAGGACAGGTATTGCCTTATAAGAAACCTAATTATTTGCTAATGAACAAATTGCTAATTAATATCCTTAATACACAAAGAGATAAATGAACAAATAACTAATGATGAGATATAATTGGCCAAGAAATATTTGACGAAAATATTTACCTCATGAGTAATCAAATAGATGCAAATTAAATTATATGTTTTGACCATTCACATTGATAAAAAGTATAAACGTAGCAACCATATTGGCAAAAACTCACAATTCTTTTTTTTTTAATTTTAACCCAGCTGGTAGGCAATGCAAATAGCTGCAACCTTTCTGGAAGGCAACTTTACATTAATAGACTTTAAAATGTGAGTTCACTCTGGCAAGATAATAGAACTATAGGGTTAAGAGTATAGACCATAGCCAGCTGGCTTAGGTTTAAACGCCACTTCTGCTCTTAAAGGCTATCTAACCTTGAGCAAGTCATGATACTCTATTAATTCTAGCATGAATATTCAAATACTTCTCAAAAGTTAATGACACTACCTTTTTTTCTTTTTTCTTTCTTTCTTTTTTTTTTTGTCTTTTGAAGGCTGCGCTTGTGGCATATGGAGGTTCCCAGGCTAGGAGTAAAAATCAGAGCTACAGCTGCCAGCCTATGCCACAACCACAGGAACGTGGGATCCAAGCCACGTCTGTGACCTACACCACAGCTCATGGCAACGCCAGATCCTTAATGCACTGAGCAAGGCCAGGGATTGAACCCATGTCCTCATGGATACTAGTCAGGTTCATTAACCACTGAGCCACAATGGGAACTCCATCTTTTTTAATTACATATAATTGTAGTATTTCCTACAACTGATGGCCATTCAGTCAAAGTTGGTCTGAAATTTTTTATGCATCAGTATCTTAGTAACTGCCTCAGAGTTATTCTGGGGTTGAGTAAAAACATATAAAGCAAGTATTGAGTAAATACATTTAAAGCATTTGTAAGGTATTACTATCGTTCTGCCACTCTACTTCCAGAAAGCTAAGCCCAAGGCGTAATTAAAGAGAGCACTATGTATATGCTTTGTATAACAGATTGAATAAAAAGAAACAGTCATAATGTACAACAGGATTGGTTGAATAACTGATGGTAATAGATGAGGTAGTCGACTATATATGTTTTTAATAAATATCTTTATTCAAATATGTTTACAGTAGATGGTTACATTTAAAATAGTTACAAATCACATATATAATATAAACTCATTTTATAAACAAATAGTATAGTTATATATATCCATGTACCTATAGGAAAATAAATAGAAAGAGCAAGAGAAAGATTCCTAATTAGTAACGTTATGTGACTTTGCCTCTTTTTTTAATCTGTACTTTTAAAATTTTTCTACCATAACTTATATCATATATCTAATTTTAAAATGATAATACGAATTCCCATTGTGACTCAGCAGGTTGGAAACACAACATAAGTGTCCATGAGGATGCAGGATTAATCCCTGGCCTCGCTCAGTGACTTAAGGATCTGGTATTGCAGCAAGCTGCTTAGGTCGCAGATGTGCTGAGATCTGGTGTTACTGTGGCTGTGGTGCAGGCCTGCAGATGCATCTCCAATTCAACCCCTGGTCCAGGAACTTTCATATGCCACAAGGGCGGCCATAAAGAAAAAAAAAATTAAGTGATAATTCAAACTAGTAACTTTTGCAAGTTACTTTATATGTGGCAAGACCTATCTGTGACTCAGCTAGGCAAGAAAAATGGAGATGTGAAAATCCTTTCATAGATCTTAGCAGGAGAAAACAAAAGTGACTTTACTCTCAGGTATTCTTACCACACCCCCCATTCCATATCCTCACAGCACCTAATACATTCCGAGTGCCTAATTAATGCTTCCTGGAGGATGAAAGGAAAGAAATATTTCAAACCATCCACCTGCAAAACCGTTAGGATTTACTGATGACTCAGATGATTGTTACTATATTTTAGCAATAAAGTATTTTTTAAATCAAGGTATGTATCAATTTTTTAGACATAATCCTATTGTACATTTAATAAATTATACTATGGCATAAACAGACCTTTTACATGCACTAGGAAACCAAAAAAAAAAAAAATTACTACTCTCTTATTGCAATATTTGCTTTATTTCAGTGATCTGGAACCAAACCCTCCAAAAACAATGATACTAATTTAAAAAAAAGACTGGTAAGTATAGAGATATTTGTTGCAACATCTGTGTGGTACATACAATCCAATATGGTTCTATATTTACTTAAACATTTTGATCGTAAGCATCCACATTCTTCCTTTATGACACCGTGAAGAATGCTGATGTAAGAAAAATTAATATGAACACATCAAATTTTAGCAGCATTCAGTCGCTGCCTTGCAAATGTTAACTTTGCTTCATCCCTAGAACTAGCATTAATTTTTGTTGATCCCTGAAATGATTATCTAATTTTATTTTTAAAGATTCTTGCTAAATGTATTGCTACTCATATTTCTCAGGTGATAATGTTTCTCATACTGGAGAAGCTGTAAAAAATAACAAATGTAAATAGGCGATAAGAAATGATTGAGAAAATATGGGCTTTTAGGGAGTTCCCTAAAATATGGCCTTTTAAGGTTCATTTCTGTGGCTCAGCGGAAATGGATCTGACTAGCATCCATGAGAATGCAGGTCCCATCCCTGGCCTCACTCCGTGGGTTCAGGATCTGGTGTTACTGTGAGCTGTGGTGTAGGTCACAGATGCAGCTTGGATCCCGCTTTGCTGTAGCTGTGGTGTAGGCCAGTGGCTATAGCTCCGACTTGACCTCTAGCCTGGGAATCTCCATAGGCCTCGGGTGTGGCCCTAAAAAAAAGAAAAGAAAAGAAAAGAAAAGAAAAGAAAACTGGCATCCAGGAAGTATGGCCTTTTAAAAATGTGTGATGCTGAGGGAAATCCCAAGACAGTGGAATGATTCCATAGATGAAATGTCTGCAGAATTACTTATCAGGACAAAAGAAAAGAGGCATTGCATGTTTCCTCACAACTTTTATACATATTTTATATTTTACATGTCTTTGTGTGTAAGGGATTGAAATCGCTTAATGAAATAAGGTGGGTAAACTCCTTGGTGGCCTAGAGGTTAAGGATTCAACATTATCACTGCTGTGTCTCGAGTTCGATCCTGGCCGAGGAAATTCCATATGCCATGGATGTGGCCAAAAGACAATTAAATTTGAATTAAAGTAAATTTTAAAACGATAACCTCTCATAGTATAAATGTGGAAAATAAGGAGAACTACGTTTTAAAAAAAAGAAAAAGGAAGAAGATGGGAGGCAGATTAGTTACTAATAGGCTTCGAAGAGGAATTTGTTTATAGTTCATTTGGTTTTTCTTTTTTTTCATTTACCAAATATTCATGGATCCTGACCATGTGCCAAGAATGGTGCTGACTGGATATACCAGATGGACAAGACAAAAGAAGTTCTTGCCTTAGCAGAGATTATAGTTCAGAGCAGCATTAAGACAATAAACAAGTAAACAAATAAACACGATTATAGATTGCGTGAACACAATGAAATCTATACATAACATGCTGGCAGAATAGTAGAGGCTCAGGGTAAACTGTAAACTGTAGAAAGAATTGTCTGGAAGGCCTTTCTGAAGAATCAACATTTAAGCTGAAGCCTGAAAAATAAGATGTCACCCTTGCACATACGTTTTGAGAATTTTCTTTCGAATTTAAGGATTTTGTGGAGTTCTCATTGTGATGCAGTGGGTTAAGGACCCAGCATTGTCTCTGTGAGGATGTGGTGGGTTCCTGGCCTCATTCAGTGGGTTAAGGATCTGACATTGCTTCAAGTTATGGCATAGGTTGCAGATGTGGCATGGATCTGGTGTTGCCATGGCTGTGGCGTAGGCCGCAGCCGCAGTTCCAGTTCAACCCCAGACCAGGAATTTCCATATGTTGCAGTTGCGGCCATTGAAAAGAAAAAAAAAATAAGAAGGATTTTGTTACATAAAGTAAACCCGTATTTCCACATTTATATCCTTTGATATTTAAAATTTGCCGTTTCAGATTTCTAAAATCAATGAAGTGAAAAAAAAAAGCAAGATGCAAAACTGCCTCCCAACATCCATCTTTACATGTATAGAATATTCTGGAATGATATATAAGAAACTGATAACAAGAGTTTCCTCAAGGAAGGAAACTGGGTGGCTATGGAAGGAAATAGAAAAGCATTTAATGCTCAAGCTATCATTTTGTGCCTTATCAATTTTGTGTCATATACTTGCATTACATTTAAGAAAAAATTAGTTGTTTTCAAAAATATTCAGAATATTAATTACTTTAAATAGTTCGTTATGGAGATCCAATCCAAATTTGCCTAATTTTTTCCCGATTCCCATTGGTCTTTGATGATAAAGGAGCATATTACAGGAAGTCTTTCAATGTAATACAACAGAGATGTCATTTACCTTTTCAAAAGTGTCCTCTTCTTTTAAAGATCCTTTGGAATTGACAGGTAATTGTACCACTTTAAAAATATTGTTTTTTCTAATAAGCTTCTGAACTACCAGCCATTGTAGTATTTTGTGATTTTTGCACTGATTTGAGTGGGCAGAATAGACGGTCACCCTAAGACTCCATCTCCCAGCCTCCAAACCAATGTTTGGAGCAATGCAAGCAATGCTTCTGATGTTGGAAGCAATGCAAGTAGTCAAATTCTGGTCTCGTACCTCCTCTCCACCTTTCTCCTTCTCACTCTCTGTCTGAAACGTAGAGGTAATGGCGGAAACTAGATCTGTCATAGATGACAGGATGGAAGTAATATTTGGAGGCTAGACGTGTGTCCTGATGTTGTGGAGTTGCCATGTCAGGAGTGAACTGCTTAGGATGAGTTGGATGAGAGAAAGCTTATCTTGTTTAAGCTCCTTTATTTGTGTTCATTGATTGCTTTTATTACAGCAACTTAACTGCAACCTAAGTAATATGTGGTCCCTACACCAAAGGAAGTCAAACCAAAAGACAGAAGAACCTGTTAACAAATGATTGTAACATTAATTGGTAAGTGCTTTACTATTAAGATAAATTGAGCATTCCAGGGGAAAAGGACCAACTTACCCCTGATTAAGGAAATCAAGAAAATATTTATAGGAAAAAAAAGGGTATAAACTATTTTTCTAGAGATAAAAGAAGATAAGCATAGTCCTGGAAAAGAAAATCAAATGTAAAAATTCCCAAGTCATGACACGATGTGTCTTGCACTGAAAATATTGAAAAGTTCATTGTGACTGACATTTGATGTATATTAGAAGAATGGTAACAGATGCTAAGTTGGGTGAAATTCTGATGGCAAATAAGTTAGGCCTTTTTTCCTTTAGGTAATGGGGAACCAGCAAGATTCATAAACGGAAGAGTGACACCATCAGAATGTTTCTTAGGAAGTTAACTCCAAATAGCAATTTGAAAGACAGACAGATGGGAGGAGGAAGAGATATGTGGGAGCAAGCCTAATTTTAACTTCATGAGTAGTGTATAATTTGAACTCAAGAAAGCATACATTTTTCATACTAACAGATTAATTATTAGGTATATATAAGAAAACTAATCTTAACCATCTTTATTTCTCATTCTGTATTTACATGTTAAAAATATTAGTGGAATCCTTATGAAATGTAATAAAATAATTATTAACAGAAATAATAAATAAGAATGACAATGTGTATGTGAGTATTTATATACATATACATGTGTGTAGAGAGAGACAGAGAAAGATGAAGTATTGCGTAGATATAATGAAGTTTTGCATGTGTGTTTATATATGGGTATCATTAATAAGTGAATTTCCAAGAAAAATTTACATATGTTCTGATCTGTGTATAGGTAGAAGGCAGAACCAACCTAATAATTGATCTGTCCTGTCAGATAAGCATTCCAAGAGAAGACCAATTACACCAAGACCAAATTATACTTTTCAATTACACAGGTGAATCAATCCAACTCAACATGTCAAAGCATAAAAAAATGTTTTAGAAAAGACAGGCAACATACTAAATTTCCCTACCCATTACCTAGAAGTAAGTACTACTCGGAAGAGTAAAATGTCATTCTGTCAATATCCGTGAGCCTATGAAGGTTTCCCAACCCCATCCATCAAGGTGCCTTCACTTCCCTCTCAAATACTTCCCCAAATATATTACCTTGTGAATTATCTTTGAAATGCTTTTGAATTCAAGAAAATAAGGCAATAATAAAATAACGACATTCAGAGCCCCATCAGTGCTTCCAGTATACACAATCTCATCTTTCTCTTTCTCTGTTTCATGTTTCATTTTTAAATCTTGCCTTCCTGAACGCACGTGTACGAGGCATAGGATGTGGTTAATGCCTCAAAGTATGGAATATTCAAGTAAGTAGGGTAAAAAAAAGAAAACCCTTGTCTACATACTTAGGCGGTTGTGACTCAGTAGCTGAGACTGAGTATGGAGTGAAATGGAGCAGAAGCAGTTGGGACGGATCATGCAGTTTTTAGATCCACTGAAGGTTTAGGTCTCCATCCTGATAATGATGGGATGCCAGGGAAGGACCTGAAGTGCAATAGCTTTGCCATCAAATTTTCATTTCTTAAAAGATCTCTCTGGCTCCAGTTAGGAAAATAAATTACATGACAGGGAGAAGGAAGGACAGGTAAGAAGGTACAAACATAACCTCGTCGAAAGAAAAAGGTGGCCTCAACTAGGTCGTGGTGAAAGCTGAGAAATGAACACATGCTAAAGTTATCTAGGAAGACCCCCCGCCCCCAGCTTTGCGTCTGTTAAGCTTGCTGCAGGAGGCAAGGTCACAAAATGAATTTCTCAAATGGTGGAAGAGGTCAAATATAAGAAACAATTCTTAACTTCAAATGAGTCTAATTGAAAGGACAAACGGAGATTCACTGGATTAAGATGGCGGAATAGAAGGACTGGAGCTCAACTTCTCTCCAAGAAAACAGCAAAACTACAACCAATGCCGAGCAGCCTTCAACCAATTGGACTGTAAACTTCCAAAAAAGACATTCTACTCCAGAAGACAAAGAGGAGACCACATCAAGAGGTAGGAGGGGCGATTACGCGATTGAAGCAACCCCATACCTCCCGGGTGGGAAGTCCCACAGACTGGAAAGTAACTGCATCACAGAGACTCAGCCACAGGACTGAGAGTTCTGAGCCCCACGTCAAAACCCCACGCCTGGGGATCGGGCACAGGGAGAAAGAACCCCCGGAGCATCTGGCATTGAAGGCCAGCGGGGCTTGTGTGCAGGAGCTCCACAGGACTGGGGGAAACAGAGACCCCATCCTTGAAAGGCACACACAGACTTTCATGTGCACTGGGTCCCAGGGCAAAGCAGTCTCCATAGGAATCCGGGTGGAACCTGACTGCAATTCTTGGAGGATCTCCTGGGAAAATAGGGGTG